>JAODAL010001943.1:0-211386 GCA_025379985.1 Phyllomedusa bahiana
GGATTTTGCTAGCCCAAATTTTTTGTGGCCCCTGAAAGACAAATTTGTAAGTATGAACTACTTAATTTTTCCTAAAAGCTATGCCCAGATATTAAGCAACTAAAACTATCACTAAACTAAACTGACATTAGAACAGCTATAGGGGTAACCAAATGACCTAATAATTTAAAATTGGAACTTGACATTTTCTCCTATGTGGAAAAAAAACATAGATGTAGATATCCAAACTGACAAACGTCGAGATATTTTTTATCCTTTGTCATTATTGCAAACAAACCTACAGATTTTGCCCAGAGAAATCTGAATGAATAACTAACATTGCACAGAAGCACTATGGTCTCTCCTGGCTCCATATGGCTTTCAATCTTGTTAGGTGACTCGTATAATAACTTCTTGTAACAAATTAAGTATCAATGCGCAAGTGCAAAATGGAAAGGCACAACCACCACATTGTTTGCAGCAATCCAAAAATTTTGCTGTTTGTTAGTGGAAATGGTCAACAGTTTGTAAACTAAGCTTAGCTGAAATATTTTATGTTGGTTTCATATGGAACTTTTTTTTTTTTTTCTTTAAGTCACTGCAGTTTTTCATGCAGTTTTTTTGTGCCAAAGGCAGAAGTGTATTAAAAAAAAAACAGGGAATATAAAGAATCACATCTCCTTCCTGCTAGATCCACTTCTGGATTTGGCACAATAAAAACAGAAAAAAAACACCCTTAGGCCATGTTCACACGGCTTAATTGCGGGGCGGGAGCGGGGGGGCGGCACCTCGCCGGCCCATAGACTATCATTACTAGCGTTGCGTATACGCCGCTAGTAAATGACATGTCACTTATCTCTCCCCGCGGCGGGGGAGAGGAGACGTAATCCATAGTTCTCTATGAGAACTGTGGATTACCGTAATGACTGGGCCGTATTTCAGCGCAGTATGCCGCGAATTACAGGCTGAAATACGTGCCGAAATAAGCCGTGTGAACATAGCCTTAGAGTTATGGTATCTAAGGTGTCTCAATAGAATACTTGGATTACAATACAATACTTGGATACAAAAGTTTTGAGAATGAATGCTATTATGGCATGTTCTATATAAGCAGAGAACAAGAAGGATAACCTAGGACACGTGTCAAACTCAAGGCCCAAATCTGACCGGCCATGTCATTTTATGTGACCCTTGAGTGCTTAGACAGAGCAAGCAGGAATGGACTGGATGCAGAAGGGTTAGCTCTCCACTTTCCCAGTGGATGCAGCCAGCACTTAGCAGAGGCAATGCTGCTAGCATAAGGAGTAGGCATCATCTTGCATCTAACAGCCCTACTCAGACACCATAACCAATCTTGTTGAAAATTAGTTTGACACCCCTGTGCTAAGAGATTTTAGCACAGAATCCCACAGCAGTGTAAAAATAGTTGAATAAGCATGGATAAATAGTAAGCCTACAGATACATTCCGAACAAATTTTGCAGATCATGTATGGTTAATTTTAGCCTAGATAAGATACACTACTAACAAAAAGTTAAGCGAGGTGCCGGCCCCCCCCGCTCCCGCCCCGGTCCACACGCCGTAATTGCGGGCCGTAATTACACCCCGCAATTAAGCCGTGTGAACATGGCCTAAGGGTGTTTTTTTTCTGTTTTATTGTGCCAAATCCAGAAGTGGATCTAGCAGGAAGGATATGGGATTCTTTATATTCCCTGTTGGCTTCTAGTAGAAAACTCAAAATGAACATTTTTAATTTTTTTTTAAATGAACTAAATGAGACCATCTCATAACCTTAGAATGCACATGTACAACTGTTCAATTTTTTTTGTACTTAATGCACAGCTTGCTGATCTCGAACAAGGAGCTTAATGGCAAAATTCCCAACAGGTCTTTGATCCCTGAATCGCTCAATAAATTTAGGGGATCAATTTGAATTGGGATACAAACAGCCCTCCTCATCATCCTTTTCACATTTTGAGATTATGAGACCAAGACAACACCTTACAATTGATCAACAGTACCTCACCATTGCGAGGCTTCAAGCAGAATGCTCTAAGATGGAAGTGGCCACTGAGCTTATGGTGGAAAAGAGTGTCTTCAGCAGGCTGCAACAGAGAAATTGGAAGAGTCACAGAGTGGAAAAGTAGCAGACATTCTTTGGCTACATCACACACTGATGACTGTTTTCATTCTAAACAATGCCCTGCTTAACCAGATGATGAATGCCACACAACTCCAAGCAAGTTTAAGGGAGGTGAAAGGCTTCAGAGTGTCACATCATCCGCTTCCGCGGGGCATTGTTTACAATGAATCGATCATCAGTTTGTTATTTAGCCACAGGATGTCCACTACTTTGCCTTTTTGTAACTCTTCCAGTCTTTATGTATCTCTGTTGCAACCTGCTGATGACACTCTTTGACACTCTAAGCTCAGTGGCCACTTAGGTCTAAGACCATCCTGCTTGAAGCCTCTTAATGGTGATGTACTGTTGATCAATTATAAGGTATTGTGTTGGTCTCATGATTTCAAAATGTAAACAGCATGATGAGGAGGACTGTTTAAATTCCAATTCACATTAATCCCCTAAATTTATTGAGTGAATTTTGCCAATAAGCTCCTTGTTAGAGATCAGCAAGTTGTGCAAAAAGTACTGAAACATTGAACAGTTGGACATGTGCATTCTAAATTTAAGAGATGATCTCATTTAGTTCTTTTAAAAAAAAATTTCAAGAAATGTTACGTTCATCCCGAACTTTCAACCAAAAGCCAAATATCCCTAACTTTTTGTGAGTACTGTATATACACAATACCTGATGTAATGACAGGCTGTAAATATATGCACATGGGAGGAAATCTATCAAGCTATGTATGCCAATTGTCTAGTGTACATTAGACCATTTTTTTTACGAATCTATTATTTGTTCAAAAATTTGCGAATTTTGAGCATTTTAAACACTGCTCTTATTTTTTAAAAAATGTGGGCAAAACTTAGTAAATAAGGCATGGCCTTTTATGGCTGAACACTAACACTGCTAATATATTTTAGCAAAAAGTGATACAAATGATAGCAGAGATTACGGCAGCTTGTAGACTCTACAATGGACCAAATCTGTTAATAGAACATGTGCTAAAGCAAGATACACCAAGACTTACGACCTATATAGTCCTCCCATAAAGTGTAAAACCATGGTAAAAGTTTGGGTGCCCAGTTTAAAAATAACTGTGGTTCCCGATATTACATAATCCGCCACCCTGCTGAGTGGAGACTGACAATCACTTGTTGTCACTATTCCTCTCGCCTTCTTCGGTGGGCAGACTCGCGCACCCCTGGATATCCCTTCCCCTCTCCCCCCCCCCTTTTTTTTTTTTTCTCCCCCAGGGAGCTCCAGGTATCATATCCAAGTAAATTAGATTTCATGAAAAGGAACTGCCTTATTCCTAACATTATCTGCCTTGATGTCTGATTCTAACATTGCTCTATTATTAGGTTCTGAACATGTTCGAACTCTGCTCTTTTTGTTCTATAATTTGTCCGGCATGGCATGTTATTTTATGCTAGATAATTGTAGTTTCTGTTCAGATTTACATATTTACAGATTGTAAGTGCATTTCTACTCTCCCTCATATCCACCCTTTCCCCGGCATTCCCCTCCCCTCCCTCCTGATCTCCCTTTGTTGCTCCCCCACGTTGGGGGTATTGTTTGTTTGTATCTATTAATCTGAAAGCACTAATAAAAATAACGTTAAAAAAAAAAAAAAATAACTGTGGTAGAAGATCTCACCCCTATAATGTGGATTAATGAAGGATTTTCTTTATCGGTAACACTGACAGCTTGGTCAAACACACATGCATTGGTTCTAGACAGGATGGCAACTTTATTTTGGAAGTGCTCACGAACAGTACCTGCAATACAAAAAAGATTTATTTATAACTGAGTAAGAATGAAATACTTGAATGAATAAACTTTAAGGGAATGATCACACGGTATCCGCTGCATATCCACTTCAGAAGTCCATGTGGATTTCTGCTGTGGAGTTTATCTTTTGTGCCGGGAATCCATGTCCCATTTGCTGATGCATTTTATATGCAGACACAGTGAAGTACTGAAGTACAGGTCACTGAATAAGCAATATGTTTTGACACTACAAACTGCAAAATCCACATTCCTCGTCATGAAAGCTATGGCGTGGATTCCCACTAAATACAACAGGATGCTTTCTGTGAGGATTTTGGTTTGGAAAGCATGCAATGTCTGTGTGGAATCCACATGCTTTCTGCATCGAGAGCTATTGGGGTTTGAAAAGAAAGCCATAGTGGAATGTGGTTTTGTCTTTTCTCCTATGGGTAAATAGGAAATATCGCTCCTTTTAGAATATTACAGAATATATACAGAGGTCATGAGCAGAGGCTTCAAAGAGCACTGGGGTAAAAATCTAAGCAGACACCCAATATGCAAGAAGTACCCAACAAATGTGAATAGGCAAATTGGAGCACAATTGCTAGCACTGTTGTACCTCTCCAAGGTAGCCACTGTGTAATATAGGTGTCATATTCCCTAACGCAGCTCATTCATGTTCAGAAATACATTGCATCAACTGAAAAACCAAATAGGTCATCAGAAGCTACTGCACCAGTTTAATAGTGCCCCAAATTACTGTTTGGGGATCCCAATGCTGAAAGATTATTAACATACAGCTGTCACCCTGACCACATCCACAACACCTTTGCAACAATGGTGCCGTAATATGCAGCCTCATGACAACTTTAGCCAAACCAACACCTATAATTATTATGTAGTGTGCCACTGGGAGCAGTCTCAGACATGTTTTAGTTAAATTATCATACACATTATCTTCTTTAGAGAAGCTTTGTCGTTATGGTACATGTCCTTCTGCACAAAGCAGTTATTCAAGTAAGTGGCCTTAGAAACAGCTGAAGCAAACAATATAACAAACCTTTCATTTCATAGAATTAGGATTTTCTCCTCTAATACATGACTTTATATAGACATTGTCCAGATTACTTAAAATTAATAAGGGTACTGCTGCCCAATAAGAAGAAAAAACCTATACTCATCTTCCTTCCTCCTCATCTTCGTTCCAGCAAGCTTTCACAGAGTCTCCCCTAGTCATCCATTTACTTCCTGTCTCCAACCGAATGGGGCTGATTGGCAGCAGCAGTCACCTGCCATTCCCTTACATCACTGTTCGGAAATGAACAGCTCAGAATTGTGATATTAGGAGGTGACACATGACCGCTGCATCCAACCAGGGGCTGCAGCAATGATGTCCCATTTGGCAGCAGACAGGAAGGAAACTGAGGACTGGGGAGAGACTGCTGCACCTCCATTCCAGCGCTGGTTAGGAGAAAGGCGAATATAGTGTTCTGTTTGTTTTTTTATAAATTTGGAAGGGGTACCTTATTATTTTTAAATAAACTGGACACCCCCTTTTACACTTTGGGAACTATGGTATGTGTTTTTTACAAAAATGTCAAAATGTATGTAACAAAAGAAAAATAAGACAAAAAGGTGAGTACTTTACAGTACTACAAATATTGTATTGAAATAACCAAAATAAAGAAAAAGAGGACTATATACCATACAAAAAATATAAACAGAATTGTATTATTGAAGAACAATAAAAGAATGTAATAAGAAATGTTTAAAACAACAAGAGACGATAACAAAAACAAACAGGTATGCCAAGTGGGAGAGGCAATTAACAATATATAAGACGTATATAATGCACACTCATCAGTACAACATAGTAACCTATGTAAACACAGATGAGAGAAACAAAAAATAGGTAATTCGTAAGTATTACTGATGATACTAATCTCCACATGTGCCAGGACCTGATGCCCCTATGCATATTTCGCAGTCGCTTCTTCTCCCACTTGTTTGGATACCTGTTTGTTTTTGTTATCTCCTGTTTTAACGATTTCTTATTTCATTCTTGTATTTTTCTTCAATAATAAAACTCTGTTTATATTGTTTGTATGGCACATAGTCCTCATTTTCTTTATTTTGGTTATTTATGTGTATTCAGGAGTGATATTCCCCCCCTTTTGATATTTACTACTTATTTGGAAGTATAGTGTATCTGTACGGATATACCTGACCAATGAATGCCTTTAGAGCTCTTTTGGTTATTGTTATTATTGTATTGATAATAATATTGCCAATATGGCCAATAGAATTCTATAGGACAGGTTTTTAAATACTGATTAATGCTTTTTTTTTTATTGTGTAATGATTTTGTGTGTTTGGGAGATAATTTACAATGTTGCGGTACACTTATTACTCTGTTACAGGCTATATTATAATAGGTTCACAGAATCATATGTTATTGATGGAATCTCTTGCAGATTCTATTATTTCTCACAGGGAAGATTACTATTGCATTCAGTACCATATTTTAGAGGGGAACTTAATGGATCCCATTTTAAGTCAGTGAGGTCACTCAGGATTTTGCCAGTGATGGAGTCCATGAAGGAGAAAGAAGTATAACCTGAACTTAACTATTTAGCATGAACAAACCGGTTCTAATTTCTAATCAATATTATTGGGGACACAGCACCTTGGGAATAGCTCTCACCCTAGGAGGCTGACACTAGGCGGAAATCAAACGTGTTGGCTCCGCCTTCCACTGATGCCAGGCTACTCAGATTTAGTGTCCCTAGGAGGCAGACGCTGCTCCACAGGTCTGCTGCATTATTTTTATTTTTTTTTAGTTTTATTTATTTCTCTTTTTCCTTTCAGGAAGTCATGGAGTTTTCTCTCACCTGTCAGGGGGTCATCAACATGGCTGCCATCGTGACGGTGATCCCCCCCTAAGGGTGTCAGGAAACCAGACGGTCACTGTCTGTTTTTCCTTATGAGCCAGTCACCCATCTTCACTTACTGCCTCCGTGCTGATTCCACGTACACCCGATGATAGGCAAGTTCCCCATCCGTTTGGAGGTTGTGCAGTGTGTTAGGGTTCTCCCCCCTTTTTTTCAGCAGATGGGTTGCAGGAATTCTTTTTCCTTCCCACTCGCCAGTGGCAGATGCCGCTGTGCCTGAGCAACACCGCCGCACATTTGCTCTATCCCAATTGCCTCCCCTGTCAGACCCAGCGTTTGTTGCGGTTATTCCTGCTCCTGAGGCAGCAGGAACAATTTTTGTTTCTTTGTGGCCCCTCTAACATTCCTCTTCAGTACTGAGCCTCCACAGGAGACAATGTTTTTGGTGTGTTTTTTTCCCCTTGGGGATGTGAGAGGGAACCTTCCTTCTCATCCCCAGGGGCTGCAGATACCTTCTGGTATCCTTCGCAGCCCTCTAGCGGCTTATTGCAGTGTTCCGGGGCTGTGTGCCATACACAGGCTACGGCCATGTTAAAAATTTAGTCCCTGGCTTTGTCAGGCCTTGTCCACAACTAGGAAAAGCGTTTTCGAGGGCTTGTACTGCTTCCCGTCTGGCTCCAACCCCTTCTCAGGATGTAGGAAGGGCCTTCATCAGTCCAGGCTTTTTCTGCGGCACAGTTTTGGATGCCTTTTCACTCCTGGTGTTCTCCAGGGCATTTGTGGCTTTCTCCGGTGGACACAGTACCCTTGGTGTGGTAAGTTGGCGATTTTGACCATTTGTCCCCTGCTCTGTGCCCTTTCCCAGGTCCCTTTCCAAGGACCTGGCAAAGGGCACAGGGCCACCCGCTGCTAATGCAGTGGCAACTTATTTTGCCTGTGCCTGCTGTCATAAGAGGTTTGCGTGTGGTCAGCCTAGTGCTTTTTGTGCCCTTTGCATAGCTTCCCAGCCAACCGCCGTGAGGTCTGACCCCTCCTGCCAGGAGTAGGCGGCCCTGAAATGGGCTGGGTCCCTCTCATTTCCAGTGGGTGACCTTTCCAGGTTATCCCAGGTTATGGTCTCGGCCATAGAGCGTCTGCAGTCTTTGTTTGCTGCCCAGCCTAGCACCTCCCAGGCTCCTGCAGTCAGCGCATCCCCCTTTCCTGAGGAATTAGTGGCGAAGTGGTTGGGGACTCCTTCTGTCGCTGCCCCGGTCTGACGCCTTGCGAGGAACTCTACCATTCCTCTTTTGAAGGCTTGGCTGTTGAAACCACAATTTTAGAATACCGTGGATTTTCAGGTTCAGTCATCCAGACCAGACCATGATTCGGATACGCAAACCTCAATTTAGCCATATTTATTTCTGTACCTAGAAAACAAAAAAATTACCCATGACCTCAACAAGCTTTAAAAAAAAAAATTACCCTTGTCCGGGGGGGCTTTTAAAAAATTTTATTTTTTCCTATTCAAATTTTAAAAAGGCTTTTGAACATCCCCAGATGCTGTGTCTCCCAATGATTGTGATGAGAAATTTGAATTTTTGTACTTACCATAAAATCATTTTTTCATCTGCTTCATTGGGGGACACAGATCCCTCCCTCTTTTCATCTTAGTCTTTTCCCGATTCTCAATTTGTCATTTTTTCCTTGGAATCTGATTACGGTTTATTCTTTCTACTACGGCTTTTGTAACAAATGAGTAGCCTGTCGTCAGTAGGAAGGATATAATCCCCCACCCCAAAGCAAACAATTTGGTTTTCCCCCTGGGTCACTCCTAGGGCGAGGGCCTATCCCCAAAGGGAGTTTCCCCCAAGTTTCAACGGAATGGCTTTTACAGGTTTAAAAAAGAAAAAAAAAAAGGTTCAAAAATCTAAATTTTTGATTAAAGAAATGGCAGTTTGGAACCACAATATACTGAAGCAAAGTTGTTTTAAAAGTGCAAAAATACTGATGGAATACTTGACTTCTTACCTTCTTGGTTACCTCCAACTAAAACTTTGTGTCGTATCTTCTTACAAGCATCAAGTATGCTAGCACCAATGTAAGCTATTTCAGCACCAAATCGAAAACTCTAAAACACACATTAAAATAAATATTCTGAATGAAATCTGATCACTGAATTCACTTTCAAAACAGTAGATGGTGTAGAGCCTCAAGGAGAAAATAAATTTTAAAACTGAAAAAAGCTCTTACAAGTTTTTATTATTTATTTAACTTATAATTTTAAAGGGTTTTGCCCTTTACTCCAGGGTCTTTAGTAATCCATGGCATCTTGATACGTGCACCAATATTTTCACTGGGTGTGGTCAGTATCTTCAGACCTTTTTGACCACAAAGGGAATATGGAGAATAAAAAAAATTTTCTTGAGAAAGATAGAAGATGTGGGTGTGTGGCACCTCACAAAGGGCATTTACAGCACCAGAAAATGTAAAATTTGTGGTAGGATCCCCAACAAATTTTTCCCAATTTCGGGAAAGGAAAAACCTCCATAATTTTCAAAAAAAAAAAAAAAAAAAAGCAATCGCAATTTACATTATGCTGTTTATTTCACAAAACATATTGTCAAACTTCCATTTATGTAATGCGTCACATAAATATCCAAATATAAAATCAGTGGTGTCCATAAACTGCTTTGTTTCTGCAGTTTAGGAAAATATTCATTACAAGGTAAAAGCTTGAGCTTCATCTACAAATATAGCATCATAAAAAGAAAGCTTCGGCCTGCGCAGCTGCCAAAGCTTTAGATATCCTGTAGGAGAAGAGAAACAAGATTCATTCCCTATGGTGATGAGACAAGCGCTTACTGAAAATATTACACAGATTATTCTTGCTCTCCATACTTTATTAAAGCCATTTAAAAACTTGATCAGTAGGTCGCTTGTATGTATGAGAAACCCAAGATAATCTAGTAAGAGGTTACAGTGTAACAATTGTAAAAGTGTTTCTGTTCAAAAGGTACTAACAGTAGGGTTCGGGCATAAGAAAAAGTATACAAAATACACACACAGTAAAAATTTATTTCATATGGCTTTATAAATCCATAAACATAGCACCCCTGATATTAATTTAAATTTTAAAGGGGGTTTTTGCCATGAAGTAAAATTACATGGGGGGTTTGGAAATTAAATAATAAAACTTTTCACGATTTTTAAAAAAAAAAATTCTGCCCCATTTTTGTTTTTAGCTGCTCCCTTAGTGATAAAATTTTTTACAGCTTTCCAGGGGATACGACCAGGGTGAGAGCCCTCAGTCTGGTCAGAAATCACCTCTCCTCTAGGTAGCTATTGAGCTTAAAACCCCGAGTGCTGTCATTTTACGTCCCTCTTATTTTTTTTTTTTTTAGTAAAAAATCAGACATGCAATAAAACAAAAAAACCTCAAAGGTATGTGTATTGTAAAGAGGAAAAAAATCCACAAGTTACTTTTCTGCGGGGATTTAAAAAACCCGGGGCCCCTTGTGCTGTAAAGCAAAAATTTTAAACTCTGGTTCAGTGTAGCTACTTAAAATTCTATACAAAAACAGACCTTTCTTTGACAGGAGAGGAAAGGCCCTGATAATGTCATCTGCGGGGGTCACATGTATCAATTCAAAAAAATCACGCCGCATCCTTCTGAGTACACAGAGGAAGAGCGGGAAATTTTGGAAGTAGAATGAGAGGGGTCAAAACCCCTTTAAAAGTAAAGAAGCAAAATTTTTATTCCCGAAAAAACAAGGTTGCAATGTAAATTAAAGGTGCACATGAACATAGCGTACGGCTGGACCCAGAATATTTTCCTCTGGTGGGCCCATTGGCACTGTGTGAATTCAAGCCATTGTTTAGCAATGTATAATTAGAAGACTATATCAACCTCTCACCGTCATGTGTCATTCTGTAAGCGTATTCACGGGTTTCTTAAAAGGTCTTTGATTTTTTCCCAAATTTTGTTGTTTTTTACAGCAAAACTATTAAAAAAATTTAGCAATCGTACACAGTGCAGATGTCCCAAAAGTATTTAAAAAAATTACAAGGAAACTAATCCTGTTCAGATTTTTCTTTAATTAACAAGACTAGCTTTTCAGGTTTTAGTCACCACATCTTTTGAACAGATTAGTGCTGCAGACCTTAAAGAGAACCGGTCACAGTTTTTGCCCCCCCTTGTGAGGGCAGCCAAGTTTAGTGACGACCCGCTGTTTCCCTACTGTGCCCCCATATTCTTAAATGCGTGATTTAGGCATTTACCCCTCAAATCTGCAGTTTTTAGCCAGAAGAGTCATTGAAGAGTCCTTAGGGTCAGTTTTTTTAAACCCCGGCCCAACGGAGGCTAGCCCGCCCACCTCAACTATAAACCTTTATTTGAAAAGGTAGAAAACATGTGAATAAAGGGCAGTGGGCGGAGCTGATTTGGTGGGGGGGTTTTCACCTGCCTGAATAAGATTTTAGGGGTAAAATTTTCTTCTAAAACAAACATCTTTACAGAAAAATTTTAAGGGGACAGTGCTGGGGAACAGCAGGCTGACAAAAATACTTGTACTTTTTCCCCCGCAAGGGGGGCATAACCTATGTGACAGGTTCCCTTTAACTTCCTCCCAATTCACTAGGAAGTTTTATTCTTATCTGCCATGTTACAGATACAGAACAGTGCTGCTGCACTCTGGTCACAAGCACTCTGTCTAAAAGGCCCTCAAGATCACACTTTTTAGCTTACGGACAATCTTCTCTCATCCTCTCACAACGCAAAGACTAAGGGCCTCATGTATGAAACCTGTCTAGGTCTAAGACTTTCGATGTTGTCCATAGCAACCATTTAGAGCACCTCTTTCATGTCATATAGTGCTCTGAAGAAATTAAAAGGGAGCTCTGATTCGTTTCTATGGGCAACTGAAAGTCTTAGACCCACACAGTTTTCATACATTTCCCCCTAAGTTCTTAAAACAGTAAGACAATGTGCCTTCTGACAGCATACCTTTCAAACCTATTTATAAAAAGCAATAAATTACCAATTAAAAACTTTATTTTAAAAAAATAAAAACCTTCAAGACTGTCCAAGATGATGTGGTGCATAACTGGAAAATCCAACCTGGAGACACAGAGCAAAAAGTGAATAGAAAACAGGTCTGTTATAACTAAAACACCATAACTTATATAGGTGAAGCTTCAGGAAAAAAAAATGAAAATAAATATTAATTTATTCTTCCAGGCACCACAATTTGATAACAGTGGTATAGTTTATTTTTTATTATATTTTCATTCTGACCTCTCTAACTTCTACTTTTCCATCATTTTGTAGAATGGGCTTGGTTTTCTGTGGGCCAAGTTTTATCTTTTTTAAAAGGATATGCAAAGATTCAAAAACTTTTACAAATTTAAAGGGGTGTGAAATATAAAAAAATGCAATTCTGAAATGTTTGCGTCTCATTTTTATAAAGCTCATTGTGTTGTTCATACAAAATATATTGTTTTTTTTTCTGGTCAGAACGATTAAGGCAATTTCAAATTTATCATGATTTGTCACCTAAAAAAAAATCTCTCATATTTCTGATGAGAGACAAGGGCAAGGTACTGTAAACATAACGAAGAGCATGTACTTTTATTGTAAATTATTGATAGTCATTACTTTCACCGACCAATTATTATTAAAACTTGTCCAATAACTGGTCAGTGTAAACAAGTCTTTAGATAGTTTGCAAGCATTTTTTTATTTATTTATTTTTTTTACAGGAAACATCCTTTCAAATCTAAACAAAATAATACATAATTCTTTACGTTAAAATTACCCTTTATAGAGACATTAAAATCACAGTTCTTTTTTTGGTATATGGTACTGATTTCCATCAAATGAATCGATGGTGGTCTCCACAATTTGACCAGATTAATCATTTTTAATAATGTGTATAAAGGAGGTTGATATAAACATTTAATATTTATTTTCTTTTAATTTTTTTTTATTTTAAATACTTATTTCCCTTAGGGTACTTGACCACTAGGGGGCACAATCCCTATTGTACTACTGTATATAGGACTATCCTGTGGCAGAATGTAATAGGTGTACATACATGGCAGCTGTGGAAGCTTGCATGAGACTTCCAGCTGACATGACAACCGATCACCTCCCTCACCCCCACCCTACGATTACGTTGCAGGGGGATTATCAGACGGAGAAATGTTAACAGCAGGGACAAAGCCAGCTCCATCCCTTCTGTTAGCAGCGGCTGAAGGCTGTACAGATCCGTCGCCGGCCGCCACTGTACAGCACTATCTAGGGCTGGCAGAAGAATGAAGTGCGCCACCAGCTTCCTTCCTGCAGCATCGCTCCTCTCCAGCTTCCTGCCGGCCTGAGATAGTGTATTCGGACTATAAGACGCACCCCTATTTTCCCCCAAAATTTGAGGAAAAAATGCGTCATAGTACAAAAAAATCTAGTAATAAGATACAATAATAAAGCAAAGTGCTTTAAGAAAGATTTTATAACTGTTTAAGCAAAATTTGTTCCTTAACTAAGAAAAACTAACTTGAAGATGATGATCTTCATCACCAAGCTACCTGCAGTAATTTTTGGGAATTTTATGGTCAGTAAATACCTGCTGATCCAATGGAGACACCATTTCCCTTTCTCCACGATTATTTTTGCACCATATAGGAACATGGTCTGTATCAATTGTTTCATCGGCAGAAGCAAAATAATTTTCCAGGGTTTTAACAACAAGTTTGGCCCTAATAAAGCCAGCATTCCCTTCCGGTAGAACAAAGTTGACTGTATATGATGTAAGCTTGGAGGGGTTCAACTTCTTCCTTTGCTGATACCTAAAAAATAATATTTATAATAATTTTATAACATTCAACAATTAAATGTACAAAAATCTAAAGCTTCTCACACAAAAGCAGCAATGAATGGTATTGCAGCACTGTCCCATTCAAATTAATGGGACAGCATTGCAATACTTTAAAATGCCATAGTTTAACTAGCGCCAGGTAAAGTACAAACAGTGCCGAGACCCATGTTCGCACTGCACAGGCTGCAGATGTCGTCCGAGTGCCATGGCCCCTTATGGACCATCAATTTAATAAAGCTTGACGACCCCATTAAATCAGTAAAAAATAATTACCTTAGTCTTCCAAAATAACATTAAAATTGACAAACACACACACACAAAAATCTCCACCTATTGTGAAAGTAAAAATTCTCAACAAATAGTAATGAAATACACTCACCGGCCACTTTATTAGGTACACCTGTCCAACTGCTCGTTAACACTTATTTCTAATCAGCCAATCACATGGCGGCAACTCAGTGCATTTAGGCATGTAGACATGGTCAAGACAATCTCCTGCAGTTCAAACCGAGCATCAGTATGGGGAAGAAAGGTGATTTGAGTGCCTTTGAATGTGGCATGGTTGTTGGTGCCAGAAGGGCTGGTCTGAGTATTTCAGAAACTGCTGATCTCCTGGGATTTTCACGCACAACCATCTCTAGGGTTTACAGAGAATCGTCCGAAAAAGAAAAAACATCCAGTGAGCGGCAGTCCTGGGGGCGGAAATGCCTTGTTGATGCCCAGAGGTCAAAGGATAATGGGCAGACTGGTTCGAGCTGATAGAAAGGCAACAGTGACTCAATAGCCACCCGTTACAACCAAGGTAGGCAGAAGAGCATCTCTGAACGCACGTACGGCGAACTTTGAGGCAGATGGGCTACAGCAGCAGAAGACCACACCGGGTGCCACTCCTTTCAGCTAAGAACAGGAAACTGAGGCTCCAATTTGCCCAAGCTCATCGAAATTGGACAGTAGAAGATTGGAAAAACGTTGCCTGGTCTGATGAGTCTCGATTTCTGCTGCGACATTCGGATGGTAGGGTCAGAATTTGGCGTCAACAACATGAAAGCATGGATCCATCCTGCCTTGTATCAACGGTTCAGGCTGGTGGTGGTGGTGTCATGGTGTGGGGAATATTTTCTTGGCACTCTTTGGGCCCCTTGGTACCAATTGAGCATCGTTGCAACACCTTGTGGAATCTATGCCACGAAGAACTGAGGCAGTTCTGAAGGCAAAAGGGGGTCCAACCCGTTACTAGCATGGTGTACCTAATAAAGTGGCGGGTGAGTATATACCTGCATAATCATGTACCACTTTATGGGACAAAATTAGATATTTATAGCTCATCGCTTAGGGTTATGACCTATAGCTTAACCTAAGCTTTCTAGTCAAGCATGCTCATTTCCAGCACTGGGAATTATAGGAAGGTAAGCAGAGGATGGTAGCGGTAGGACTGGGAACTAGTGTAAGAAGATCAGCTGCAAGGAAACAATATGGGATGCACAAATGAGTGAGAACTTGCTCTTCATCAGCCAGGGGAACACAAGAGAGGAGACCAGCCTGGAACAGATGTCAGCAATGCATAATGGAAACTGTAGGATGTAGGCAATTATACATTGGTAACTACTGAAGTTATTATTTTATGTTTCAAATGTAGTGCAGTACAAACTGTTGCTCTGTAAAGACTGCAAGCTTCAAGTTTCTCATCTCAACACTAAAACATCCCTTCAAAAACTAGGCCTTTTAGCCTTCACGATGCAGCCCCATTTTTCATATCTGACATTTTATGCTATGGTAAAAATAAATAACTAAAAGAAAATTGTAGAAAATGTAGCACTTTTTAAAAATCTGACATCCTCCGCTTCTAAAATGAATACTCATGGCACAAAAATGTGTAAGTAGATAAGATTTGTCATTTCTTCACGCAGACATTATTTTTTTCTTACTCCATGTTAATTTGTGAGGACAATAGAAGGTGCACAAGTGTAATTGCAATTTTATAAATTTCCACAGGAGGTGTTAACAGGAAAACACAACTTAAAGGGGCTTTTTTTCTACGAAGTGAGTTCCTTACCTCTTATCTTCTCAGGGGAGAAAATAAACAAAGCATGCTGAGTCATGAAGGGCTGCAGGGGTGAGAGAGAGGGGGTGAGCAGAGAGCGAGGAAGAAGGGAGCGTCTCTAAAGTTTACTCAAATAATAACATTACAACAGTGGATGCTCTATACAGCAGACAGACTGATACACTGCACTTTCTCCCCAGCCCCTTGCAAGCTCATTCATGTTCCCGGTCATCAGATAAGAAGTGCAAACACGCAAGCGTGGCCAGATCAGCTCCTGTCAGCTGCTGGTCGTGTCTAATGTAAACTTTTAAGTAACTAAGGGCATCTAAGGAAGGCTTTAGCTCTCAGAGGCTTCACTTTTTTAATCACATATATTTAGAAAAGTGATTAAATGCCCATTTTGGAGGATCCCACGTCAACATTACATAGTGGCAAAACCCCTTTAACATTCATTACACTGGTTCTGTAGTGTTCGGAAATATACAGTATACAGCTACCCAATTCAAACAAGGGCCTCAGAAATGAAGGAGCATCTGTTAGTAGCTTTTTTTTTTTACTGTCAGTAAGCAGTGCACATGGCTGACAGCTTAGAAATGATGTTTCTGGGAAAAGATAGTATACAGTGGTGGCCAAAAGTATTGGCACCCCTGCAATTCTGTCAGATAATACTCCGTCTCTTCCTGAAAATGATTGCAATCACAAATTCTTTGGTATTATTATATTCATTTATTTTGCTTGCAATGAAAAAACACAAAACAGAATGAGACAAAAATCAAATCATTGATCATTTCACCCAAAACTTCAAAAATGGGCCGGACAAAAGTATTGGCACCCTCAGCCTAATACTTGGTAGCACAACCTTTTTATCCAAAATAACTGCGAACAACCGCTTCCGGTAACCATCAATGAATTATTTACAATGCTCTGCTGGAATTTTAGACCATTCTTCTTGGCAAACTGCTCCAGGTCCCTGAGATTTGAAGGGTGCCTTCTCCAAGCTGCCATTTTGAGATCTCTCCACAGGTGTTCTATGGGATTCAGGTCTGGACTCATTGCTGGCCACTTTAGAAGTCTCCAGTGCTTTCTCTCAAACCATTTTCTAGTGCTTTTTGAAGTGTGTTTTGGGTCATTGTCCTGCTGGAAGACCCATGACCTCTGAGGGAGACCCAGCTTTCTCACACTGGACCCTACATTATGCTGCAAAATTTGTTGGTAGTCTTCATAATGCCATGCACACGGTCAAGCAGTCCAGTGCCAGAGGCAGCAAAGCAACCCCAAAACCTCAGGGAACCTCCGCCATGTTTGACTGTAGGGACCGTGTTCTTTTCTTTGAATGCCTCTTTTTTTTCCTGTAAACTCTATGTTGATGCCTTTTCCCAAAAAGCTCTACTTTTGTCTCTGAACATTCTTTCAAAACGTTTTAGGCTTTCTCAGGTAAGTTTGGGCAAACTCCAGCCTGGCTTTTTTATGTCTCGGGGTAAGAAGTGGGGTCTTCCGGGGTATCCTACCATACAGTCCCTTTTCATTCAGACGCCGATGGATAGTACAGGTTGACACTGTTGTACCCTCGGACTGCAGGGCAGCTTGAACTTGTTTGGATGTTAGTCGAGGTTCTTTATCCATCATCCGCACAATCTTGCATTGAAATCTCTCGGCAGTTTTTCTTTTCCATCCACATCTAGGGAGGTTAGCCACAGTGCCATGGGCTTTACATCTAGGGAGGTTAGCCACAGTGCCATGGGCTTTACTTCTAGGGAGGTTAGCCACAGTGCCATGGGCTTTACACTTCTTGATGACACTGCGACTACGTAGACACGGAACATTCAGGTCTTTGAGATGGACTTGTAGCCTTGAGATGCTCATGCTCCTCACAAGTCCTAGACAGTTCTTTGGTCTTCTTTCTTTTCTCCATGCTCAATGTGGTACACACAAGGACACAGGACAGAGGGTGAGTCAACTTTAATCCATGTCAACTGGCTGCAAATGTGATTTAGTTATTGCCAACACCTGTTAGGTGCCACAGGTAAGTTACAGGTGCTGTTAATTACACAAATTAGAGAAGCATCACATGATTTTTCAAACAGTGCCAATACTTTTGGCCACCCCCCTTTTTATGTTTGGTGTGGAATTATATCCAATATGGCTTTATGACAATCTTTTTGTGGTTTTCCATTGAAGACAAATTAAATGAAGATAATAATACCAAAGAATCTGTGACTGCAATCATTTTCAGGAAGAAACTGAGTATTATCTGACAGAATTGCAGGGGTGCCAATACTTTTGGCCACCACTGTAACTATATATCTTGAGGACCATGAGGCATGAACAACAAAATCTTCAAACTGTCTACTTGTTTTTCCTATTTTTCCTTTTTTTTTTTTTTTTACTGTAAATAAGATAGCTTTTACAATAGCAAGTGTCATCCATAAGGCAGATGGAATAATGTAAAGAGTATTAACTGATGCACACGCAGATCCAAGGTAACAGAACAAGTCATAATACCAAATGTTACATAGTTAGTACGGTTGAAAAAAGACACATGTCCATCAAGTTCAACCAAGGGTGGGTAAAAGTGGGTGAAGGGAGGGAGACAAGGATTTTACGCTCAGCCTCCCCACTGGTTAATGCCCTGAAACCCACAAGGCAAGAACCAATCTGCTCTAGTGGAGACCCCATCTCTGACCACAGAACCCTCACCAGTCAGGACCCAGAATATTACATAGCTACATACGCATTAATATTCTTTAGTTTCATGTAGATATCTAAGCCTTTATTGAAAGTCCCAACTGTTCCTGCTGTGACCAGCTGCTCAGGCAGGCTATTCCACAGATTAGTTACATAACTGAAAAACATTTGCGTAACTGATGCAGAATGAGTTGCATAATAACTCCAATCCCGCATATACCACAGGCCATTCTAGTTAACAGCTAGGTTATGAGTGATCTGACAATATACTTATACTACGAGGACAAGGGAAACAATGGACACGACATAAAAGGAAAGAGAAAATCCCAAACAAAGATTTGCAATCTACCAAGGCTTCCAATTCACAAATCATATGTGATACATTAAGTATCCCATGGTTTCCAGATAACGTCAAAGAGGTCCAGTTTGTTATGAGACATAACAGTAAGAAACTCCATGTGTCTAACTTCTTTAACCCCTTAACAACCGCCTGCCGTTCGTCTGCAGCGACGTCTTTTGAGGTCGCTGCAGACATCGGGGTTTGCGGCCCCCGCACCGCAGCAGCGCTGGGTACAGAGCTGTACTTCACAGCCCTGTTCCTAAGGCAGCCTCTGCAAGCGCTGGCGAATGGGGGAAGTCGCATATGAATATGCAAATACATTATGAAGTGTAAAAAAAAAAAAAATTAAAAAAAACGCAGTTATCCCTTCATAGGATTTAAAAAAAACAAACATAAGTGTCGAAAAAATTAAATAAATATTTAATAAAAATTGTGCATACATAACACACAAAAAAAAACATACACATATTAGGTATCCACATAAAATAAGAAAAAATTAAAAATGCAAAAAAGGAAATTCTTTTTTTTAATTTTTTTATTCTGCAATACTTTATAAGTGAACTTAAACGATTCCCCCAAATGTACAACTTATCCCAAATAAAACGAGGCCTCATACAACTGCGTCATTGAAAAAATAAAAAAAGGAGGCAAAAAATAAATAAAAAATGTGCTGGTCATTAAGTATTTTTCAGGCATTCGGCTTAAAGTATTAATACGAAAGTATAGGTCCTGCTTGGTTAGGATAGAGGCTTGCTTCCACAATGGCAGCTATCAAAATGTATAGGAAGAGTCTACCCAACTTACTCCCTAGTGGAGTGTAAGGGATATTGAGCAGGAAAAACTGTAGAGTGAGTGGTACTTTGTTAGCATATGAAATCTCGCAAATCAATTACACAGCCACCCAGAATGGTCTAATCACTCCACAATCCCAGAAGATAAGTTAGAGGCCCGGTCCGGAACTCTTGCATCTCTAGCAACAGTTCAGGATATGGGTTTTTAATCTTTTCAATAAAGTTGGAGTATGATACCAAAACGTGAGTATTTTGTATTGATTTCCTTATGTTTAACAGATCGAGAAGAACAAGCAGCCTATTTCCAGATGAGAGCCCATGTGTCCCTGGAGATGGGGGACCCCAAGTATTCCTCCCAATTAGTCATGTAGGCGTGCACTATAGGAGACTCTGGGCCAAAAGTGATCAGAAGTTTATATATTGCTGATATCAGACCATTAGAGGAATATCCCCCCCGACAAATTTTTTTTTCACAGGCAGTAGGTTGGGAAACTGGATCAGATTTTGGTGTTGAGAACATGAAATGACATCGGTCAATATAAAAATTGACAGAGGAAGGCAGACCATGGGCAGACCGCAAATCAGCAAACAACTTTAATTTCAATGCTTGTTAATACGCCAAATCCACAAACCGGAACAGCTTACGTTCGAACCATGGTCTCAGCCTCTCACTGGCTCGGCCACCCATAAGCAATGGGTGGAAGAGAAAGGAAGTCATAGGGGAGCTTCTGAGCAGAACGCAAATTTCTTATGACATTGTCTCCAAATAGTCCTCGTAAGTCATAGAATGTAGCAATGGGACATCAAACCTCCTTGAAGTGGAAGTGGTAGACAAGAGCTAAGTTTTAGGATGTATGGGATCCATCCAAAACTTTTCAATCTCATCTAGAGTACGCGAATAAGGCTGACCAAGATGGAATAGCTTGTAATTGTGCCGCCCAGTAGTACTTGACAATATCTGGGACCGCTAAGCTCCCCTCCATCCTACCTGCCATCAAAGCGCTTCTAGGAATCCTATGTCTTCCATTACCCCAAATAAAATGAATCAAATCTGATTGCAGAGACCTGACGGTTCATAGAAATAGGAATAGGTCATGTCTCATAAAGGTACATTAGTTTTGGGAGGATAGACATTTTTTATTGCTGCAATATGGCCAAACAAAGATAGGGCAAGCTTATTCCACTTATCTAGTAGTTTTATGATTTCCACTACAAGTTTGAGGAAGTTGTGTTTAAAAAGAAAGGTATAAAGTGGAATTAGGTGGACCACCAAATACTTTAGGTGATCAGTTTGCCAGAGATAATTAAAATTTAACTTTAAATGGGAAATTTGTTCAATAGAAAGATTCATTGACAAGGCCTCCAACTTAGAGGTGTTAATTTTATTTCCAGAAAGAACATCAAATATGGATAGAAGAGCATGCAAATTCGGAAGAGAAACTATGAGATCAGTTATTGTAAGCAAAACATCATCTGCATATAAAGAGATTTGGATTTAGCATTCTTGAGGAGAACACCTCTAATACCTCCATGCAGTCTAACTGCCTCCACTAGTGGTTCAATACATAGGGCAAAAAAGCAAGGGAGAGAGGGGGCAACCCTGCCTAGTACCATTTTTTATATGGATTTCCAGCGATGTTGCATGTAGAAGTCTAATAGTAGCAGTGGGATGAGAGTAGAGACCCTGAAGTGTGCTAACAGAAGGGCCAGAGAATCCATATGCTTTCAAGGTTTGGAACATAAAGGACCAGTTACGGTGATCAAAAGCCTTCTCGGCACCTAAACTAAGCATTAGCATAGAGCTTCCCATTCTGTTCAGCATGTCAATCAGGTCGATCGCCCTCCTGGTGTTATCCCCCCTCCTAGTCTGCATGGGACAAAGCCCACCTGATCCTTATGTACTAATTACGGTAGAAGTCTATTCGCTAATATTTTTGTTAACATTTTTAAGTCCGCATTCAAAAGGACAATAGGTCGATAGCTAGCACACTCCAGGGGATCCGTATTAGGCTTGGGTATTAATGTGATAAACGAATAGAGCATTGCGTGCGGAGTAGCAGAGCCTAATAAAAAAAATTATTAAAGACCTCTAAAAGGCAGGGGAGTAATTGGGGCTGAAATGTTTGGTAATATAAATATGCGAGACCGTCCAGGGCCGCAGATTTCCCTGACGGTTTTAAAGCGGATTTACAACCTCATCCTCCATGATCAGGAGGTTCAATTTGGCCATTTCATCTGCACCAAGAGGTGGCAGCCTTTGAGACGCAAGAAAGTCCTGTATCTGGGCTCCCCTTCTCAAGGGATCAAAGGCCAACACATCAGGAATATTATATAAGTTATAAAAGTAAGAGTGAAACAGGTCCGCGATCGATTTTGGATCATATATTGGGGCTCCCGAGCTATTCTTGAGAGAATGAGGAGTTGACCTAGCAGAATCATCACAAAGCATCTTAGCTAACAATGTATGAGTTTTATTAGCTTTTTCATAGTACTTTTGTCTTGAAAAAAAAACAATAAATTCTCAGTAGTGTGCAGGGTCAAATTTTGTAGCTTTGTTCTCAGTTGCAAAACCTGTCTCGGAGTACTTCTAGTTGGGTTCACTACCAACTTAGTTTCCAACAATTTAAGTTGCGGGAGGCAAGTATTCTTTTGGAATTCCCTATCTTTTTTCAGGCGAGAGCTCAAGGTTACACACTTTCCCCACACGACCGCTTTATGGGCTTCCCAAAGAATGGCATGGGACTCTACTGAGCTTGTACTGATCTCAAAGAACTCCCTGATGTGTTGCCGTATGTTCTCCCTGCGTTGAGAACTCTTGAGCAGAGACTTGTTAGTGACAGCGGATCAGTGAATTATTTGTAAATTTTAGTTTAAGACTAATGGGAGCATGGTCAGACCACGTTATCTGACCCACATCCATAGTGGGTAACATTCTAAGGGCCAAAATGGTTCCAAAATAATTATCTATGCTAGAGTGCGATTGGTGCAGATTTGAGAAGAACGTATAGACCTTATCTAATGTGTAGAGTATTCGTCACAAATAAAGCATTCTAAACTGACGTATCAGTTGGCGAAAGCCTCTGAAGATACAACGGTGGGCCTGAGGAAAATTACGCTGGATCAAATGTAGTTTACCATAAACCTTGGAGAAGAGGAAATTAAAGTCACCTCCCATAATGGTGGATGAAGGATATAAGCGCGAGAGTCGAAGCAGGAGCTTCTTAAGAAAAGCTAATTGCCCAACATTAGGAATCAGTTTTCCTGTTTATAGTTTTCACACTGAATGGACCCCAAGATGTTGGACCATAAGAATTTGTAAAACAAGTAGAATTCACTATTTAAAGTGAAATGTCGAGCTTTGTCGTCTTAAGCATAAAGTGATGGAGCACACTGCGTATCTGGTTCAAAAAAGGAAAATTCAAAAATTATGCTCAGTTAATGTGTTAAGAAAATAAAAAATAAAAGAAACATGAATATATTCTTTAAAAAATAAATAAAAACGCACAAGGTCAAAAACTTCCAACTGATTTAAAGATAAAAATATGTAATGGTTACTTTGGGATGGTAGCAGCACCAGCTAAGAAGGAAACTTACAGCTTTCCGGTTTCCTGATAAGCCAATGAGTGGAATGTTTTGCATACAACATTCTTGGGGAAAAGCTGCACAGCATGATTTACTATGGATTTGTTGAAGGTTACATATAAGAAGCGTAGATGAGGTCTTCTCTCTGCATACTTTATAAGGGTTGAGGTTTTTCCTGTGCCTACAGAAAACAAATGCACAACATTAAAAGGGAAACATATAAAGCTACAATATAAAAACCTCATTTTCAATTAACAGTGTGCAAACATCAAGTCACATTAGGCTGCGTTCACACAGTGTATTTTAGCTTACAAATACTGTTGCAAAATAAGCAGTAAAACTAGTAATGGGCCCAAAACCAAGAAGAGGTACAAGCCTTTACACTACATTTTCTTTTTGTAGGCTTCATTCCTGGTTTCAGCTGCATCAAAATATGCATCAAAAACCACTGTCAACCCAGCCTTAGGAAGTGACCAAACTTTAGATTTTCAGGTGCAGTTTTTGAAGCTAAAACCAGGTAGGGATTATAATTGGAGGACACACATTAAAGAAGTTGTGTCACTCCAGACAATGCTATTAATGTCTGATAGGTGAGGGTCCCAAACTTATCTCTTAAGAAAGCCCAGAAGCCTCTCAGTTTTGAACGGAGAGGTGGTTGGGACCCTCCCATAGACATGATTGGGAAGTTTAGCCAAGCGGCACCTAGAGATTTGTCATCATAGTCTTTCCTTATAGAGGTAGTCTCACTTCAGACAGAGACTTCTACTCGTTTAAATCGCATAAACCAATTTGGGCAGCACGGTCTTCCTTTCTGTCCCCCAGAACACCCCTTCACATGCAGCAGTCCACCAGTGGGAAAGCAGCCCACCTTTCCCTTCTCAGAGCTCCAAAAACAATTCAAAATGCTGTCAGCATAGGTGGTCTTTTATTTGCAAGAATCCCAGTACAATGCAACGGTTCGACTTAACAAGGGAGTCTGTCAAGCACGTTGCATTGTAAAAGACCACCTATGCTGACGCCATTCTACTCGTTTTAAATCCATTCTATATTTTGACTTCAAAAACCGCATCTTAAAAGATGAACATATTTATGCACCCATAGCCTGGGTTCACATGTTGCATTTCTTGAACACACCAAAAATGCATGCTGCAACAAAAACTCAGTGTGTGAATACAGCTTTAGGGTGCTTTCACACAGTGCATTTTTGATGCGTTTTTTGTGCAGGAAGGCACAGCAAGTAATGATGTACATTGCTGCACAAAAAAACCTGGCAAAAATTGCAGTAAAAAATAAATAAATCACGATTTTACCGCAATTTTTGTGCAGCAATGTACAGCATTACTTGCTGTGCCGTCCTGCACAAAAAACGCATCAAAAACGCACTGTGTGAAAGCACCCTTAGGCTATGTTCACACGGCTTAATTGCGGGACGTAATTACGCTCCGCAATTACGCCCCGCAATTACGCCGTGTGGACGGAGGCGGGGCGGGAGCGGGGGAGGGAGCGGGGGGCCGGCACGTTGCCGGCCCCTCGACAATCACTGCTAGCGGCGCGTCTACGCCGCTAGAAAGTGACATGTCAATTATCTCCCCGCCTGGCGGATTTGCCGGGCGGGGAGAGGAGACGTAATCCATAGTTCTCTATGAGAACTGTGAATTACCGTAATGAATGGGCCGTTTTCGGCCCGTAATTGGCGCACTTCGGCGCGTAATTACGGACCGAAATACGGCCCATTTTAAGCCGTGTGAACATGGCCTTAGAGTTTTCAGTAATGATTAAATGTTTGTGATTTGTGCACCTGCCAGACTCTAGCCTGAGTTTTATCTTCTCTGCAAGACTTTAACAACTTGAACTAAATCTTGCAAACTCAATAATAGCATTTTATCCAATCTAGACAAAATTCTACCTGTAATGCCAGAAAATGACATATCACTAATTTCTTAACCAGTAGAGCGCACAGGCAAACGAATTCACCATGTTTAAAGGGGTTTTGCCACGATGTAATGTTGACGTGGGATCCTCCAAAATGGGTTTTTAATCACTTTTCTAAATATATGTAATTACAAAAATTGCAGTCTGAGAGAGCTACAGCCTTCCTTACATGCCCTTGGTTACTTCAAAGCTTCTATTAGATACGACCTGACAAGAGCTGCTGTCTGCTGGCCGGGCTTGCGCAGAGAGAGCTTCTTATCTGATGAGACTGAGCTGCAGAAGTTTTCAAGGCACCGGGTAGAAATATGTTTTCTTTTGTATACAGAATAAACTAGTTGTAGTGTGATTAGATCCCTGCTTTATCTGATGACAGAGAACATGAAGAAGCTTTCAAGCTGCTGTGAAAAGCTGTTGTCTTTTGTATACAGAATCCGTAGTTGTAGTTTGATTATTTCAGTGAACATGTCACACAATCCCTTATGCAGCTTTGTGCTCTCGCTGTGTGTGTCTCTCTCTCTTTCAGCTCCGTGGTTTGTTTACATTAGCTTCTTAGCAGATAAGGCTCCTCCTGGCAAAACCCCTTTAAGATTCAAACTGATTTTCCCATTTTATGCACCAGCAAGTTGGTAAATAAGACATCAATGTGCTCCCTTTTCAAGACTCCTGACAATCCTGTAGATTGGTTTCAGGTTAACAGGCAAGTTTTAGTTAATAAATATATTCACAAGTGCCAAATAGGGGGGAATTTTTCACTACACTGCTTTAAAGAAGATATATAACGTGTCTTAGTGTTCACATCGATGTGTGATCGGCTTTGGTTCCAGCCACTAGGACCTGTGCAATCACTAGAACAGAAGGCCAGAGGTGCTCTGTGGAATAGCACAGCCATGCTACATTTTTACCAAGTGTTGGGTCTTGTATTTCTAAGTAACCCACTTCATGATTATTGGGCTGAACTGTAATAGCATACACAGTACATAGAGAATAGTGACTGTGTCAGAGAACATCCAAAGAACCTGAAAAATTTAGAGCTAAATTTAAAGAACACGAAAACATACAGTTGAAACCAGAACTTTACATACACTGTATAAAAAGACACATATGCATGTTTTTCTCACTATCTGACAGGAAACCAGAATAAACCTTACCTGATTTAGGTCAATTAGGATTACCAAGATTGTTTATATTTGCCAAACGTCAGAATAATGAGAATTTTTAAGGCATTTTTATTATTTTCTGCAAATATAAATAATTTCGGCAAATATAAATAATTTTGCTAATCCTAATTGACCTAAAACGGGTAAGGCTTATTCTGATTTCATGTCAGATAGTGAGAAAACCATTCATATGTATCTTGTACATAAACTTCTGGTTTAACTGTAAGTGGAAATGTACAATGTTTCCCTGTCTTAAAGGGGTTGTCTCGCTACAATGGTTGGGTTTTAATTAAAAGATCTTTAAAAAACAAGCAGCTTTGCAATATATGTTCATTACAAATGTCCTACTGATTTTAAGTTATCCCTGTTAGTAGTAGTGCATCAGCCCCTGTAATCCCTATAGCAGCTGACCTGTTGATTGTTATCTCACTGGCTGTCAGTCTTGGTGACTCATCTGTTTCTGAATACAGGTCAGAGCACAGAGCCCCTCCCACACAGAATACTTCTGTAGGGAAGGGAGGGGGAGGGCTCTGGCTTCTGTGTCTGTGTAGCTGTGCTGCCTGGATTAACCCTGTGTGTCCCTGCTCCCTCCTGCTCTCTACACAGATTGAGGAGAGCAGAGGTGAGGCTGACAGCAGTGAAGTGTGTTACTATAATCATGATGTATCTGTGGAGCTGTGACTATAATAATAGAACAGATCAGGGGAGCATGTGAATGGTTCATACCCCTCCCTGCTCTGCTGTATTAGTGACACAATGTGATTATAGTAACTCACTTCCCAGCTGCCCTGTGTCTGTTCTGACAGGGTTTGTTGTTGCTTGAGATGTGGAGATTTGTATGCTAAGCAGGGGGTATAGGAACACTTGCATCCCCCTGCTCTGCTATTAGCATACACAGCTTCACAGACCTCTCCACACTCATAGATCAGCCCTCTCCCTGTTGTCTCCTGACTCTGTGGAGCTGACAGTGCAGCTGATTCAGCAGCGAGTAGCAGATCTAGGCAGGCACACACAGGGTTAACTCTGGCAGCAAACCCCCTCGCCCTCTCCTGCTGTATAGAAGGAGAGCTGTCTGTGTGCTGAGGGGAGGGGGAAAGGGGGATGAGAAGAGGCAGACCAGAATTAAAAAATCCTTTGCTGCCAGATACATTGAAGTAGGCTGACAGCCTGTAGTGAGACAACTCCTTTAATTCACACTTTATATTTACAGTGAAATAAGTTTAGAGTAAAACATGTTCTGTGAGGTTACATGGAATCCTTAAAGGGGTATTCCAGTTTTATTAATTAGCTTTAAATAGGTAGGCAAAGAAATGAAGACTTTTACTAAATACATTGCTGCTATGATTTTGCTTCTCTTCAGAGAAAAGCACAAAATATTCCCTAGTTACCAGCCAGCTCTCTCTGCTCGAACATACTGTTACCCTTTAGAGCTCTGTAGCCTTGTACACCACAATTTACAAACTTTAACCACTCATGTTCCTCCAGGATCAGCTAAGGTTAGAGGTTATATGCCAATCTTTGCTATAGAACCACCAACAGCCTAGGAAGGAGGTGTGGTGAGCCAACCACTTTAATACAGAGCTTAAGCGTGTTCCACTCTATCATTTTCTTACCTGCAAAAGCCATGATTTTTACAACTTGCGCTTTTTGAATGTCATGGTTTACTATTTGTTGCTGTTCATTGGTAAGATTGAAGGCAGGCTTACGTCTAAATTTTAAAATGAGAAAATTAACATTGGAATTCAGAACAAGCATATCACAAATACTTTAATATTTACCTTTATTCTTTTTTTTAACATACTATAAAACAAGTGTAAATTTCTTTGCGGTATGTGTAATGAATGGAATTGCTGGGCCCTCCAGAGCAAGAGACTTTTTATAGCTACTCATTGCTCTAATACGAGAGTCCTAAATGGAAGAACACTTCTCTATTAACTCAAGATTTCCTAAGTAGTGTAGTGAAAAATGACTTTTATAAACCCGCTTCAATGTAAGTTTCGATATTAACTCTTTAACATTCAAGATATTACGGTTATCTAGATCAAACTGTAGAGGCGCAATCTGTATTATACATGCCATATCTACTGTTAAATCCTATTGTTTGTTACCCATTACCAAGTTGTATATATGTTGCGGGTTTTTCCTCTTTAAAATTAGAAAGAATTAGTCTGGGTTCACATGTACTGGTCACATCATTGCTGAGATGTGGCTAAAACCACTCTAATCTACAAGTCATTGCATTCTTGATGTTTACTTCAGTTTCAAGCAGTTTGTTAATGGAAAGGCTGCATGTTTAAACATGGCAAATATGCAACTATTTACAAGAATAAAGCTTTAAAGGGGTTGTCTCAGTACATTGATTCATCCCACCTCAGTCCTGTTTTCTTGGTTTCATTTTGAATTCAGGGGCGTGTTTACTGGCTTCTACTAGGCTGCAGTAGAAGCCACGTCTGTAGCTATAGCAACCAGTGCTGACAGCCTATCTGGAGAGATCAATCAGGTCTGTAGCTATAGCGACCTGAGGAGCTGATGCAGCCCATACAAGAGGAGATATCTAGGAATAGGTAGGACACTGATAATGGATATATATTGCAAAGTGACTTGTTTTTGCAAGATCTTTAAGATAAAAAGCAACCTTTAAGCTGAAGTCATCTTGAAGCATATATGAACATGTTGATTAGTGTTGTTTTAGCCACATCTAGGCCACAATGCACCCAATAAATGAGAACTCAGCCAAGGAGAGATTCTTTAACTACACCATGAACTCATAAAAGTCGATTGAGTCATTTAGAATCTAGACTAGAAATTGCTGTAGTAACCAATCATGTTTTCTTTTCCCCCAGTATAGTTTAGAAAATTATTTTTAGTTGTTGAAGGCAGCAGGGCCCAAAAGTAGTAAAATACAAATCGTAAAAAAAAAAAAAAAAAAACACAAATTATTTCACTTGTGCATTCTACATGTTCTCCAAAACACCAAGTTAAAGGACAAACACATGTTTGGCAACCTGATGCTCCTATGCTGGACTATGTATCTCCATCAGGGCTGGAACAAGGAATTCTGGTGCCCTAGGCAAATAAGGCATATGGCGCCCCCATCACCCTCTCCCAATGTAAAATTCAGCCCACTCCATACCTCTTTCCTCCCCCTTCATTCCTGGGATGAGTTGGAGCCCTACCCGACGTCCCGGCCCTGATCTCCATGGTTAGAAACTAATGATCTGTAACCCTTTTGTCCCCCAATTGCATTTTGTAACTTGCAAAATGCAGCATGCCAACTGCTCTCCAAGGAAAGCTGAAAAAAACAGACAGGAATCAAAAGGGCTGAGGTGCTTCTACCCCTCTGTTTAAGCAGTTGCTAGCTTTCTGGAATGCCATAACAAAAATAATATAAAGAAGTTTATTTAATTGGCAAGTACACTCCTGCCAAATCGTAAGACTGTCACAGCTCTGCTTCTGGCTGCTGTTAGCTCTCTCTCTTATGTGCCTTAGAAATGATAGAAGGTTGTAAATGGCAGCTCAGAATGTGGAGTGTATCCAAGTATTCAGGGAGAGAAGATCACAGAGTTTAGATAGGAAGGACAGCGCACTCAATGCAGTCTACAGGGCAAGAGCACACAGGCTATATATAAGTGTAGAGAAGAAGAGCAAAATCTGCCGGGGGAATTGGACAAAAAAATATTACTCAATTCTTCGCATCTGTGTCTGTCAGCACAAGCAAGAGAGGATCCTTCATGGGTTGTTAAAGGAGAAATTGGTAAAATAATAAAGCTGTGTTGATACATGATAGGTAGTGAATACAGTGGCCTCTAAGACACACCAACCTCACATCCTATAATGTACAACTGGAAAAGACACAACCACAAGAAAACTGAAACACTGAACACCAGGGTGTCTGATAATGAATGAAGATTGCAGCCTGCAACTTGGTTTTAACCCAGAGTAACCAATAATATAAGTAATTTGTTTCCCCCATCTCAAAGGAATTCATAGTCGTTAATAAAAAGGAGAAACAAAACTGAGGCTGAAGTGTAGCTGCATTAAATCCCTTTCTAAAAACCTTTGGATCATGCCTGAAGTTGGTAGTAATTTATGTTGTCATAATTAGCTTTTCTTTTGGCGTTATCTATACTACCTGCCTTTCTCAACTAAGAACTTTGCTATAAAAACTGTCCTCAAAAGGCTAGAATTTAATTTATACATTGGACTTTAGTTTGCAATTCTACTTTGATCAAGTGGCTTATATGGAAGTATATCATATCAAGTGACAGAAGAAAGTGAAAACTGCAGTCTTACAATTAAAGGGGTTGTCTCACTCCATTAATTCATCTTACCTCAGTCCTGTTTTCTTGGTTTCACTTTGAATTCAGGGGCATTTTTACAGGCTTCCACTAGGCTGCAGTAGAAGCCAGGTCTGTAGCTATAGCAACCAGTGCTGGCAGTCTATCAGGATAGATCAAACAGGTCTGTAGCTGTAGCGACCTGAGGAGCTGATGCAGCCCATACAAGAGGGGATATCTCAGAATATGTAGCACACTGTTAACGGACACATATTGCAAAGTGACTTGTTTTTGCAAGATCTTTAACATAAAAAGCAATCCTTGTAGTGAGACAACCCCTTTAATGTGGGGTAGAGGGAATATATAAAAATGTTGTACCTTGTCCCAATTTCAACTGTTTTATTAACTTTAACAGGTGAATCTCTGTGAGGCCAATTCATAAGTTTGAGTGGTCTTTGTAAAAACAAAAAGTAAAAAAAAACAAAAAAAAAAACAAAACAGTATGTTGTACAACCATATGTGCACAAATACCAGTATGCAATTTGTATTCCCTCTCTATATTGTAAATGAAATAAAAGAAGTTAAAACAGTGGTCTATTACAAAAATATTTGTATTACTTAGGGGTCATGGTGGTCCAAAAAGAAAGCGGTCTCCTCTTGACTTCTGGGTTCTTGTCATGACATGCTGGAGATGTCAGGTGTGCCCTAATCTCTCCGTGGCTCACCCTGCCTAAAGCAGCGCAACTGCCCCGAAAAAGGGCGACCCTGCTCTGGAACCTATCCTGAACAACACCTGGTCTAAAACAGGAAGCAGACAAACAACATGTAAGACAAACAGGGCACAGACTAAACAGAAAACACACGCAATACAAAATCAGCAGGCAAGATATTAACCGAGATACTAGCCTTAGTCCAGAACCAGAGAAACACCATCAGTAGCAAAAGGCACAGGAACAAAAGTCAGGACACAGAACCGATCACAGGCAATGAGTGAACACAGAAAGAGGTTTAAATACCCCACCCAGCTAGGGATTGGCCAGGTACTTAACCCAGTAGGTTCTGAACAGAACCCTGGCTGAGGCTGAAAATAGGCAAGAGGTTTGTGCTGCACTGTAAGTGAATTGAGCGCGAGCCTCTTCTCTGTAACAGGACGAGAACCCAGAAGTCAAAAAGAAGCGGATCGACAGGGGTAGCTACGGTAGTTAAGTATTAGGTTTTTCTTTTTTTGGACCAGCCTGGCCCCAATGCAATATTTTTTTAATGAACAACCCCTATAAAGTCATAAGAATTGCTAAGCAGGTAATAGTCTCATGCACACAAATACAGATTTACACATATGTGGATTATTGAAATTCATACCTTGCATTTTCATAGGATGGCATTTTCTGCTGTGAGCTGCTGTTCTCCAGAAGATATAGACTATAGAATATATTGTAATGGATTCTGGTAAAAAGAAAACAAGCAAAAAGAAAAAAAAAGTCATCATAATGCACGTGTATGTGATTAACAAGAGCCTCATTAATCGAGGCAGTTTTTTTCTAATACAATATTTTGAAATGTGACTGACATTTGCTTTTACTATAGATCTATGCAAAGTTCAATGCAATTAAAACACCTATTTAAGATGGCAGTCAATCAAGTGAGTTTAGACAGCAGAGCAATGATGAACTATAAATTCACAGTTTTTCTCATTAGATTAAGATTATAGACAAAATGCCACTCAATGCAATGAGAAGGTCTGAGAATAGGCAGAACAAATGAATATTGGTGAAAAGAGATAATGGTGAAACTAAAATATTCAACAAGTCATATCAAGTTTTTGACAGATGTATGTACAGATATAATGTTGCACTCTAAATGGTTGTCCGTATGCTGCGTGGAAGGATAATCAATCCATCCGTTTCAATGAGAAGTAGTCCACAAAAACACCATTGCGATATTTTTTGAAGTTGCAAATAACTTCTATTTTACAGATACTGTGGTTCTCCAAAATTTTTGCATACTGGTGGGAATCGGTACTTATTTGATGTGCAATTGTTTATCATTCAGCTGCTCCCTTAGTGGAGGGCTATGTGAGCTTTTGCTCATTAGTTATATACACCCATTTTATCTTTCCCAAGTAGTACTAGGGCCTCTGTTGCCTACTAATGAGTTTAGTTTATAGTCCAGAAATTGAGCTGTAAGGCTACGTTCACACAATGTATTGCGGCGCGTACAGTAGACGCCACAGTACATCTTGTCTTTCAGGAGCTCGCGCTAATACGAGCGTACTCCCATAGCGCGGGGGGTATCCCTCCGGCCACATTGACGTTCCTTACTTGAGTCGCGTATTCGTCACAAGTAATTGACAAGTCACTTATCTCCCTGCGCGTACGATACAATCGTATGGTGCGAACGGGGAGTGGAGGCATAATCCATAGTTCTCTACGAGAGCTATGGATTACCGTAATTTCGGCACACATCTCGCCCATATTAGAGGGCAAGTACGCGGCGAAATGCACGCCGAAATTACCCCATGTGAACATACCCTAAGTATGGCCTTGTTGTTTTTGAGTAAACTATGTCCCATTTTTCTGTCAGTTCTCCAAGATAAAAAGCAATTGACATGCATTTGAGAATACACACAAAAGTCCAGAATAGAAGAACGGTAACAGCTCCTGTAGAGCCTTCTTCAAATAATATCTGGTGCAGAAGTAAAGCAGGGTCAGGCAATAGGGAGCATGGCTCTCAGAAGGAGGTTTTGACAGACTAAGCCATGAGCTGGCGTGAGACAGACTTTTGGGTCATGAAAGAGGCAACCAAAATATACATATGATCTAAATTAGTCATTATAAGTGACTAAAATACTAAAGTCTGGCCAGTATTATTTAAAAAAAAAAAACCAAACTGACATTTTAGTTAAATACTGCTAGAGCAAACATCTACTTTTCAGCACCATTGCCTTTCTGGTTTTACACCCTGTGCTTTTTAATTTCTCAACTGAGCCAAACACAGAGCCTGTCAACTTTTGTCAGTACCATAGACTTTGAAAAGAGTGGATCATGTCCGACAGCTACAGTATATCACTCAATCTCCACCTAGTAGTGGTCTCACAGCTCGGATGAGCGGGGTCACCCATTCCGATGATTGTGAAGGCCCAACAAATTAAATATTTATCACCAATCTAGTGTATAATTAATAAATGCTTTTAAGAAGCATTCCCCTTTCAGCTTCTACACTGTGTGCAGAATTATTAGGCAAAAGTTTCATGCAGGACAATGCTCCATCACATACGTCCAAATACTCTACAGCGCAGCTGGCCAGTAAAGGTCTAAAAGAAGAAAAAATAATGACATGGCCCCTTGTTCACCAGATTTGAACCCCATAGAGAACCTGTGGTCCCTCCTAAAATGCGAGATCTACAGGGAGGGAAAACAGTCCACCTCTCTGAACAGTGTCTGGGAGGCTGTGGTGGCTGCTGCACGCAACGTTGATCGTAAACAGATCAAGCAACTGACAATCTATGGATGGAAGGCTTTCGAGTGTCATCGTAAAGAAAGGTGGCCATATTGGTCACCGATTTGGTTTTGAATATTAGAAATGTTTGTTTTCTCAATTGTCTGTTATATTAGTTTACCTGGTGAAAAGAAATAAGTGAGATGGGGATAGATTTGGTTTTTACTATGTTGCCTAATATTTCTGCACTGTAATAGTTCCCTGCACAACAAGATATGTTCCAAAAATAGCCAAATCAAAAAAAAAAAAAAAAAAAACACTCCAACTCCCAAAAATATTAAGCTTTGATATTTATGAGTCTTTTGGGAGGATTGAGAACATAGTTGTTGTTCAATAATAAAAAGAATCCTCCCAAATGCAACTTGCCTAATAATTCTGCACACACTGTAGTTTCACTATAGTGGTGGCTGCAGGCATTCAGACTCGTATATTTTAAATCTGTCTGTAGAGAGGGTTTGCGGAAAAAAAAGAAAATAAAGCCTTGAATGCTAAAATTATAGATTAATAAATAAGCACACAATCTTGGACATTTACTTTTAGGTTTAAGAAGTTTTAAACTGGGTGCTATTATCAACACATGACTCTTATAATGATGGTGACTGTAGGCAGGAAAAATAAGAATTTGCCCATTTTCATTTATACCTGTTACTTATGAGAATCTTCTGTTCTCTCATTGCAAAGAGAAGTGTAGCCAAACAGTATAAAGCTTCCGTGACTTCCACAAGTCGTAGAGGTGATCTAAAATGTTGTAAGTATCTCATTAGCCTCTGGATATCCCCTACATTGGTTGAGAGGAGAATAATTACAGCTAGCACTGCCCAAGCCTTCATGTTCTGCAATGATACACAAAAAGTAGTAAGGCACAAAGTTAAATTATTACCAAGTAAACAGCAGTATGGATACACTTCAATGAAAATAGCACACTTGTTAGAAGACAAAACAACAAACCAAGTTCTGTGTAGAAACTAAGGCTTGGTTCACATCAGAACCTCTGACGCAGTGGTGAAAACGGACACTTCAGGGTTCGTTTCACCATGAACACCCACGGCGTCCGGATTACAACGGTTTCCACTGTGGTAGCAGTCATTTATATCCTGTGCTATTTTTTTTTTCTCATTTCAGACAGAACATGCAACAGTGATTCCGAACCTCCAATGCATATGTGAACCAGGCCTAAGCCTATCAAGAATGCTCGGACGGTGAATTTGCAACCCGTGAACAGAACAGTCCCCCAAAACCACTGAAACAAAGTCAAAATACCGTCCGGATTCTTTCATCAAAACCCAGCGGGTATTTGCATAGTCTGGTGTGGACGCAACCTTATAGTACTATATTGCTAAATTATTAACCCCTTAAAGACCAGGCGGGTTTTTTTTTGGTGACACGTTCGTTTTTTCCCTCCTCGCCTTCTGAAAGCCATAACTTCTTTATTTTTCCACCTACATAGACACATAGGGCTTTTATTTTGCAGGACAAGATGTACTTTCTAATGGTGTTATTCACTATACTATAGAATATACTGGGAAACCGCTAAAAAAATCCAAGTGGGACAAATTGTGAAAAAAAATGTATTTTTTGCCATGTTTGCGGGGTTTTGCTTTTACGGTGTTCAATCTTCGGTAAATATAATGTGTTATCTGTATTCTTCAGGTTGTTACGCATCCGGCAATACCAAACATGTAGGGTTTCCGTTATGTTTTGGTACCGTAAAAAATTCCAAACATTTTCTATTTTTGAAATTTGTGCCACGGCGCCATTTTGTGCGACCAATAACTTTTTTGTACTAACACCTACGGACGTCAGTGAGGGGGCATTTTTTGCGGGCTGAAGTGTACTTTTTATCGCTAGCTGTTTGGAATGCATGCGACTTTTTTGATCATTTTTATTCTATTTTTGAGTGACGTAAAATGACCAAAAAAACGCAATTTTGGCGTTTGGAATTTTTTTTCTTCTACGGTGTTCAGCGTACGGGATAAATGATGTTATATTTTATAGATCGGACTTTTTTGGACGCGCCGATACCAAATATGTGTAACTTTTTTATTATTTGAATGATTTTATTTGTAAAATGGCAAAAGGGGGTGATTTGAACTTTTAATACAAAAAATAAAAAAAAGTACTTTAAAACTTTATTATTTTTTTTTTTTTTACTGTAACATTGAGGCCACCTGTGGTACTTGACCACTAGGTGGCGCGATTGTTAATACAACCTAATGCATTGCATAGGCAATGCATTAGGGTGTACAAAGATGGCGGTTTCCCCACTTCCTATCTGCGGACGGAAGTGGGGCAAACCGGCCAGGGTAAGTGACGGGAGCCTTCCCAAGGCTCCCCACCACAATGCCCGGTGAGCGGATCGGCGCAGCATAGCTGCGCTTATGCCGATCACCGCACCGATCGGTGCGCGGCACCGATCGGCGTTAATTCAGACGCCGCGGCCATCTTTGCCGCGGCGCCTGATGGGTAAAACAGCGCCAGCGGGTGGAGCCACCCGCTGGCGCTGTTACTGCCGGGTGTTAGTGGCGATTTGCCGCTAACACCCGGCGGCTGTGCGGGGGGTCGCGGAGCGATCCCCCTGCAAAGCCCCTTAGCGGCCATGGGACGTACTGATACGCCCAAGGTCGTTAAGGGGTTAATACACACATTGGGTCAGATTTACCGATACAGTCTAAGCCTTAGACCATGTAAAGTAAGACAAGACAGCCTTACAATGCGCCACATTTATCATAGTGTTGATAAATCTGCCGAATGTTAGAACTGTCGAGTCTAACGATACATGTTTTAAAAGTTGGCTAACTAACCGTGCCAAAATGTTGTCTCTTTTTTTTGGCGCACGGGAATGCACACTTAACTACAGACCCTTTCCAAAGCCATCTGCCTTTCGAGCAATGGTCACAACGGACAAGGAGCAGAAGTGTCTAGAAACTGTCTAACACACATAATTAATTTGGTGTAAAACATGTACGTAATTTTTGACGTAAATAGTGCCAGAATTCTGGAGCAACTGCCTTGATAAATGTGCCCCACTGATTATTACACACAGCTAAAAGTTACACCTATTTTAATGCTAAAATATGACAAAACATATCTATACACTCTTCTAAAAAAAAAATTCTAAAACTTCACATTTTTACAAACACACTTTTTTTTTTAATTATTTTTCCTTTTATTCTCACCATACTGTTTCATAGAGCCTGCTCTTCACAGCCAGCTTCAGTCTCCCACTTCCTGATTAGGCTGTGGGTAGTTCTACATCAGTGATTGGCATATCAGCTCTGCTATTTATAGCTGAGCCTGTTGGAGTGACATTGGCAATTAACAGCAGTGCACAAAGCTACAGAGCTCTAAAGGGTTAAAGTTAGTAACAAAGACAAACAAACTCCTGTGCCGCTGATGTCACCATCCTGGCCAGGACTGCTAGAGCAGGGAAAGGCGGTCAGTAACCTTGGGAATCTTTTGCTCACAAGCAGGAGATAAAAATTGCTTTAGCTCTGATCTGAAGCAAAATCAGAACGGCAATGTATTTCCTAGTAGTTTTAGCTTTGTCTACATATTTGAAACTTATCAATGTGGTGAGAATACCCTTTATCGAGCTTTATGGTTTCTATCAAATTTTTCGGCACTTACGGTATTTGTATAAATAAGCTCAAAATAAGAACACTGCTTGGCCAAAGGGGCTGCCACCTAAGTGTTTTCCAACTGAAGCTGCCACATGAACAGTCAACCACAATGTATTGTAATAATTCAGTCTCACACAAAGTCTGATCCTATCCTTTATGGGGACGATATCACAAAGGTATAAATATACATACCTCATTGTTATGGGACAGCTCAGGAAGTCTCTGAATGACACACTTTTCAGCAATGTCATACAAATGGTGGTTTCTCAGACATTCCAAAACAGCTTGTGAATCTGCGACATGAGTAAAGATGGTAGCAAAGCACCTGCAGAGTATTCAGACATAAGTCAGTAGCTAAATATTCATCCATATTGTAGCGAAACCAAAATGATCAATGTATTAACTCTATCCCTGACATCAATGTAAAATACTAGATACAGCAATATCAATGTTATAAAAATGCCAATACAATATAAAAGTCTATAAAGGGAAACTTGTCTGATGGAAATTGAAGTAGAAAAATAAAAAATTAAACGGTTGTAGATATGATGGTAAATGTCAGAAAGTAACAATCCGCTAGTGTGTTATGTAATTAAGGCCTGGCTTTATGATTATACGTGGTGTCAGTTATGTAACTGGAAGTTATTAAATAAGGAGTTAAAGGGGTGTTCCCATCTCACACATTGTTGGTATATTGAAGGGGCCCATGATAGTCTCAGTTCAGAACAGAGAAGGTTGTGCTATACTCTTGGTTGTACTCTCCAATAAAACAAAATGGAGAGTAGTGCACAAGCACAGCCCACTCTTTGTGATAGGTGTCTCCAGAGGTGGGACATGCACTCCTAACCCAATTAATCCCAATAAAAAAAAACCCACAATAAATGGTAACCTCCCCACTTAACTCCATTCCAGCAATGCCGGTACCGATGCGCTCACTGGATTTTCTGTTTACGTCAGGTCCTGTCAATCGGCTGGCGGTAGCAATCATGTGCTATAGCGGACGTTACCACTTGCAGCTGTTTACTTCTGAACAGCCATACTGCAGTGGAGGCCATCCTACTATCAGGAACTGTAGACCTTACAAAAACACTGGCATCTCTGGAATGGAGGAAATTTTTTATTTTTTTTTGTCAAAGCTTACAGACGTCTCTTCATTACTATTTCTCGGGCTTAGCATCAGCCAGTGGTGTTTGTTAATGCCAAAGGCTGTCACCATTACCCCTGACCCCAATGCACCAGGGCTAGTGGGAAGAGCCAGTTAAGCGCAGCATCTAAAAGTGATGGTCCACTTCTGGCTGATATTTTAAAATGGGAAGGGACCAGTATCCATGGACCTTCCTATTCTAATAGTACTGGGCTGCAGCTGTTGGGGCTGGTAATGGAAAATGGAAAGGGGGGGGGGGGTGGAGAAATTTATTTTCAAAAAATGATTTACTAATGATAAAATAAACATAAGCATCCGGTGTACTGATTACAGCTCGAGATCTCACTGATGGCCGCTTTCGAAAGTTGCAATGTATAAATCCACTGCCGCCACAGAAAATAAAGCCAAGTCTATTTAATCTTGTAACCTACTTTCTATTAAGTGATTTCACTGTGTGAGGTATAAACATTTCACATCACAAAATACTCAAAAGAAAGTCACTGTTCCCATAACCTATGGTGCAGTTTAACCTATGATACAAGTTTAAATAGACTCTTGGCTTTATTTGTGTGGCATCAGTGGATTTATACAAAGGAATTTATATACAGGAAAGAGCCTGTTGATAGCTGCCAATACCTGTGGATTGTAAAATGGTGTTGGTTGAAAAGTATTGGACTTTCAAAAGTTGGCAAATATGGGCAGGAGAACATCCTGGGATAGATGTCAGCAATGCATGATGGGAACTGTAGTCTGCTCATTACATAAGCAGCTGCTGAAGCCAAGCCCACCATTATTCAATGTAGCATTATTTAATGCTCTGTGTGTAATAACCCTGAAGCCCCCTTTCAAGTTTTTTTTTTGTCCAAACGCTTACTTTGGAAATAGGTGATAAATATAAAGTTAGACATGCTAAATTAAAAGGACCCCTACAAACTGCTAGAATCAGGGACCACGTGAGTTGTATGAAGCAGTGGTTAGCATGCAGCCTGGTTTTCCTTTCAACTCTATGGTTAACCCACACCTATAGTTTTCACTCATGTGAACTGTGGCATATATTTTTATGGGTGCGAATTCCAATTTCACATTGAGTAAAAAAATAAAACATATATTCCGGTCAATTATTTACATACTTTGCATGCACATTTGTTGTGGATGGGAACAAAGGTTATACATGTGTGATCCTTTGTGTCTCTATTTTAATGTGTCAGTATAATACCTCACATGTCTATATATTTTTGCATGTAAAAGCTGCCTGTATAACCATACACTCTTTAATGTGTTAACAAATGGCTGCATATAAATCTGTTTGTAGAGATAAGGGTTATGGAATGTATTATGTGTAATGTCTATTCCACCTACAAGATGGCGTTTGTGTTCAGACACACCTTAATATGCCAAAATGGCTACTCATCTTAACTTGTTTTGATTCTATTAAACAATGAGTGGGAAGGGTCATTTAAAATGTAAATAAGAAGAGCCAATTAAAGGGACTCTATCGCCAATTTTTTTTTTTTACTTATTAAATCAAGACCCTGATCCATATTCTTTTCCTCTCAGTCGTTTTAATTTCCTGATTGTAGATTTCTCTATTCGGCCGTCTATATAGGATTGTGGGGAAGACATTCTTGCTTGCACCGCTTTAACAGCAGTCAGAGGGATACTTTACAGCAGCTTTATGCCCATAGGATTCTTAAGACAGTTTCTGTCCCATAGACGTCCCATGTGACATCTCCTCTTGTGACTGGTGGATTCTGTGTTATCTGTACACAATGGGGTCTCCTTTCATTTTGACCCTGCTTTTACTGATAATGAGCACACTGCTGAAAAGCTCTCTAAACAGAACAGGAAGTGTCAGACCATTATTAGGCTTAGTGGCCAAAGTGAAAACTGCAGGACTTAAGAATTATTAAAAAAATATTGAAAGTGATCTGGAAAATTGAAAAAACATAACCAAAAATTCCTAAAAAATCTGTTTAACATAAAAATGCGAGTTAAAAAATAAGTCATTTTTTGATGACACATTCCCTTTAAGAGGGTGGATGTAATGTCACATCTTGCTTCTGGAATGTGTACACGCCCAAGGTAAACCCAAAGTATAAAAAAGCTGCCATTTTGTGAATAAAGACAGAAAGTGTTTTCACATCATCAGGGCATGCTGTGATGTTCTTTCTCTGTGCACCTTTATTATTTTAAGGTAATTTGGAGACCCCACAAGGATGTAGAACCCCTATGAGGTTCCATCTATTTCACATTCAGTGGGAAAAGTGTGACAGGAGCCAGGACTGAGGGAATAAGCCGCAACTGCACAGGGGTTGGACTGCATCCTAAAAAGTTCCAGGTTATTTAAAAGAAAAAAAAAACACCTTACAGGGTTCCCTTGGAATTGTGTATTAAAAGGGTGACTTTTCCAGGGAAAAAGAAAACAAAAACACTATGGATGACATGTATAATTTTTATGCCTCCCCAATGCCATTTTTTTTGCATCCATTAGTAGCGTAGAGTGCACCTGAATCTATGAACCTGTTCTACTGCAGGTCATAGATTTAGTGGTTTGCAGCTACAAAGCGACAATTCAGGCTTAGATAAACCACTTTTATCTTGGTCTACCTGTTCCAGCAGTAATGCGCCTGGATTTGCCATATTAAAGACATGAATGTGTAGATTCATATGGTTGCAGTGCAGCACGCCCCCCGATTTCAGGCGAATTACAAAGTGTCGCGGGCGCTCTGTATTGCGTCTGATATTGGAGTGCACTTGGTTATAAACACAGCGAACGGGGCTACACTAGTTTTTTGGCTAAAAAGACGCCAGACTTCTGACGCAGCCCAGTACATACATGTCACCCTATGTAACTATAGGCTAAAAAAAAGTGGCCATTGCAGGGCTTATAAATTTTCCCTGTACATTCCTTTTCCCTGTACATTCCTGCACTTTAAAGGGGTTGTCTCACTACATTGATTCATCTCACCTCATTCCTGTTTTCTTGGTTTCATTTTGAATTCAGGAGTGTGTTTACTGGCTTCCACTAGGCTGCAGTAGAAGCCAGGTCTGTAGCTATAGCAACCAGTGCTGGCAGCCTATCAGGAGAGATCAAACAGGTCTGTAGCTATAGTGACCTGAGGAGCTGATGGAGGCCATACAAGAGGGGATATCTAGGAATAGGTAGGACACGGTTAATGGACATATATTGCAAAGTGACTTGTTTTTGCAAGATCTTTAACATAAAAAGCAATCTTTGGAGTGAGACAACTCCTTTAAGGAAAGCTTTCGCTTACTGTTTATTTTGTGAGATATCAGAAATCATCCCAGAGAAAGAAATGTGGTCTTACTTTACTAGTTGTAGTATACAGAGTGGATTATCTTTAGTAATGCCATTCGTCTCAAGAAGTTCTTCAATTTCCACTACAGTCTGGCCGTCTTTTGCAAAATACCGATGATAAAATTTCTTCCACTTTATAAACTGAAAATGAAATAAACAGGACATCACAAGAGAAGTTCACGTAATGAGAGGGAACCATATCAAATCAGAATTTCAGGAAAAATGATTGTCAGTTTTTTCTCCAGACATTCCTGTGCTGACACAACAAATCCTTGAAACACTTAAAAACATATTCAATATATCTAAAGTTAAGCTCACATCTGCATTGAAGGCTCCATCACAGACTTTGTCATATTTGATGGAAAGAATAGTGCAACATGCAGGACTATTCCTCCAGTCAAATGACTGACCCCACAATGGAAACTGATCAACCTCATTATATGCCAATGGGATCTGTCAAAGGGCGCTAGTGTCCATGGAGTGTGGCACAGCACACAGGTTGAATTCCAGTTTTTGTTTGCTCCTGTGAAGGAACAGACAATGTACAGAAGGAAAAAAAAACTCAGCCTTAGGCCTCGTTCACACGGCTTATTTCTCCGTGGATTGGCGCCGTACTCCGCGCCGGATTTGCGCTGCAGTACGGCGCCAATCCGTCGGAGTCATTACGGTAATCCACTGCTCTCATAGAGAACAGTGGATTCCGTCGCTCCTCCCCGCTCGGCGAATCCGCCGCGGGGGGGGGAGAAAGTGACATGCACATACGGGCCGTAGATAATGCATTGTTTATGGGGCCGGGTAGCGGCGCCCCCGTCCCGCCCCTTATTCACGACGGATGTGTGAGCGCACAAATCCGTCGTGAATAAGCCGCGTGAACATGGCCTTAAAGAGAACCTGTCAGGTTGTTTATACTGTCTTCTCTGAGAGCAGGATATGATAGCGGAGCTATGTGATGTATAGGTTTATATGACGGAGGAGAGAAGCGGAGCTCTGTGATATAGAGGGCTAAATGACAGAGGAGAAGAGCTGAGCTCTGTGATATATAGGGTTATATGACAGAGGAGAGGAGCTGAGCTCTGTGATATATAGGGTTATATGACAGAGGGAGAAAAGCTGAGCTCTGTGATATATAGGGTTATATGATAGAGGAGAGAAGCTGAGCTCTGTGATATAGGGTTATATGATAGAAGGAGAGAAGCTGAGCTCTGTGATATATAGTATTATATGATAGAGGAGAAAAGCTGAGCTCTGTGATATTAGGATTATATGATAGAGGAGAGAAGCTGAGCTCTGTGATATATAGGGTTACATGATAGAGGAGAGAAGCTGAGCTCTGTGATATATAGGGTTATATGATAGAGGAGAGAAGCTGAGCTCTGTGATATATAGGGTTATACGATAGAGGAGAGGAGATGAGCTCTGTGATATATAGGGTTATATGATAGAGGGAGAGAAGCTGAGCTCTGTGATATATAGGGTAATATGATAGAGGAGAGGAGCTGAGCTCAGTGATATATAGGGTTACATGATAGAGGAGAGAAGCTGAGCTCTGTGATATATAGTATTATATGATAGAGAAGAGCAGCTGACCTATGTGATATATAGGGTTATATGATAGAGGAGAGAAGCTGAGCTCTGTGATATATAGGGTTATATGATAGAGGGAAAGGAGAGCTCTGTGATATATAGAGTTATATGATAGAGGAGAGAAGCTGAACTCTGATCTATAGGTTTATATTATTTGGTGCAGGATTTCTGAGCAGCATAACAAATTCTAGACTAATCCTGCAGTATTACTTTATTCAATCAGTTCCCAATTAGCAATATGTAGATAACATAGTAGTAGTACAGATAAGAAACTATGACTGCATCAGACAACACTGGGTTTGTCTGTAATCTGTCTCCATTGAGACCCATAATTCTGGATAGAACTTGTAAAAACAAAAACACTAAAATTGTGACCATTTGCAAAGGGCTTTATTTTTTCACTTTAGGGTACGTTCACACGGCGTGTTCTGTCCGTGTGAACATACGTTAGCAGATGTGTGTTTGGATCCATCTTTCGGACGCAAACACACATTTAGCAAATAGCAGTCTGCTTGCAATGTAAAACACGCATAGGCGTTCAGACGAGTGAACAACGATACGTGTTTACTTGAGTCTTTCAGATCCGTTGTAAGAATTAACATGTCAATTCTTGATCTGAAAGATGCAGCAGATGGAGCCCTATTTAAAACTATAGGGTGCGTTTTGGATCTGATTGACGCAATGTTTTTGGATGCGATTTTCGGATCCAAAAATGCCGTGTCAGCATACCCTTCCATTCATTGGGTACTAAACAAAACGGGTTCTGAAAGTGCACATAGCCTTTACGAGAATAAAAAGTTGAGCACCCGCAATAATTCAAAGGAATTTTTACTTAAAAAATGTACAAACCAGCGGGTCATGGACCAAACACTTCCATTTATGACACACCAAGCTGACATTCTGATAGAGGTCCACAATGGGTAGGAAGCTGAAGATAGATTGCAGCAGTTCATCAGGGAATTGGTTGATGTGTCCACATGATGGATAGTTCTGGTCGGTCACACCAAACAAGCCATAACAAGACTGAGATAGTGAATCGAGCATGAGACTCATTTCATCATCATCATCTACCTCCTCAAAGAAATTGCTGTGAGATGAAGGACCATCCCCTCCTGCAGAATGTGGACTTAAACACTGGCTTCTGCTTTCTATGGCGCAAAAGGGTCTTTTCCTGCTGGAGACCGTTTCTGAAGGAGACCCATCGTTTTCGCTGTCAACGTCTTCTATGTCCTCATCCATGTGACCAGACGCCTCTTCTGCCATCCCAGGTGTATGGCTGTGGTTAGTGGAGTTATCTAAACGTACAGTGCTATGTGGCGTACAAGAAGGAAAACTTGTTCTTATTCCTTTACCTATAAAAGGAGAGGAAGAATTATCTATCAAAATCGTATAAAAACGGATACATCAGTGGAGATTTATAAATTAATATATCCCGTATATAAAATATCATTTACTGAAATAAAAGCGACATAGGGGATTCTTCTTACCAATCCATGAAAAAATATGTATTGTGAACCATTAAAATCAATGCAAAATACTGCAACATTAAATCATGACATTAAATACGATGTATCCCAAAGGTTTAAACCATAGAAGACAAATCATGTTTCAATAATAGTATTGTAAGTTTACATGTTGTTATATTATATCTTCTCTTTCATTAATAATTGGTATTTCTAATGGCAAATATGTATTTATTGATTGTCCAATTGTGTACTTTCCTGTGTCCCACCCGGTTGATGCATACTGAATTTGTTTTTATAGAGGGTAATGCGTATCACATCGTGTTGTTTTATTTTTTACTTTGGTCGTTCACTGCGCATGCTTGCTCGAGTCATTGCCAGCTCCCGAATTGTATTAGAATTTTTCACTGCGCAAGTCCATGATACATTTCCGGTTTTGTTTTTGCCGGAAGTTAACGCAGTGTATGTACCGGGTAGATCACAGCTATGCACGCTCTTTGCGCATGCTTGCATAAGTCACTGCCAGGACCCGAATGGTATCATGATTTTATTGTGCAGGTCCGTGACGTATTTCCGGGCTGTGTTTTGTTTTGCCGGAAGTCAGCATGGCGTGTTCACCGGGCGGCACACAGGTAAGTTAACTTGTTGTAATTAGGTACTATATATAAAGGATGTTTTTAAACATGTATGGTATTATGAGTAAGGGCATGTAATTGCCCGAAACGCGTAAATCTATCTTTTGGGCATCGTCTTTTTGTGTGGGGAGATGCCGTTGCTTGGATCTTTATGTTTTTATCATCATTTTCAATAAATTTTGATTATTTTTAACGGATTACGGTCCTAGAACGCCTCATCAATCTCTTCTTGCAAAAGGACTAGTTACGGTATACCGCTTGCTCCAGGCCGGATGTTGGCATGGACAATCCGGACACTGGCATCATATGGGTGAGCTGACATATTCACGTTTCTTTCTTTTCTAAAAATACTGCAACACAGGGCATGCTGTAGAAGATATATATAACAGTGTATATATTGGGCTGCTGTAGTATGAAATCCAGCTCCTGACTCAGAGGCTTGAGCTGCAGCATCCCTCCCCTATACTTTGCACTGCAGCTCTGCTTACACATGAACAACACAAGCTCAGCAGTGCTGGAAAAGATTACTACTATAACAGATAAAGAATGAATGCAGATCAGAATTAAAACAGAGACAAGTTCACAAAACTCTGCTATTAAACATGGATTTACAGATTGTACCCAGATACGTGGATTCATTTTTATGTTTGATCCTTTATAGGGCAATTGCCTTTGTAATGGGAAAAGAGCAGTGTACGTGTTTTACTTTATTTTTTTTTGTATGTTCCCATAGAGGACTTGACTCGCTGTACTGCTATGCATTGTAACTGTGGTGACGTCACAGACAGCCTGACATCCTTTGTTAAAGGGGTTGTATCACTACATTGATTCATCTTACTTCAACTCTGGTTTCTCAATTTCATTTTTGAATTCAGTGTTTACTGGTTACTACTGGCCTGCAGTGGTGAGCTCGAGAAAGAGAGGCACGCCTCTTCAAACATCGCTCCTCACAGGTGCCCAGCCTAAAGCTACATGTGCTCACATGGATTCTAAATACTTATGAACTCTTGGACTCTGAAATGAAGCACTGAGGGCGAGACCAAATAGAATACAAGTATATTCACTCGATTTTATACACTTATGTTAAAGGGGTTGTCTCACTACATCGATTCCTCTTACCTCAGTCTTCAGTTTTCTTGGTTTTACTTTGAATTCAGGGGTGTATTTCCCGGCTTCTACTAGGCTGCAGTAGAAGCCAGGTCTGTAGCTATAGCAACCAGTGCTGGCAGCCTATCATGAGCGATCAAACAGGTCTGTAGCTATAGCGACCTGAGGAACTGATGCAGTTCATACAAGAGGGGATATCTAGAAATAGGTGGGACACTGTTATTGGACATATATTGAAGAGGGACTTGTTTCTGATAGATCTTTAACATAAAAAGCAAACCTTTGTAGTGAGACAACCCCTTTACGGTCTATCAATAAATGTTTCAGTATTTTCTACTAAACATGTCTGTTACATATTAGTATCAAGTTACCTAGACGGATAAGGAGATGTCATCTGGCAGACAGTACCGCTGTTGCTTGAAAGAGATAATTTTCTCTTAGTTAACAAGCTTATTCTACCCAGTTATTTATACTGCTGCAGGGACGAGCTGCTGAGGACACCAGGCCTGTCACTATAGCGACCAGTGCCAGCATCCTATCAGGAGAAATCAAACAAGGCTGAAGCTATAGCGACCTGAGGAGCTGATGCAGCCCATACAAGAGAGGAGATCTAGGAATAGATAGGACACTGCTAATGGACACTTAGGGCCACATGTATGAAAATGTTTAGGTCTAAAACTCACTCTTTTGCCCATAGTAAGTTTCAGACCTAAACAGGTTCATACATGTGGCCCCTATTACGAAGCGACTTGTTTTTGAAAGATCTTTAACATAAAAAGCAATCCTTGTCGTGAGATAACCCTTTTACGCCTCTGGGTTGTCATGGCAGCCATCAGCACCTCTGCGGAGCACCCTCCGCAGTGCAGAGGGTGCTCTTTCCCTTAGCTGCCGCGGTCACAACCTGCTGTGGCATCCAAGGGGTTAATCGGCCGCAACAGGAGTAAACTCCAGTCAAGGGTGATAGCGCAAGAAGCCAGCTGTAATATACAGCTGGATCCATGTGCCCATCATGTGGGCTTTGCTTGTGAGCCCACGCGATCTCCTTGATGTATGGGTACATCCATTTGCAGGAATACTTTACCTCATAAGACGTACCCATACGTCAAATGTCAGGAAGGGGCTATAGGGATAATCGTAAGTCATGGACTAGCTTTAAACATGTAGACTATTACCAACTACATTGCTGTTCTGATTTTGCTTCTCTTCAGAATTAAGAGCAGCTTCCCTAGTTACTGGCCACCCCTCTCTGCTCTAACAGGCTGTAGCAGGGGACGGGATAGTGACGTCACTCCCTGCTCTATTCCTGAGCTTGTTAACATTACTGAAAAGCTTTAACTCTTAAGAGCTCTGTAGTCTGGTACACAACAGTTTACAAACCTCCTGAACTCATGTCACTAAGAGGATCAGCAGAGCTGATATGTCCATCGCTGCTAAAGAACCACCCACAGCCTGACCAGGAAGTGCGAGTCTGAAGCTGCCAATGGCTCTGTGAAACAGCATGGCGAGACAACCCCTTTAAAGCTGTAGTTTATGGAAGATGAAATGACAGGGTACCTCGGATGCCTCTCTCGGCCCTGCTACGAGGATATAGGCCTCTGTGCACATCGGGCTTGGCTTGCCATTGGCTGAAAGGCTGAGTGAGGGAGCACAAGCTTTCTCTGCTCTGCGCCAGCTCCTGACAATCCGCTCCTGTAAGGTGCTTCCGTCTTCTCACTGTTGGGCAAAAAAATTTTATGGTAAAATCTCAGAACATGTATGACACAAGTAATGTAGAAGAGCAGCGAGACCGGCCCATGGGACACAAATTCTACATGGGAACATATTGGTATATACACAGATGAGTCACATTATTATGACTAGTGGTGTCAGCTGAGCCTAGCTTACAAGGGAAGTCACATCTGCACACATACCCCTCCATGTGGTCATGCTTGGATCAGAGATACAAAAGCGGATGATTATTGGCTTGTGGGCCAAGGGTGGTAGTATTCTGAAACTGTGCCCTGTTCATCTGCTGTTGTGATAAAGTGCATCATGAATGGACAAATGGTGCCATTGTGATGAGGAAACTGCAGAGCACCGTGTGCCATTGATGTCAGAGGTGAATGCCCGCTATGAAGGTCTGTGAGGACGGACCACCATGCCACAGCCAGAATGACCCATAGGGGCGACCAGACACAACAGTTCAGTGTGTGCGGCTCCAGATAGTAGTGGTACAGATAACACCTGCTATGCCATAATGCTCTGTTAGGGCTCAGTCACTATTATAGGGCAGCGGTCTGTGGAGAGTTGGGATATGTTCACACAGCTCATAAAGGGCATATAGCGGTACGCACTTCCAAAATGCTCTGGCTGAACCCCCACTCACTCTCGGTTTCCCCGAGCCGTCACTTCTTTCTCCCGGCGTGTACTGTGCGCTGGGGAAAGTGGCAGGAAATCACATCTCTCAATGAGAGCTATGAAGTACCGTATTCACAGGCTGTACTTCAGGTGTATTGCTGCGCAGTTACTCTCCAAAACATGGCCCGCAAAAACGCTGTGTGAACATATCCTTAGACTCGAACTGAAGGTGTAAATGGTTAAACCCATAGGGTACTGCAGCAAAATGAGATGGGCCCCACCACCTAATGGAAGGAAACCAAAACAGCAGCAGCTGTGAGCTCTATAACAACACCCAGGGGTACTATCAGGGGAGTATGCTCTCCTCATGGGCCCTGGTTACCTAAAGCTATGAGAGCTTCCCAACACTTCAGTATCAGAGGAGACTCCCCCCATGCAACCCAGGTGAACATTGCTCAGCTCTAGAGCTTCCACATCTGTAGCCAATCACAGCTGCCGAGCTATAACTTGTAACCAATCAAAAGCCGCCGAGCTATAACTGGTGACCAATCAGAAGACAGAACACGTACTGTTACTAAGGGGAAGAGCGCTATGTAGGTTTCCAGCTGGGTGCTCGCCTTGCGGTCCCACGCTGGTCACGTTCCGGGCTCCATCCCTCAGCGCAGCTCTTCTACTCAGTACAGTTATCAGCCGCCTTTTACATCAGGCTCAGTGTGTGTATCCCAGGGATCCTCTCCAGCCGCTGCCCAGCTGAGGAAACGAAAGTAGTAACTGAAGCAGGAAGCCAGGGCGCTCGCTATCAGCGATGAACGGACTAAGCGGCGCGCTGATTGGACAGAGAGCACGGCCACACCTCCTTACTCTGAGCCGCAGGGCCAAGCATAGTGTAACCCGAGGTGTAATTGGTTGTAGTCCAGGACAGCAGCACGCGGTTATGAGATTGTGGCGTCAGCAGACCTAGGGAAACGTATGAGTGACCTGCAGAGGGCGCCCCGCTAGCGCAGCACTGAGATGCTGAACGTTCTGTCAGTACCTCGCTCAGGACTGCAGACATTTTGCTCCCCAATGCCTGCTGCCGCTGCGCTATGCCCTCCGCAGAGCGGGAGAAACAACTGCTGAAGTTCATTCAGGAAGGCAGCCTCCATCTCTTCCAGGAGGTGCTGCAGAGGAGCCCCAGCTTACTGGCCGAGCTCCCCGCTAAGCACTATGGCACATCCGGCGACACTGTGTTGCATTACGCAGCACGCCATGGCCACCTTCCTGTGCTCTCCTACCTGGTGGAGGTGCTCGGGGTGGATGTGGAGGTGCGGAATCACGATTACAAGAGCGCCCTCCATGAAGCCGCGTCCATGGGCCACCGGGGCTGCCTGCTCTACCTGCTGAGCAAGGGGGCGCAGGTGGACTGCCTGAAGAAGGCTGACTGGTAAGAGGCCCAGCAGCTGGACTGCAGGTCATAGGCGTCATCCCCACACTGGGGCCGATCTAGGGAGTGTTCAGACATCGCTCAGAGGGACGCGTTTCAAGCCCATCATTTCACAGCATAAACGCCCTGCAGGTTAGGGAGGCAGATTGCTCCGCATACGTGTGTATTTAGTCTCACACCCCAGAAAGTAGAGCGCGGCCACTTACAGGCGTACACTACATACCGCAAATTCTCCGTCATCTGAACCAGGACGTAGATTCTACTTGGCCGTTCTTTTTACCCTATTTGCTGGGTGTATTGCGGCTCAATTGCACACCAAAATATTCCTCAAACTTAGTGTGCGTTCACATGGCGAAGACAAAATATTGGTCAGATTTTCTGACTGGTATTTTGTCTTTTTTTGCCACGTAGGGGAACGGCTTTTGTCTGCGGATTCAAGCCGTCCCCCTTCACACCCACATGTTCATGTTCTGCCCAAAAACCGAGTTTTAAAGGGAATCTGTCATCAAATTTTTTTATTGATGAAATGTTGTGTGTTCATTTTTGTCTAAATTTTTAGCATATTTTTTTCTTTCATTCAATTTGTCGTAAATATAAAAAAAAAATGCATAATAGTTTTCAAGTTTTCCCACTCTTAGCCACCAGAGGGAGCACATCCAAGATAAAAACATTTTGGTCCATGTACAAAGACCCGGTTTTTCAGCATTGCTGTGAATGTGGGCTGGTCTGGTGATGACCTCACAAGCCTCCCCCTCCCCTGTGTGCATAAGGAGGGGGAGGTGGATTGAATCTCCATTTTGTTGGTGACTGAGGACACCATACAGAGCTGTTGTGTATCCATAGCTGAAAAAGGAATAACCAGAGTGAAATTGTGATTACATTTAGGGTCTGTTCACGCAGCGTCTTTGACTCCGTGTAACATACGCTTTTCAATACGTGTTTGGATCTGTCTGTCAGTCCACAAACGGACCCAAACACGTATCGAGTAAATAGCAGTGTGATTTTACATTGTTATTTATTAGAAACACGCATCGACTTTAACACGAGTGATTGGCGATATGCGTCTCACTGCGTCTTTCGCATCTGTTCCAGGAATTGTCATTTCAATTTTTCGTCCGAAAGACGCAGCAGGAGCTCTATAATAAACTATAGGGTGCGATTCTGCTGCAGCCAAAATAGATCCAAACACACAGCTGCCTCTATAATAAACTATAGAGTGCGATCATGCTGCAGCCAAAATGGATCCAAACACACAGCTGCCTCTATAATAAACTATAGGGTGCGATCCTGCTGCAGCCAAAATGCATCCAAACACACAGCTGCCTCTATAATAAACTATAGGGTGCGATCCTGCTGCAGCAAAATAGATCCAAAACACACAGCTGCCTCTATAATAAACTAGGGGTGCGATCCTGCTGCAGCCAAAATGGATCCAAACACACAGCTGCCTCTATAATAAAACTATAGGGTGCGATCCTGCTGCAGCCAAAATAGATCCAAACACACAGCTGCCTCTATAATAAACTATAGGGTGCGATTCTGCTGCAGCCAAAATAGATCCAAACACACAGCTGCCTCTATAATAAACTATAGGGTGCGATTCTGCTGCAGCCAAAATAGATCCAAACACACAGCTGCCTCTATAATAAACTATAGGGTGCGATCCTGCTGCAGCCAAAATAGATCCAAACACACAGCTGCCTCTATAATAGACTATAGGGTGCGATTCTGCTGCAGCCAAAATAGATCCAAACACACAGAGCTCCTCTATAATAAACTAAGGGTGCGATCCTGCTGCATGCCAAAATAGATCAAACACACAGCTGCCTCTATAATAAACTATAGGGTGCGATTCTGGCTGCTGCCATAAATAGATCCAAACCACAGCTGCCTCTATAATAACTATAGGGTGGCGATCCTGCTGCAGCCAAAAATTGAATCCAAACACACAGCTGCCTCTATTAATAAACTATGGGTGCATTCTGCTGCAGCACAAAATAGATCCAAACACACACAGCTGGCCTCTATAATTAAACTATAGGGTGTGCGATTCTGCTGCAGCCAAAATAGATCCCAAACACACAGCTGCCTCTTAATAAACTTTAGTTGCGATTTGCTGCAGCCAAAATGATCAAACACACAGCTGCTCTATAATAAACTATAGGGTGCGATTTGCGCAGCCAAAATAGATCCAAACACACAGCTGCCTCTATAAATAAACATAGGGTGCGATTCTGCGGCAGCCAAAATAGATCAACACACAGCTGCCTCTATAATAGACTGTAGGGTGCGATTTGCTGAGACAGCCAACAATGATCCACAAACACCACAGTGCCTCTATATTAAAACTATAGGGTGCGATCTGCTGCAGCCAAAATGATCCAACAATCACGCTGCCTCTATAATAAACTATAGGTTGGATTCTGCTGCAGCCAAAAATAGATCAAATACAGACACTGCTTCTATAATAAACTATAGGGTGCGATTCTGCTTCAGCCAAAATAGATCCAAACCACACCAGCTGCCTCTATAATAAACTATAGGGTGCGAGCCTGCTGCAGCCAAAATAGAAACAAACACACACCTTCCACTATAAAAAAAAATAGGGTGAGATTATGCTGCAGCCCAAAAATATCCAAACACACAGCTGCCTCTATAAATAAACTATAGGGTGCGATCTGCTGCGCAGCCAAAATAGATCCAAACACACAGCTGCCTCTATAATAAACTATAGGGTGCGATTCTGCTGCAGCCAAAATAGATCCAAACACACAGCTGCCTCTATAATAAACTATAGGGTGCGATTCTGCTGCAGCCAAAATAGATCCAAACACACAGCTGCCTCTATAATAAACTATAGGGTGCGATTCTGCTGCAGCCAAAATAGATCCAAACACACAGCTGCCTCTATAATAAACTATAGGGTGCGATTCTGCTGCAGCCAAAATAGATCCAAACACACAGCTGCCTCTATAATAAACTATAAGGTGCGATCCTGCTGCAGCCAAAATGCATCCAAACACTTAGCTGCGTTTTTCATCCGAAAGACGCTGCGTTTTTGGATGCGCTTTTCGGACCCAATACAGATCCCAAGACTCTGTGTGCACATCCCCTTACTCTATTTCACTATGGATATGCAGAAGGAACGCCACAGTATATGTCTGCATCCCTGCTCACAGGTATCCACAGGTGGCCAACGTCTACATATCCTATGAACGATGTGTACGACAGGAGGAACTAAAGAGGAACGACGTGTGTCAGAGGGGAACGACGTGTACGACAGGAGGAACTAAAGAGGAACGACGTATGTCATAAGGGAACGACGTACATGACAGGAGGAACGACTTATGTGAGATGGGTACGACGTGTTTGACAGGAGGAACTAAAGAGGAACGACGTGTGTCAGAGGGGAATGACGTGTATGACAGGAGGAACGACGTATGACAGGAGGAACTAAAGAGGAACGACGTGTACGACAGGAGGAACTAAAGAGGAACGACATGTATGACAGGAGGAACTAAAGAGGAACGACATGTACGACAGGAGGAACTAAAGAGGAACGACGTATGTCAGAGGGATACGACGTGTACGACAGGAGGGACTAAAGAGGAACGACGTGTGTCAGAGGGGTACGACATGTACGACAGGAGAGACTAAAGAGGAACAACATGTATGACAGGAGGAACTAAAGAGGAACGATGTGTGTCAGATGGGAACAACATGTACGACAGGAGGAACGACGTGTGTCAGGGGAACGACGTGTGTCAGATGGGAACGACATGTACGAAAGGAGGAACGATGTGTGTCAGAGGGGTACGACGTGTACGACAGGAGGAACTAAAGAGGAACTACGTGTATCACAGGAGGAACTAAAGAGGAACTATGTGTGTCAGATGGGAACGACATGTACGACAGGAGGAACGACGTGTGTCAGAGGGGGTACAACGTGTACGACCGGAGGAACTAAAGAGGAAGGACGTGTGTCAGAGGGGTACAACGTGTACGACCGGAGGAACTAAAGAGGAAGGACGTGTACGACCGGAGGAACTAAAGAGGAAGGACGTGTACGACCGGAGGAACTAAAGAGGAACAACGTATGTCAGAGGGGTACGACGTGTACGACAGGGGGAACTAAAGAGGAACGACGTATGTCAGAAGGGAACGACGTGTACGACAGGAGGAACTAAAGAGGAACGACGTATGTCAGAGGGGAACGACGTGTACGACAGGAGGAACTAAAGAGGAACGACGTATGTCAGAGGGGAACGACGTACGACAGGAGGAACTAAAGAAGAACAACGTCTGTCAGAGGGGAACGACGTGAAAGACAGGAGTAACTAAAGAAGAACGACGTATGTCAGAGGGGAATGACGTGTACGACAGGAGGAACTAAAGAGGAACGACGCCTGTCAGAGGGGAACGATGTGTAAGACAGGAGGGACTAAAGAGGAACGACGTATGTCAGAGGGTACGACGTGTACGACAGGAGGGACTAAAGAGGAAACGACGTATGTCAAAAGGGTACGACGTGTACGACAGGACTAAAGGGAACGAGTATGTCAGAGGGGTACGACGTGTACGACAGGAGGACTAAGAGGAACGAAGTATGTCAGAGGGGAACGACGTGTACGACAGGAGAAACGATGTATGTCAGAGGGGAACGACGTGTACGACAGGAGGAACGATGTATGTCAGAGGGGAAACGACAGGAGGAACTAAAGAGGAACTCCGCGAACGGAGTCTGGCATCGAAGTCCGCCGCCGCGGAGTCTGGCGTCGAAGTCCGTAAAGAATCGAATTTTCAGCATCAATAGTGAGAGTACTTTAGCACCAAAAGCAAAAGGATTTTAGCGCCAAAATCCATAAAAAAAAATTTTTTGCGTCAGAAGCAAGAGAATTTTATTAGTGTCAAAATCTGTAAATAAAAGGATTTTAGTGCAAAAATCCCTTTAAAAAGAGCATTTTTTACGTCGGAAGCGAGAGAACTAAAATTAGCAGAACAATCTTGAATTGTGCAAAAATCGTTAGTGACAAAAGCACGATCACTTTATTAGGAACGAGGACACGTCGCACACCTGTCTGCCTCTTCTCTGGCAGTCCTGCTGGAGCACAGAGGGGCTGGACATTCAGTAGCTGCCCCTCTGGACTCCACAATCATGGCTCCCTGCAGACAATGCAGGGGTGTCAAACTGGCGGCCCTCCAGCTGTTGGGAAACTACAACTCCCATCATGCCCACTGTTATAGATTATACAAATGCATGATGGGAGTTGTAGTTTCCCAACAGCTGGAGGGCCACCAGTTTGACACCTGTGCAATAGAGCATGCTGAGCTCACAGCAGGGGGGCTCTCACTGAAGTTAACCAGATGGGAATCGTTTGCAGTCTCTTACCTACAGTTTTTACTTTATGGCAACTTCCTTTGTGTCGTGCAATTCACATAGCAGAGAACTATCTCTGAAGGGGGGCAGGGCTCTTACACACCTGAAGCTGTATAACTTTTTTTATAGGCTCACAATTAAAGTTACAGCAAATGGGAAGAAAAAGATGATAGAAAACACACACATTACTGCAAAAAAAATAAAAAATGCGACACAATCCCTTTAAGGAACAAAAAACCATCCGGTGGAAAATCTGTGCAGTGGGGACTGCTGTACAAATTTTCTATTTAAAGGGAACCTGTCACATAGGATGTGCCCCCCCTTCATGAGGGCAGCACAAGATAGTGTCAGACCTGCTGTTCCCAGCACTGTGCCCCTTATTCTGTAAGATGCAGCAGTTTTAGAGCATTTACCCATCAAATCTTATTCATGAGCAGGTGTTAGCCCCGCCCATCAAAGGCTTGCCCCGCCCACTAAATGATAGCCCCGCCCACTGACAGTTATTCACATGGTTCTACCTATTCAAAGTAATAGGTTTGTCAGTTGAGGTGGGCGGGGCTAGCCTCAGGTGGGCGGAGTATAAAATAAACTTTCAAGCAGCATTGAAAACAAATGCACAGCTTACCTGTAATGTTATTCCGTCTGTGCCGTCCAACTGAGCTAATGGTTCTGGGTGCCAACCTCTCCAAACCAAAGCAAAGAGAAAGCTATACAGCATGAATCGGCTCAGTGATTCTTTGGCACACAAAAGCTATGGCAGGTGCAGACCGGGCTTAATAAAAAGCATAAAAGCTTAAACTTTATTATTCTATTTTAGAAGTAAAAACTTTAACATACGTGCAGTAAGGGTCATGTGACACGAAACGCGTCGGGGGACTAGCTCCACAGACAACACTTGCCTTGCTCTGGAGGTCTCTCGCACCGTACCTGCACGTATGTTAAAGTTTTTACTTCTAAAATAGAATAATAAAGTTTAAGCTTTTATGCTTTTTATTAAGCCCGGTCTGCACCTGCCATAGCTTTTGTGTGCCAAAGAATCACTGAGCCGGTTCATGCTGTATAGCTTTCTTTTTGCTTTGAAAAAAAACCTGACTTTTCATGACTCTTCTGGCTGAAAACTGCAGATTTGAGCATTAAATACACGAAAACTACATCATCTTACAGAATAAGGGACACAGCGCTGGAAACAGCAGGTCTGTCACTAGCTTGTGCTGTCCTCAGCAAGGGGAGCATAATCTATGTGACAGGTTCCTTTTAAATCAATGTAAAAGGTTGACAGTTGCTTTACAGATGGTTTTCAAATCCGAAAACCATCCGTAATACCAACTGAAAACCCTGCTGTGGGAACCAGCGGGTATGTTCACACGGTATAATTCTGCTGCAATACACCCGAAGTACGGCCCAAAATTATAGTAATATCATAGCTCTCATTGAGTGCTAGGATAAGCAGACATTTCCCCCGGGGAAAACAGAAGGGAATGGGGGCCGGCACAGAGCGCTTCAGGGTATGTTCACCTTTAGGCCGTGTTCACACGGCTTATTTGTCCGCCAATCCGTCGCAGTAATTACGGTAATCCACCGTTCTCATAGAGAACAGTGGATTCCGTCGCTCCTCCCCGCTCGGCGAATCCGCCGCAGGGGGAGAAAGTGACATGCACATTATTTACGGCGCGGACGCGCTGTAGATAATGCATTGTCTATGGGGCCGGCGGGATGCTCCCCTGCCGCGCTCCCGCCCCGCCCCTTATTCACGCCGGAATTGCGAGCGCAATCCGGCTCGCAAATCCGGCGTGAATAAGCCGTGTGAACGGGGCCTTACATGCCGCAAGGCGCCGTGTGTTTAGAAGAACGCGCTGATCACTTATTATCCCTGCCGTGCATATGCCGGATAGAAGGGACAAGTCATTTCTTTCCCCCAACATTCAATGCGTGGCAGGGAAGACAGCAGGTCTCTGTGAGAGCTATGATTACTGTAATTTAAGTACGTATTTTGAGGCGCATTGCAGCGCAATCACACCCCGAAATACGTCCTGAAAGATCCCTTGTGAACATAGACTTAGAAGTACGCACACTTCTGACACACAGCACGTTAAACTACACGCAGCCATTAACCCATGTGAACACGCCCTTAGATGACGTATTTGCAGGGCATAGTTAGTGCTATGATTCTCCATCGTATTCCCCAGCACGGTGTGTGCCCATAAAAAGTAGTGACATGTTCTCTTCCATTCGCTTGCGCGCCGGGGACAGTGAGGGCATGTTCCCACGGCAGTGGCCAAATACCGGCCGGTATTTGTCTAGTTTTGCAGCCGTCCCCACGGCCGCGGGGTGGGCGGCTTTTCTCCGCAATGAGCGGAGAACAGCCCTCCACCCTCCCATTGAGATGTTCATATTCCGTCCGGAAACCGGACGGAAGAATGAAGATGTTCAATGTTTTGCCGCCGGACCGCGGGCGGCAAAACCGCCGGGCGGAAAACCTGTGCAATGGGGACTGCTGCACGGGTTTTCCGTAGAGCACAATGGTGCTCATTTTCGGCTGGTTTTTCAGGCGGCCTGAAAAACCAGCCGAAAACCCGTGCCGTGGGGACATGCCCTGAGGGTTAATGGGAGCCAGGTGGAAGTGCTGTTGAAAGCACATGCTGGCCAGCGCGCACTTTGAACAGCAGGCCTATAGCAGTGCCCACAGGTACGTGCCGCTATACGCCATGTGGACCCGGCCTTAGGGTATGTTCACGTGACATAATTTTTCTGTATAAATTTTACACTTTAAAATGAGCTTCAAAATTTTCCTGATTAGAGGCGTATTTTAATGTGTCTTTTTTGCAAAGTGAGGAGCGTATTTTGCAGCATTTACACGCCAATAATTACGCTCCAACATTGTTGCTATAGGGATTTCAGTTGTGTAAACGCCTCAAGAACTGACAGGGCAGTCAGATTTATGCGAGTGAAATGGTCCCTAAATACGCGTAGTGTGTATTATTACAGTGGAATCAATGAGAGAAGCATAGACCATTGTTTGAGACTTGTTTCAATGCAAAATATGCCCTAAAACCAGCATAAAATGACATGTGAACACACCCAAGGTATGTTCACACGGCATAATTGCGGAGCGCGTTTCGACGCGTATTTGTGCTTCAATACACCTGAAATGCGCGCCGCAATTACGGTAATTCATGGCTCTCATATCTATGAATTACGTCCGTCTCCCCCAGTGTACAATGCGCATATTTTACAACGGGAGAGGGAAGTGACATGTGAAACCACACCCCTTTTGCCAAGGCCATGGTCCTTTTTGTCAGATGAGGCGCAGAAGTCTCTAGAAAAGGTCTAAAACACATAATAAACGTGTAAAACATAGAAAACTTTAACTGTAATTCAACTGCCTCGATAAACGTGCGCCATAGTTTCTGTTGCTTTTTTTTTTACTTGTATTAAAAAAAAAAAAAAATCATGTTCAACTGTAATGAATAAATTTTTGTGGGTTTTTTTTATTTATTTTTTATTTAAATACACTTAAAATGCAGATTAAAAAAATACCGTTCTAATATATTTTATGATAAAAACAAATTTTGTTCCCCTTCCCCCCCCCCCCCAAAAAAATGTTCTCTCAATACATATTTTCTTAAATGAGTTTTCTCACCAGAATGATGAGCTTTTAACATGTAGGGAAAGATAAATGAAGATTGCTACCAAATACATTGCTGTTTTGATTTTGCTTTGGTTAAGAGACAAAGAAGATTTTATCTCCTCTTTCTGCACACTGATCAACTCTCCATGCTCTCTTATTTCTCATTGATCCAAGCTGCCATCAGTCAGTTCTGTCCGTGATGAATCACTCGCTGTAGAGTCTTATCTCTAGCAACTGACTTTGTTTACCTAACTAAATGACAAGCTTTCACCTTTTTAGAGCTCTGTAACTTTGTGCACTACATTTTAAAAATCTCCTGCAGTCATCTCACTGTAACAGGAACAGAAGAGCTAATATGTCAATCACAGCCTGACCGGGAAGTGTGAGTCTGTGGCTATGTGAAACTGCATGATGAGTAAACCCCTTTAAAACCTCAAAATGCCACCACTAACATCTGGGCTCAGGAACCCTACTTATCCCTGCGGATGCCACAAACATGTTGGGGTGTTCAGGGGGTTTGCTCTTTTACTTGTAGACCCTTTACCCCTTGCTGATGCATACCGCAGAAGCATTAGTGTCTAATATTTTGAAACTTTGGGAATATGATTTGTAGTAGACAAGCCGTATTTGGGTATGTTCACACGGCGCTTTTGGATCTGTGTTGGATTCGAAAATCTCATCCAAAAACGCAGCGTCTTTCGGATGCAAAACGTATGCAAACATGCAGATGTGTGTTGGGTGCAGCAGGATGGCACCCTATAGTTTATTATAGGGCCGCTGCTGCGTCTTTCGGACCAAGAATTGACAGGTCGACTTCCGGGGGCGGGGCGTCTGGCACGGCCGCTTTTTAGGAGAGCTCCTCTGAGACCCCCAATATTTGAGGCTAATTTACACTATTTAGCCCCCTTTAGCCTTCTGCATCCACCTTCAGAGGTGCAGTGAGTGGCTACCTCTCAGAGGACGTCGGCACAATCTTCCCCGGAGGCAGTCAGCAGCTAAGCGAGCTGCGCACCGAGACGCCGCTTACCAGGCCTGGCCGGGACTCGTGCTCGGGCCACGTGGAGCCAGCGGGAGACGCCGAGAGGAGCGGTCTCCGCCACACGGCCGGACTGCTGCGCCGAAGACCCGACACCTGCGGTGAGAGTAGGCGGAAAGAGAGAGAGCGGGACTCCTGCACAGAAGGCAGAGGCGCCATCTTGATTCTCGCCGCGAAGAAGGAGGCTGAGAGGGAACACCTGCAGTGATGACTGACGCTGTCCCCGCGGCTCCGAGCGCTATCGGCGGCTACGGAGAACGGGCACTGATCGGGAGCCTACAACAAACGCCGGAAAGGTACCGGGTCAGCCCTGAACCCCAGACACACACACAGCATAGCCTCGGGTCGTCTCTAGACCCAAGCAGGGTGGGACAGACCGCACACGGCTCCAACCGAGCACCCTGCCGTATTACAGGCCTCCTGTGTCATAAAGCCATCTGTGGCCTCCTCTGCAGGACCCTAAACGGCCCAGGGAATCTGCCACTGACACCTGCTTGCACCCCCTTTCAGCGCTGGGACTGAGCAGCATCGAGGAGGTGCGACGAGAAACAGGGGTAGCCCCCCCCCCCCATCACAGCGCCCCATAAGCTTTATTAATGGCCTTACAGAGCTGCTGATGAGGAGGTGGACCTAGTATTTGCCTGCCGTTAAGTAAAGACTACCACTTAAACACAAAGGCCCGGCTGCTGGGACAGGCATTATAACCATACCCTGCCGGTGTGGTGGGGAAGTTGAAGGAGACCATATATAGAGATCCCTCACTACAATCAGACAGCGCTTGTCATTAACATCCTGCCTGGCTAGTGAATAGCCTGAGACACAAACACTCGTCTCGGCTTTTAAAATCATTCAGAGTCCTTTGCTGTCACCAAGTAGCCACTCAAAGTAACTGACCCCAGGAAGAAAATATTCCAGGACATTCCAATTTTGCCACCTGAACGCAACAGTCCTAAGTACCGCACAATACAAATGTCTCTGATATTTTGAAATGTAAAAATCGAAACGGGAGCTAGTCCCTCAGGGCACCTTGACTCCTGTCCCGCTGGACATTACTGCTGCCCGCATTAAGACCACTGAAGTAATAAGATCACTGTTAAGCCCCCCTCACGGAGACCCTGTATGCGGTCGCCCAGGTCTATAAGCGCATAACGATACGCCTGATCTCTGCCTATAAAGCATGGACAGATTTGTACAAATAGCTAACACTAGAAGGCACACAAGATCAAAGTCCACGGCTGCGAGTCAAGCTATGATTACTTCTTCTCCACAGCAGACCCTAGACAGGAAAAAAGCACAAGCAAAGATATCTAAACAACTGACAAAAATGTCGACACCAGCACCCAAGCGAGCCTCCACGTCCTTTCCTGGATCACCTCTCAGCGAGCCTCCTTCATCGCCAGACAATACTCATCAGGCTATATCCTTGGCTCAAGAGGTCTCTAACCTCATCCTGCCTGCCTTAGACAAGAGGATAGACATCATCCAGGCATCAGTCAACGCGGCTTTAGCTCAAATCACCAGCACCGCGCAACGAATTGTTGAGCTGGAAGCCCATACGACGTCCGTGGAGGAAAATGTGACAAGAATGGAGGAGATTACAACTTCCAATCAGTCGCAGCTGGAGAATCTGCAAAACAAGATCGACGACCTGGAAAACCGGGAAAGGCGCAATAATTTGCGGTTTATAAGTATCTCAGAGGACATTGCTGCAGACGCATTGGCTTCTTATTTGACCAACGACTTGGCCATAGCTCTGGGTCTAGACACACCTAGAGACCCGTTGATCATAGAAAGGGTTCATCATATGGGCACAATGAGCGAACGAGGCAGACCGAGACCTGTTATCGCAAAATTTCAGAACTGGGCGATCAAAGAAAAGTTTCTCAGAGCTTGCAGACAGAAAAGGAGTCTCCAAGTGGGGGAAGATGGAATACTAATGTTTCAGGACTTCTCCATGCAGGTTACTCAGAAGAGAAAAGTATTCCACCTAGTCTGCAAGCACCTCCACGATAGCGGGGTGCTCTTTCAATTGCTGTATCCTGCAAAGCTCAGAGTGGTAGAGAATGACCAGGTGTCCATCTACGAAAAGCCGGAGGAGGCGACAAGAAGGTTCTTACCACATGCTCCTGATTAAAGACCGTCAGCCGCTCCGTCCTTTGACAGGGTGAACCCTGTTCATGGCAGGAAGTTGGGGTCTATGAGGCAAATGATTCGGGAATTTTCTCTTTGGTGGGCCTCGGGGCTCCTAGTACCCTCAATCGCCATGGGTTGGACTCCTGATAGTACACTCACCGGCCACTTTATTAGGTACACCTGTCCAACTGCTCGTTAACACTTAATTTCTAATCAGCCAATCACATGGCGGCAACTCAGTGCATTTAGGCATGTAGACATGGTCAAGACAATTCCCTGCAGTTCAAACCGAGCACAGTATGGGGAAGAAAGGTGATTTGAGTGCCTTTGAACGTGGCATTTGGGTTTTTGGTGCAAGAGGGCTGGTTGAGTATTTCAGAAATGCTGATCTCCCTGGGATTTTCACGCACAACCTTTTCTAGGTTTACAGAGAATGGTCCGAAAAGAAAAAAAATCCAGTGAGCGGCAGTCTGTGGGCGGAAATGCCTTGTTGAAGCCAGAGGTCAAAAGGAGAATGGCAGACTGGTTCGGCTGATGAAAGGCAACAGTACTCAAATAGCCACACGTACAAACCCAAAGGAAGGAGAAGAGATCTCTGAAACGCACAGTAAAGGCGAAAATTGAGGCAGATGGGCTACAGCAGCCCGAAAGACCACACCTAGGGTGCCCCACTCCTTTTAGCTAAGAACAGGAAATTGAGCTCCATTTGCCCAAGCTCATCGAAATTGGACAGTAAGATTGAAAAACGTTGCCTGGTCGATGGTCCGATTTCTGCTGCGACCATTCGGATGTAGGTCGAATTTGGCCCTCAAAAACATGAAAGCATGGATCCATCCTGCCTGTATCAACGGTTCATGGTGGTGGTGGTGTCATGGGGTGGAATATTTTCTGGCATCTTGGGCCCCTTGGTACCAATTGGCATCGTTGCACACCTGTTGAATCTATGCCACGAAGAATTGAGCATTCTGAAGGCACAAGGGGGTTCAACCCGTTACTGCATGTGTACCTAAAAAAGTGGGCCCTGTGTATACATTTATGTTAATTGTGCTGGGCTCCCGGGGGGTGAATTGGGGGACCCGGGTGCCGGGGGTGGGAACAATCTTCCTTTCCCTTTTTCTAACTTTTTTCTCCCCACCGGCTCCCCCCCCCCCCTCCCGGCACCCGGTGGTCAATGGCATGCTGGGTGGGTTGTATGGTTATGCTTTGCTAGATGCGGGATGTGTCCCTTATAATTATGCCTTTTTGACATGTTTGTGGTTGTTCAAAACGGTCAACAAATTTGGCCAAGAATAGGCCAATGGTTCTTTCAGTTTTGTTGGTTTGGGTTGTTATATGCCAAGGTTAGCAAACTACAATGTTATGATCTCTATTTCCCTAGAAAGTACTTGACGTGGCAAAATTCTGAGATTGGGGTAATTCTCCTCCCCCTGCTGAATACGAGACGCGAGGGCGCTTGCTGGGACGCCTTTCGGGTTCTCATTAACATAGTGATCTCACTATTACTATCACAATGGTGTGACACAGGATGAGTACCCCACTAGAGGAGAAAATGGACTGCCTGCCTACCCCGCAAATCAAGTTTATGTCCTGGAACGTAGTGGGCCTAAATATCCCAGAGAAGAGAAGGAAAGTTTTGACCCACATGATTGTGGGTTTGAAGGCGGATGTGTTTTTCTTGCAGGAAGCACATTGGCAAAAAGATAAATTTTTCCCAATATGGGCTCCATGGCTAAACCCACCGGTTTTAGCAAATTACAATTTAATGGGCGATTTTAATGCTGTACCCAACCCCCAATTAGATAGATCGCAGAATTCGCTGGGGGGACTGGCGGGCGAATCTCTCTTAGACGATTTGATGACTAAACTCTGTTTTTGATTACTGGAGGGCAGTTAACCCGACATCGAGATCCTATACCTTCTACTCGCCTGTACACGGAACATTTTCACGCATAGACTTGGCGCTGGTGTCCTCGTCCTTGTACCGCACTGTCTTAGATGCTGATATACTCCCAATTACGATTTCTGATCACGCTCCTATAACAATTTCAATAGGGGGCAGGTCGTTCCTTCCAAAGTCGCAGGGATGGAGATTCCCGGGATATTTAAGTCAATCAGATGACTTTAGGGAATTCCTCCGGGTACATTGGTTGCAGTTCCTGGAAGACAATGAAGACCACGCACAAGACGCACCTCTGCTGTGGTTAACAGCAAAGGCTGTCATGCAAGGCCACATCGTAAGCTATGTAAACATGAAGCGTAAAAACCAAAATAAAAAATTTCAGGAGCTGCACTCAAATCTTCGTCATCTCCAAAATAAATTCTCCTTAGACCCCTCCATAGATAATAAACAAACATTCTTGGCGGCGCAGCAGTTGCTTCACACCTTCCTCCAAGGAGAGGCTAAAACACACTTAAGGATACAACAGAACAAATTCTATAGATGGGGAAACAGAATGAGTTCACTTTTGGCAAATGCCACTAAACCTTGGCAGGCAAGGCCCCCCATAGCGGCAATAAAGTCCCCTTCCACAGGAACGATACTAACAAATCCCCGAGACATAGAGCAAGCATTTGTAGATTTTTATGAGTCCCTTTACAGCGCTGTTCCCTACGCACCATAGGGTCTCCTTCCTGGGCTTTTTTGAGCCCACAAAACATTTAAAAAAAGGTGCAGAAGGAGAAATTTGAGGCTGAAATAAAGGGGAAAAAGAAGGGGGCCCGAAAGGTTTGGGCGCGGGGGGGGCGAAAGGAAAATCCCCGGGGCCCGTTTGGTAATTTGGCTGAATTTTTTTAAAAACCATTAAAACACAGGGGAAAATTAAAACCCCCCCCTCCCAAAAATTGTACAAGGAAAATATAATTTTAAAATTCTGGGGTGGAATCATTTAAAGGGTTCTCCAAAAACTCTATGTTCTAAAGCCCCCCAGAAAAGACCCAAGCTTTAATGACCTCTTCAGGGGCCCCATTTTCCCCTTAAATAAAACCCGGACTACAAAATTTTCCCGGCTAAAATTTTTAGCCACTAAAGGGATGCAGAACATTTCCCCACCCCAAAAAAAATTAACCCCTTTACCCAAAAGGATTTAACCGGGTAAAGGCATTCCCAAAAAAAAATTTTTTGGAAACCATGTCCTAAACCCCCGGAAACCGAAGTGGTCCCCCGGGAAAAATTTTTAAACCCGGGGGACGGGACAAACCCCTTTTGTCCCGCATCTCGGGACACAGAAAAGGCGTTCGGACCAAAGGGGTCCCCGGCCTTTTTCAAAGGCCCCCTTGCTGAGTGAGGGTTTGGGGCCCTTCTCAAACTTAGGGTTTCCACCTGCAATCAAACCCCACCCCTATCATCAATAACCAAAAATTTCCCCCGTAATCTACCCTATTGGGGGCCCCAAAAAAGGGATTGGGCCACTGTCACCTTTGTTTTTTAAAATTTATCTATTGACCCCCCCTTTCTATCATATTTCCCAATCCCCTCTTTACCAAAGGGAAATTTCCCTTTTTCCCCATCAAAAAACAAAAAGGTCACGGGCCTTTTTTGCCGGGTTTTAAAATCCTTTTAAAGAAAAGCTTTAACCCCCAAACAGACAATGACCTCCGGTTTCCCTTTTAAAAAAAAAAAAAATTGGATTCTGGGGATTTCCCTTGGGTTTTGGGGTTTACCCCCCTTTAAATTTTTGATAAAAGTGGAGGGCCCTGCTCCTACAGGGGCCCCGCCCGGGTTCTTTTCCGGGGAATTTTGGCTTTTTTTTAATCCATTTCCCCCGTCCCGGGTTTTTTGGTTTTCAAAAAAAACAAGAGGAATTTTAAATTTTTTGGGGTGGGGGTTTTTTAAAACCCGAAATCACCCAAAAATTTATAAAAGAAGGAAATGTAAGTGTTTTTAAAAAATTTTTAATTTGGGCAAACGACCAAAGAAAAGGTGGACCAAATTCCACCCATCTTTTTCCCCGGGAGATGTAAAACCCCATTTAAAATGGTTTGGGGTTCCCTTGCCTATTCACATTTTTCACAAAGGCCCCACTCCCCTAACTTTCCCACCGGGGGCCGGGGAGGAAAAAAATCCCCCTCCCAAATTTCCCTCCCCTAAGGTCCCAATTTTATTTGGGAAAAAAAGAAAAAAAAACCCATCAACCCTATTTTCCCTTGTCCCCCTTGGGGACCAGCGACAAAAAAAATTTAAAAGGGAGGATTTGGGTTTCCCCCAAATATTTCCCCCTTTTCAATTTGGCCCCCAAGGGTTCGGTTCTTTTGGGGATTTTCTTTGGAAACAATTTTACAAGTGTTTTTACAGACCAGCCCCATTTGGGACCAATCAACCTTCCCCCAAAATTCCCTCCTTTAATTTTTGTCCAATCTACTCTTTGGGGAGGTTTTTCCACCAGGGTTTTATAAAAAATTTTGAACCATAAAGTTGAAAGGGAAAATGGGCCGAAAATCCGGGGCCAAAATTAAACCCCTTTAATAAAATTACTCCCCAATTTTATTTTCCCTTTAAAGTCAAAACCCCGGGTTCCAAGGAGGGCCCCCCAATTTAAATTAGTTTTTGTTCAAATTGGGGGCATGTAATTTGGGCCCCCGCAACAAGGTGCGACCCCTTAATACCAAAAAGGGCCAAAACCCAAAAGTACCCCCCTCCTCGAGAAACCCCACCCAAAAAAAATTTTCCAGCCCTCCCAGGCCCCCTTCTTTAAATACATGCAGGGGGACGAGCTTTTTGCCCCAAAAGTGACGCCCAAAAAATTTTGGGTTTAGCTGGGAAAGGGGTACGACATTTTGGAGCGGGAAATGCCCGGTAACCAACCCCCCCTCGGGGGAAAAGCGCATTTGTAAAGGGAATTTAAAAACAAAATCTCCTTTATGTGTCGATTATTTAAACCCAATTTAGGTTTTAAAACCCGGCCAAAAAAGGGGAGACTAAAAAAGATGCCCCCTTTTTTGGCGCCAAAACCCGTTTATAATTTGGGGGCGTTACAGGACCAAATTTTCAAAATTCCTACCACGGGCCCCCGAATAGGAGGGTGTTTATTTTAAAAAAAATACATTTAAAGCTTTCTACACCTTTGAAGGGGGAAATCGGGGGGGAATTGGGGAGGGGGTTCGCCCCAACGGATAAACCGTGCTTTAAAATGTGGGATCAATGGGTGAAAACTTATATCACTTTTCTAAGGGGGGAAAAAAAATTTTTTCCGGAAATTAAGGGGATCAGGTTTGGATTTTTCATTAAATTTTCCAAAAGGAAAACCTTTTCAACTTTTCTTTTCCCCCCCGCCACCCCTTTTTTGGGAAAAAATTTTGGGTTTGTAGTAGGGGAAAAACAAAGATTGTTTTAGAAGGGGGAGGGGAAGATTTTCTAATATAGTTTAAGGGCCCCGAAACTGTCCGCAAAGGAATCCTACAAATTTGGCTAAAAATTTTCTTAAAGGAAACCCCCCCTTTTGGGCTTTTTTGGGGAAAAAAATTTTTTTTAATTAATTTTTGGGGTGCTTTTAAATGGGAATCCCTGGGTGGAGGCCCCACAGGCCCCCAAAAAAAACCCCCAGGGTAAGGAACCTTTTTTTTTCCCCTTTTGGGGCCCCAATTTTTTAATACCCCCTGCCGGGGGAACTGGGCGAAGAGGGAAAAACATGTTTTGAACCTTTACTTCCATGGTATTGGGGAAAAAAAAAATGTCAGGGAAAAGCCAAATAGTGGGATAAGGAAAAGGGAAAAATACAAAGGGCCAGGGTCATTAGACAGGGTGGGGCATATGGCCCAAAGTTAAAAAAATTAGTGAAAACCAAAGGGGTTTATTTCTTGGAAAAAGAAAGGGAAAAAAGGGGAAGGCCGTCTTTTAAACCATTGTCTTCAGGGGGGGTGCCGGGGGGGGAAGGAAGGCCCTTTTTGAATAAGGGTTTCAAAAAATTTGGGAATCCCCAGAAAAAGCTTTTGGAAAAGAGTTAGTCATGAACAATAGGGCTTGTTTAAAATAACAAACGAGTTTAGTTTCCAATTTTTCTTGGCTTAAAATTAAAACAGTTTCAAAATGTTTTTATGGTTTTTTTTAAAATTTTTGGGGGTTTGGGTTTAAATTAAAAGGGGGGAAAAAAAATTGAAAGTCTTCAAATAAAAAATAAAATTGGGTTTAAAAATTTTTGTTATAACGATGTTAAGCTTTTAAGGATGTCAAAAATTTAAAAAATGTGATTTGTATGTATATCAATCGAAAAATTTTTCAATAAAAACAAATTTTTAAAAAAAAAAAAAAAAATTTTTACAGGTAAATTATTAGAATGGATCCCGGGAAAAATTCTTGGACACGGGAATCTGAGATAAAATTGTTTTTGAAAAACCCCATGATGTTTCTAATAAAAACAGCAATTGTAAATTTACAAAAGCTATTTAAATTAAAAAAAGTGTTTTGGGGGCCATTTGGGAGGTTTCCCGGGAAAGCCGGGGTCCAAAACACGTTCGAAAGAAAATGTTTTCAGGAGGGCAAAGAACCCCCCCCCGTGAACCTTTCCCTTTAAGGCCCAAGGGTGGGTAACCCCCAAAAGTCTGTTTTTGGTTAGCCCCAAACTGGCCCCGTTCTGTCATTTTCCCTTTAGCCTGCCCCTTTTTATTGTTTGGGTTTTTGAGGCCTGTAAATGTTATCCTTTTTTTGCGGGCTGAACCCTTTTTTTTAAAGGGATTTTGCCCAAAAAAAGTATATTTGCGTCGGGAAATTTTTTAATTTTAAAAAAAATGAAAAACCTGTTCAATCCCTTTCCAAATTTTTAAAAATTTTTTGCAAGTTTTTGTTTTAGCCTTGTCATTTTGTGATTTCCCTTGTTTAAGCTGTCTCCTGGGGAAAATGAACCAAAGGGGGTGAAGAGCTTTTCAGTCCCGGTCGCCCCATTCTTTAGATATCATCTTGTCTCAGGCGGTACCAAAAAGTTTTAAACCCAGGTGCTGTCATTTTACTCCTGTCCCTTTTGGGCTCGTTGTTAAAAAGCAAACATTTCAAATAAATTAAAAAAAGGGAAAACCCCAATTGGTCTGTGCATTTGATTTTAAAAGGAAAAAAAAAAAAAAAAAAGGATGTTTAAGTTTTTTTTTCCCGCCCGGATTTTTTGACCAAGGACCCTTGTGCTGTAAAGCAAAAATGTTACCTCTGAGCTACAATGAAGCTACTTACAATTCTATACATAAACCTTTCTTTGACTAGAGAGAGGAAAGGCGTCATCCTGCTGAGTCACATGATATGCAATTCAAACAAATCACACGACCCCTCTGAGCACACAGAGCTGAAGAGGTGTATACAGGAGGTATGAGCTGAGATCGTGGCAAAACCCCTTTAATAATAATAATTACAAGTTTTAAGAATATATGTATTGAGGTGACTATTAAGAGACTTTTCTTTGCCTCTGGCAAATATGTGTTTGTTTTTTTTGGAGGGATGGAGGGGGGGGGGGGGGGTGTTAGAAACTTGCTAAAATGTCCTGGATAGAAGGCTATGGAAAATGCCTTAAAAATGTAACCCAGAAAGAATGTTTGATTTTAAATTCAAAATTCCCCAAAAATGAAGAGAAGTGGCGTGCTTCAGATGTGGCCAGACCTGAATTGTACCAGTGATCACAGGAATATTGTGCAACCAATCACCAGCCTGAAGGAAGTGCATCAGTCTGTGGATGATCCCCGGTATACCCATGAGTGATACATGTCCCTACTCTTGTCTTGAAAAAGGCCAGTGACTGCTTATACAACTTTCTTGCAATCACCAGTAAAATTCCGGTTGGATCAAACCTGCCTCACCTGATCCCGAAGCTCGACATTAATGAGGAGTATCCCCACACAAAAAAGCATTGGGTATTGTGCTTCACACATTTTACAGTCGGCTCTTAGGAAACATCTGGGCACAGCAGGGATTTTTTTTTTCTAACGACCTGAAAAGGCCTCGGAGGGGTTTTTAAGACTTTTAAAAACCTCCCTACCACTGGGCTGAAATAGAAAATTCACCCATACTTACCTCTCACCACCACCATTATAGAGCTCTCCAGGTCCTCTACTGATGACGTCACGTTCATGGATCACATGATGCTGCAAGCAATCTGCAATGACAGAATGATACCACACAGTTCAGTGATTGGCTGCAGCATCAAGTCATCCATGAACATGATGTAAACATTGCGGGGCTGGAGCTCAAGCAGCGCTGTAACTTTGGTGATGGGGAAAGTAGGTATGAGCCAATGAGTAATGAGCTAACAGTTTTTAAAAGCCGTGGAAAAATCCTTTAACCTCTTACCATCACTGGATTTACCCATATGTCTTGGCCGGTAAGGTGTTCCTGCAAATGGTCGTATAGGTACGTCCTGGACATACTGATGGCTCCCAAACCGAGTTTGCTCGATTGTAGCATGGAACTAGCTGTATATTATAGTTGGCCCCATGCTGTAGCTCTGATCGCATCGATTAACCCCTTAGCTTCCGCAGTCAATGGTGTTTGCGGCAGCTAGGGGTAAGGAGGGAGCTCCCTTCCCCTATATGCATCGGCATTGTTGTGATGTCATCACGGCTACCAACGGCTTCCTTAACAACCCCGAAGTCTAACAAAGGCTTTTGGGCTGCCTGTGACATCACTACGTCAGCACAGCCGGGCATAGTGATGGGCAGTTACTGTAACAGTAATCTGAAAATCACTGACACAAGTCCCCTATGGAGACAAGTAAAAAAAAAAAAGTTAAAAGTAAAACACAAAATAAATAAAACCACATCCACCACCCTTGCCCTTTTACAAACCCTAATCGACCCCAAAATAAGATAAAAATAAAGTACACATACTTGGCATCGCCATGTGCGTAATAACCTAGCCTATAAATCTGTTGCGTTATTTAATCCACATGCTGTAAAATAAAAATAAAAAAACAATTACGATTTTCGTTCATTCCGCAGCACATAAAATGGAATTAAAAGCGAAAAAAGTCATATAAATGCCAAAGTGGTACCAATGAAAACATCCATTCATCCCGCAAAAAAAAAAATATGGGCTTTCAGAAGATGGTGATGCATAAATATTGTTTTGCACAATAAAAACACTTTTTAAAGTGCTAGAACATAAAAAAAACTATATAAATTGGGTATTGCCATAATCATATTGACCCACAGAGTAAAACTAACTTGTCACGCATACTGTACGGTGAGCGCTGATAGCCAAACAAAAACAAAATACACTACTAGAATGGCAGTATTTTCTTCAACCTGCCTTTCAAAAAACTGATTTAAAAGCGATTAAAAAACCTTGTTTCCCCGAAAACAGAAACCAATAAAAACTTCAATTCATCTAGCAAAGAACAAGCCCCTACACAGCTCCGTACACAGAAAAATAAAAGGTTATGGCTCTCAGACTATGGCGATGCAAAAATGTGTGTTCTTTTTTGAATAAAAGTGTTTTTATTGTGGAAAAGCAGTAAAACATAAAAAAGCCCACATTGGGTATCACTGTAATCATATCGACCTGCTGAGTAAAGCTAGCATGTCATTTATACCACATGGTGACCATTGTGAAACATAACAATTAAAAAGACTACCAGGATTGCTGTATTTTGTTTTGCCTGCCTCCCAAAAACCTTGAGAAGAAGCGAGCAAAGCATCATATGAACCTCAAAATTGTACCAATAAAAACGGCAACTCATCCCGCAAAAAAACAAGCCTACAATCCACTCAATATACAGAAAAATAAAAACGGTATGGCTGTCAAACTATGACAACATAAAAATGCACATTTTTACAAACGCTTTTCTCTTGTGTAACAAAATATAAAACACTTTATAAAACGAATTTTACTTTTAAAAAAACTGTGGAACACCTATGCACCCGTAATGTAGAACACACCCCTAGATGAGATCCATGAGGGGTGGTGAATCCAAAATGGGGTGACTTCTGGAAGGTGTCACCTGCGCTGGTACTTTGGTGGCTTTGCAAATGCAACATGGCACCCACCAAAATCTGCGTTCCAAATTAGAAATAGCGCTCCCTCTCTTGCCAGGCACCCAAACAGCAGTTTATACCCACATATAGGGTATTGCTAAACTTGGAAGAAATTGCGTAACAAATATGGGGTCGCCTTTTTCAGGATGCCTTGTAAAAATAAAACATTTTCATCTAAAATTGCAGATTGTTGGAAAAACTCGCTACACCCCTGGAAATATTCCTTAAGGGGAGTAGTTTCCAATATGGGGTCTTTTTAGGGGTATTTATGAGTTTTAGCACCTTAGGGTGTGCTCCTGAAGAAAATCGTATTGAAAATGAGACCCCGAAGTCCGATAGGTGCTTCTCCTACTCGGAGGTCTGTGGTTGAGACAAATAGCGCACTAGGACCACATATGGGATATCTCAAAATTGGGGGAATCAATATTGAGTTGCCTTTCCCTATTATAATCTGCTGTGTTCCAGTGAATAATGGATAAAAATTGAAAATCTGCAAAACTTTGCTTTAATTTCTGTGAAACACCTAGAGGGTTAATAAACTTCCTAAATGTGCTTCAAATTCTGTAAGGGGTGTAATTTCTCAGATGGAGTCATTTATGAAGGTCTCTAACTGATCCCTAAAAAAACAATGTTGCAAATTTTCTTGAAAATTTGAAAAATTACTACTACATTTCTAAGTCCCCTACTGTCCTAAAAAATATATATATTTTTTTTAAATTATGCCGTCGTACAGTAGGCATATGGTAGATGCTAGTTATAAACTGTTTTGTGTGGAATAACTAAATGTATGGAATATTCTAAATTTTCACGATATTTTGATGTTTTTCACAAACTAACAAGGATTGTATGGACCAAAATTTCTTATTAATTTAAAGTACAATGTGTCACAAGAAAACAGTCACTGATTCACATGTATTGGTAAAAGTATTAAAAAGTTATTCTCGCATAAAGTAAGTAATCTCAGATTTGAAAAATGGAGTTCTGTCGGGAAGGTTAAAACTGGCTGCGGCAGTAAGGGGTTAAGGTTGAGCCTGTTTTGGACTTGAGGATGAAGCCCTTTTTTTCAAAATCTGACGTGTCACTTTAGTTGAGAATAACTTTTTAATGCTTTTACCTATCCAATTTATTTTGAGATTGTTTGTTTTCTCGTGACTCATTGTACTTTAAGATAGTAATTAATTTTGATCAATACAATCCTTGTTTATTTGTGAAAAATATCAAAATGTGAAAATTCAGAAAAATTTGCCATTTTCAGAGTGCAAAAATTTCTGCAGATTATACAGTTATACCACACAAAATGGTAAATAATCTACGAAGTCTACATCATTTTAGCATCATTTTTAATCAACCTTTTATTTTTTAGGACATTAGGGGGCCCTTAAGTTTAGTAGCAAATTTTAAAATTTTCTAGAAAATTTGCAACATAGATTTTTTTAGTGACCAGTCCAGTTCAGATGTGGATTTGAAGGGCGTGTATTATGCCAACTGTCATTCATCCTATCAAGCTCCATCTCTGGGCAGATCTGACAGGACTACGTCATAGACAACCCGGAGGCCATTTTGTGCTCCCGGTTGTCATGACAAGCATCAGACTGCTGTGATCACGGTGCAGGCGGTCCGATTGAGGACCGAGGGAACTCCCTCCCTCTGTCAAACTATCAAAATACCAATAGTGGCAGTTAAAGGAGTTGTCTCCCCACAGGGTTTCAAAGAATGCATGAAAGAAATTCTCTGTCACTTCCTGGTTCATACTAATTTGCATTAAGCTCCATGCTTGTTACAGTACGTTGTGCTTTCAGATGCTAATTAGATTAGATTAGCTTCTCAAACTACTCGAAGGACTTTCTTATCTGATCCCAAAACAAAAGCCCTAATTACAGAGCTGTTTATTGAGATAAATCAAGCTTTTATGTCTAGCAGACAGGGACACTGACTGACACTGCAGACCTGTGTGATGACTCACTCTCTGTTATTCATTGAACAAACAGCCCAGGAGATTTGGTTTTACAGGTTGGTTAACTGAGGGAAACTGAAATACCCAAGGAAGGTAAAAAAATTCACTTGTATCTCTTTAGGAAAAACAGAGGAAAAATGCAATATATTTGGAAAATGTCTTTATTTTGTGTTCCCTACAATTTGAAAGCTATTCTTTGTAGCGAGACAACCCCTTTAAGGTGTTCAACGGCCCGAAATGGAGTTTTTTCCGCTCCGGACCACAACTGCAGGAGCCTGGCTGTCAATCACTGGCGGGCTTCAGAGCGATTATGGGGGCACAGCTTCTTTTTATTAACTAGTCAACAAGATATACAGTATTTATGTAAAGAAGGCCAGTCCAGGAAAACGTGGGGTCTGGGGCAAAACCAATTATAAATACAGTGAAGCTGGGTGTGGCAGCTTTTCCAGAAGGAAGTGTTCTCTTTTTCCCATTAGTTATTGCCCTTTCTCATGTAACACTAATGTCTGTTGATTTTAGGACCCCCCTGATGATGGCTTGCACAAGAAAAAACATAGAAGTTATTAAAGATCTCATTGAACACAAGGCCGACCCAAGGCTGAAAAATAAGGATGGCTGGAACAGTTTTCATATTGCGTGTAGAGAAGGAGACCCTACTGTCATCTGCTACCTGCTTGATGCCTTCCCTGATATCTGGAATACTGAGAGCAAGATCAGTAGAACCCCTCTACACACGGCAGGTAGTGTCCTGTAAAGAAGAGTGCAGAATTGTATGTTATATGTAGATTAGCGAAGTGTATTAGAACAGCCACAAAGAAGCATAATAGGACTGCTAACTATAAAGGCACATGGGTGTATTACGGCTGCAAACAACCTGAGTTGTAAAAAGGGATAGTCCCGTCTTAGTCCTTTTAATAGTACTTCTTTAGGCTCTACTGCAGTGTAGTGCGGTACTATATATCCTGTACTGCTCTTTACAAGTACCAGGATGAGTGGCTCATTTGGGCACCAGGTGAGGGCCACATTTTCTTTTTATGGTACATTATGTATAAGGGCATGTCCCCACGGCACGGGTTTTCGGCCGTTTTTTTTAGCCAGTTTGCGGTTTTTCACACCGCCTGAAAAACCGGCCAAAAATTAGCACAATGGTGCTCTATGGAAAACCCGTGCAGCAGTCCCCACTGCACGGGTTTTCCGTCCAGCGGTTTCTCCGCCCGCGGTCCGGCCGCAGAACATTGTGCAAACACAATCTTCAATCCAGTTACCGGACGGACTCTGTGCAAGCCAATGAGACGGGGGAGGGATTTTCTCCGCCCATCACGGAGAAAAGCCACACCCACACACAAAACCCCCCCCGCCGTGGGGACAGCCGCAAAACAGGACAAATACCGGCCGGCAAACCGACCGGTATTTGTCCTCTGCTGTGGGAATGCACCCTAAAGTACATGACCCAAAGAGTCTCCTATTCTCAAATAGCAGCATCCAGCAGCTCTCTCTAACTGTTACATGTACAGAATTTCTTTATCTAGAGTAGTATCTGCTTCAGTTTGGGTGACATTTTGGGGGCTTGGAACCAATTATCAGTTTTCCATAGAGAGATTGTTTTAACATACAATGGTGGTCCATATATATATTCAGATATTATATTATATAATATTATATATATTTATGTTATATTTTATATTTTTATATTAATGATGTATGTATATATATATATTATATTTGTTGTATATATATATGTATTATATGTATGTAAATTTTTAATGTATGTATTTATGTTATAATTTGTATGTAATGTTAATTATTAATTGTTATATTATATATATATATAACCATCCAATTGTCTATATACATATATGTACATAATATGTAGACCTGTGTAATATCCTATATACAGACCCTGCCACTGTCATGGAAGTGGAACAGTGGGTAGTCACGTATGTAATTATGACTGTGCCAGTTCTTACCAAATATTCACCCAGATCATGATTACCTGTTTATCATCTAACAAGCTTCAGGAGAGTTCTAAAAGATACTAGGAAATATAATATCTGTGAAGTTACTGAGTATTTTGGAATTTTGGTAAAAGCTAATCTTCAGACTTTTGTCTCTAGATTTTACTCCATCATTCATCCTATGAAAAAGTTTTAGTTTATTCATTTTACAAAATAGTAATATCCAGTGTTCCATAAAATTCCAAGGTTTGTTATAATATTGAAATCTACGGTACAAAAACATTTATTACTGTATACGATAAAACTCTTGTAACCCTTGCTCCTTTATTTCTTTATCAGCAATGCATGGGTGTTTGGATGTGGTACAGATTCTTCTAGAAAGGTAACATTTTAAATTATATTTAGTTTACAGTCTTATCATTAAAGAGAACCTAAAAGGCCTGGTTCACTTCTGCATAGGATTTTTAGTTTGGAGCCTCTATTTTTTTTTTTTATCGTACTTTACCGCACCTACGCGGTTAAATGGCCAGGATCGGCGCAATCTCTGATCCTAGCCACTCACATAGTTAGAGGCTGATGGTGATTCCAGAAAAAAAAAAATGACGGAAAAAATAGTGCATCATGCTGCAGTATTTTTTTCTGTTAACTCCTTCCAGACATTGGACGCACCCATACGTCCTAGCAGATGGTGACTTCCTGCAAGTGGACACACCAGTACGTCCTATACATCGTGTGCACCCACAAGCTGGGCCCGCACGATCACAACATGGGACCAGCTGTATTTTTTAGCTTGCTGAACTTCAGCCGCTGGTGATCAACCCCTTTGCTATCGCAATCGCAGCAGCTAAAGGAATGAGTGATGCAGTGAGCTCCCTCTGTCCTCCATAGGGGTAGACTGCTCACCTTACAGCCTGGGAGCTTTACAAAAGCTTCCGCACTGCTTGTGACATCACTATGCACTGCCGTGCCCTGTGGGCATGGCCTGGCAAAGTGATTTACAGTTACCATGGAGACCAGTATATAACAGTTCTGCTAGGCACTGTTCTCCATTGTATCAGTGATCTGAAAATCAATGATACAAGTCCCCTATGGGGACAACTAAGAAAAAGGGAAAAAGTGAAAAAAAAAAAAAAAAGGAAAAACACAAAAACTAAAATAAAAACACGTACACCACCCTTTTGCCCTTTACAAACGCCAATTGCCCCAAAAAAGATAAAAAATAAATAAAGTAAGCATATTTGATATCGTCGCGTGCGTAATGACCTACTCTATAAATCTCACATTAATTATCCCACACGGTGAATGCCGGGTTTTAAAAAACAAAACAATCCGACTGTAAAGGCATTCCCATAGACCTCAATTGAAAATCCAAGTTTTAGTCCACACAACTTGAAAAAAAAAGGCCAAGACAGTTTTTGGATTCCAAATCTGATGAGTTTTCTGACCTGTGGTGTGTGGGCGCAGCCTTATGAATCTTCTGTATTTGATTGCTTAGCACATTCATCCTCAGTAGTCACTTTATCAAAGAAATAGAGCTGAGAAAATGATTCTAGGAGATTGAAACATTAAAACTAGGTTCACGTCGGACTTTTCCCACTGGAAAAATACGTACTGTAACCCTTTACACCTCGGATCTCTGCTGAGGATTGTTACTTATGATGAGGATCCATACAGAAGAATGAACATGTTAAATAATTTTTTACGCGTATGGAAAATCCTTACAGTAAAATACAGCGCAAACTGACTGTTTGACTACACGAGAATTTGTGTGATCTTACCCTAATTGGGGAAAACTAGGCCATTTATTTCTGTAATAATGTAGCGCTAGTGACACCTCTGTTTTAACATGAAAAATCTCTTTTTGTAAGGTGCAGTTATGATGTAGATTGTAAAGACAGCTGCGGAGTGACTCCATTCATGGATGCAGTGCAGAACGGACACCTCCAAATTGCTGAACTACTGATAGAAAAGAAAAAGGTATGTAGCTAAGGAGGATTCCCCAAGTAACAAATAAAGTTTGAATCTAGAAATCAGTACTTGAGATAGGATGTTTAACAGAAGTGAAGAATTGAGCACCATACTGGTCGGATACCGAATCTTGTTGTATCATGGTTGTTGATTCACAGCTTCCTCCTCTCCCTATACACAGTAAGGGTATGTTCACACACTGCAGATTTGTTGCAGAAATCTCTGCAGATGAAACATCCATCCCATACATGTAAATTAGATTATTTGTGCAGCACTTACATGGACTTCTGCTAGCTTCAGTTAAAAGGAATGTGTCATCAAAAAAGTCCCATTTTTATGTTAAACACATTTTTTTGGAATGTTTGGTTGTTTTTTTTTTTTAAATTTCATATCACTGTCAATATTTTTTATTAATTCTTAAGTCTTGCAGTTTTCACTTTGGCCACTAGGCCTTGTTTGCACTGCTTTAACAGCAGTCAGAGAGATGCTTTACAGTAGCTTCATGCACATAGGAGACTTAAGACTGACTCAGTCACATTGACTTCTATAGGAGAGTTTTCTAGTCATGCTCTGTGACCTGGGAAGAAATCCGTGTGAAGGGAGGTGAAAGGGTGAACTGTGACTATCTCCTCTTGTGTCTGGTGGATCCTGTGTTTCTATTCACACTGGTGCCACCTTTCAGTTTGACCCTCTTTGTGCTGATAAGGAGCAGACAATTGAGAATCTTTCTCTACTAAAAAGGAAGTGTCAGATATTATTAGACTTAGTGGCCAAAGTGAAAACTGCAGGACTAAAAGGGGTTGTCTCACTATAATGATTGGGTTTTAATTAAAAGATCTTTAAAAAACAAGCAGCTTTGCAATATATGTTCATTACAAATGTCCTACTGATTTTGAGTTATCCTGGGTAGTAGGAGTCCATCAGCTCCTCAAATCCCTATAGCCACCGACCTGTTGATTTTAATTTCACTGGCTGTCAGTGCTGGTGACATCAGCAGCTTCTCAATACAGGTCAGAGCACAGAGCCCCTCCTGCACAGTATAAGGCCACTTGTGATGCTTTGGTAGGGGAAGGAGGGGGGAGGGCTCTACTCAGCTTCTGTGTAGCTGTGCTGCCTGGATTAACTATGTGTGTGCCTGCTCCCTCCTGCTCTCTACACTGATTAAGGAGAGCAGAGGTGAGGCTGATCTGTGGTCAGTACGATGTGACAGCAGTGAAGTGTGTTACTATAATCACGATGTGTCTCTGGAGCTTTGACTAGACTAATAGAACAGATCAGGGGGACATGTGAACGGTTCATATCCCTCCCTGCTCTGCTGTATTAGTGACACATTCTGATTATAGTAACACACTTCACAGCTGCCCTGTGTCTGTTCTGATGGTAGGACTGCACAGAACAGGGTTTGTTTGTTGTTGCTTGAGATGTCCGTGGAGATTTGTATGCTAAGCAGGGGGTATAGGAACCTTTACATCCCCCCTACTCTACTATTAGCCTACACAGCTTCACAGACCTCTGGCTCCATAGCCACTCATAGATGAGCCCTCTCCTGACTCTGTGGAGAGGAGCAGCAAGAGCTCGGCCACAGCAGCCGCACAGTGCAGCTGATCAAGCAGTCGGCAGCAGACCTAAGCAGGCACACACAGGGTTAACTCTGGCAGCAAACCCCCTCGCCCTCTCCGTGCTGTATAGAAGTTACTGCAGTGGAGGAGGTGAGCTGTCTGTGTGCTGAGGGGAGGGGGACAGGGGGAGGAGAAGAGGCAGACTAGAAGCACGCCCCTGAATTCAAAAATCCTATGCTGCCAGACACACTGAGGTAGGCTGAAAGCCTGTAGTGAGACAACTCCTTTAAGAATCTTTTAAAAATAATGAAAGTGATATGTAAAAAAAAAAAACATAACCAAATTTTTTTTTTATATCTATACTAACATTTACAAATAGAAACAAACATTGACCCCAACATGGGGTACACAAAGAAAACAGGGAACACAAGGGGAAAACTTGGGTGAGGGAAAGGGAGGGACAAATACAAAGGAGAGGTAGGAGGGTAGGCAGGTACAACATTTTGCAATAAGTCATTTTCAAAAAGTTACAATTGAAATTATGAAGAACAAATATATAAGGCTTCTGGATCCAGACCAAAGATCGTGAGGTGGATCCATCTAATAGTAGATGTATAATTAATCAAGGAGCAAAAGCTTCATTTTGCAGGCGTGGAGCAGAAGAGTTATGCTGAGAACATGGGCCTTCCTTATATTATATTGACACTTCTAGGATGGCCAAGAAAGCGAATGATGGACAGACATAGCATATGATCTGTTACAAAGCGGACAACTTAAATTTGGGAAAACACATAAGAGATCCACGTGCTAAAACTGGAGTTCGCAAAATGGTTCCGCATAGAAGTAAGCATATCAAACATTCAAGAACCACAAGTTCATCCCAGTGTGCACGGAACAAATGAGTGTGCCTACAGCACGTGGTGTCATTTCCTCAGCCATCCCAGAATGATCCGAAAGACTGAGTCCAATCAAATAAATTAACATCAAGCAAACCTAGTATGTGTTCTGTCACAAAGCTTGCGATCTGAATTGTGGAAAACACACAGAAGGCCTGCGCACCAGGACTGGAGAGTAGAAGGTAGATCCGCATAAAAGTAAGCGTATCAAGCCATCAAAAGATTAAAGTCCAACCCGGTAGGTGCGGAACGAATGAGTGCATCCACCACACATAGGATCACTGCATCAGACAGCACAGAGCAACCAGGAGGCCTGAATCTAAGCAAACAGAGCATTAGAACTGTCTGAAACTTCCAACCTAAATTATGAAAAACCTATGGAAGGACCGTATATAAAGGCCAGAGCTTGTAGGGTGATTCCACTTAATAGTAGACTATAAATTAATCAAGAAGCGAAAGTTCAACTTAAGAGATTTGGAATGGAAGACTGGGTTGATATCATGGACTATCATTGCATTAAGTAACATAAAATGACCAGGATGACTGAAGTGAAGCAAACGGTGCCTAGGGTCTAAACATACTTAGGGAAAGAAAAGAAGAAAAAAAAAGGAGGGGAAGGGGGTAAAAGACCGGAGGGGAGCGCGGACCGCCCACCACCCTGGGCACAAAGGGTCAACGGAATACTTGGTATATCAGTCTCCAACAGCACAGGGAACCGGCTGACCAGGTATTGGGGGTTGACCTCCAATGACACACTCTAGATACCACGTGGTAGACTGGAAACAGGAGCGTATGCGGGTTCTTATATGCGCTAGAAGGATGTCTATGATGGGTTGCCAAGTCAGGAAAAAGCCCTGGACTTTCAATTCCTTTTATATAGAGGAGTCCACCCAGTCCATACGCAGCAAGAATGACAATTTCTCCAAGAAAATACGCAGGGATGGGTGTGTAGAGCCCATCCAGGTTTGTAAAATTGTTTTACAGGCAGCAGCCGAAATGCAGACAAGTAATTTTTTAGTATGACGTGATGCTTGTAAATTTGAGTCCAGGACCCCGAAAATGGCCTACATTGGCAAGAGGGAAAGAGCCGCAGATGTATGAGTTTGGGCAAAACGGTGTATGCGTCTTCAGAAGACTCTAGTTATTGGGCAGCGCCAAAAACAGTGCATTAAATCTGCCACAGCGTCACCGCACCTAGGACAAGCTGGCGAGGGGCTTCCTCCCACTAAGAATTTGCGGTTTGGGGATATGTAACCTCGATGTATAATTTTCAAGGACATCTCCCATTAGGAGATGCTGGGAATGTGTTTAAGCAGTCGGGTGTGCGCTGTTGGAACCTCTGTTATCTAAAGGTTTGGAATATCACTACTCCACTTGCAAAGGTCTGGAGTTCTAATCAATAAGGCATCTAAGTTGCGAATAAAGCTTTGAAATGTGTCCGTGTGAGTCTGGTAGTTTGGAGACTGTTTTAACCATAGTGTCCTCCCAGTCTTCCTTACCAAAAGATCCCAGTGTCGCTATTGCATAACTTTGAAGTTGCAAAAAATTAATTAAATGCGAACAGACGAAGTCGAATTTCACACATACTTGATTAAATGTCAATACCTTCTTCCTTTGGACATCCACTAAATCACCTAACTTGGAAAGACCTTGTTCAGTCCAGTATTTAAAATTGAGTGAGGTTTATCATGTTGAAAGGCCGGATTATTGAGGAACCTAAGTCCTAGGGAGAACTCTGGTGAGAGGCCTCGTTGTCTACGCACTGCGTGCCAGGTTTTCCAGGGAGCCATAATTAGGGGGTTCTCTCTCACCTCCTGAGGGAGAGCGCTATAAGGGAAATGGAACAGGTTTATTAGAGAAGTATGCAGGTATAAACCAGCTTCTAGATCAACGGGTGAATATGATCGGGAGCCAGAGAACCAATCATGGAGGATACATAAATTTGTTGATAGGTTATAGAGCCTAAGATCCGGAAAGTTAAGGCCTCCGTGAGATTTGGGTTGGCTTAATACGATATAGGGGACAGTGTTTGCCATTCCAGATAAATGAGACAAATTATTTATTAGCTTCTCGTCTCGGGGTCTCAGATATAGGGGGAGCTCCTGAAAAAGGTACAGGAGCTTCGGGAAGGCCACCAACGTGATTAAGTGGCCAGGATCGCTGTAATCTCTAATCCTAGCCACTGGCTGCAGAGACTGACTGTAATTAACAGCCAGAACCACCAAGTATGGAGCAGACTCGGCTCCTATATCGCGTCAGTTACAGTTACGTCATCATTCATCAAGGGGTTAAAGTCATTTGAATATGGGTACAGTTTCATTTTGTTTTGCTGGGGCCTTTGACTGCTCAATGGGACATGATAAACACTGATATGTGAGGTCTAACCATTTGGCCTTCTATGGAAAAGGGGCTTATTTTTCGCCTGCTCTTCAAAAATAATTGAGTCTAAACAGGTGGAAAGTAACATCATGTGAGCTTTCTTAAGACGCTGAGAGAGTTCATGTGCTCTCTTTAATTATAATTGGAGGTTTACATTAGAGGCTTTCAGTATTTAACAGATTTACATTTTTGAATAGCTGATTACACTACTCTAAGTTTTAATGATAACGAATATTATTTTTTTTTATAATGAATAAATATTTTATCATTGTCTTTGCTATAACCTATTTACTTATGCTAAGAGACTAATGCAGGCTATATTTGTCTACATTTTCTTCCTCCGACCAGGTCAGCTATAGAGCTGTAGATAAAATGGGTGCCCAGGCATTGCATCGGGCCGCGGTTACAGGACAGGACAAATCACTTCAGTACCTGGTGTCTCATCTTGGCGTGAATGTGAATGAAACGGCAACTTCAATGCAGCTCAGCCCTCTACACTATGCTGCCAAGGTCAGATATCGAGGTCAAATACAGTCTAATGGTTGTCTCATCAACCACCTTCTACTGTATACAAGCATTGAAAATAGAGTGTCTCCTCTGGGATCCTCCACTAGTAGAGTGGACAATCGCTCAATTGGCTTCAGCTCTGGCAGATTCTGTGTTACAGGAAATCAGGGGAAATCTGTAGATGTGAGTGGCCTTAAATTTCCCCTTGTGATAACAGCTGATAACAGGCTGTTTTTTAAGACAGGCTGTTTTTTTATGTCCCATTGAAGCCAGGATGGTTAAAAAAAATGTTATCTAGCTATCCCCCATTACTGTGGCTCCCGATAATTCGCTCCTCTTCACTTCCGGGTTCTCGTCCTGACACGCTAGAGATAGAGAGGCTCATGCTGCATTGTAAGTGAATGGAATGCAAACCTTTCCTCTATGTTAGGATGAGAAACCAGAAATCGATAGGAGTGAATTGCCAAGAGCTCGGAGAGCAACAGGGGACAACTAGGTAAGTATGTGTTTGTTTTTTTTTTTGGACCAGCCTATCCCCAATGAGATATAAATTTGAATTTTTTTTTTTTTTTTTTTTTTTTTACTGGACAACCCTTTTAGGACATCTATATATACATCCTGAATTATTACACATTATAAACTAAACCTAGTAAAGCTGTTCATATTCAATTTGTTCCGCTTGTGTGGGCTTCACTGGAATGTTGTTTGGAAATGTAGATCTTTTTCATTGCACATGAAATAGCCACAAAGCATTTACTCTATTTATGATAAAGAACACGTCATATAACTGAATGTTATATAATAATTATTTATTTGTATTTTAAACTTTGTGTTAATGCATTATCAGCATATAGTGAATTTTAATTGGTTTTGTTCAGCTGATTAGATCTGAATGGTAGCGAAATACTGGCTTTTACTGGCTGCTATTGGCCTGCCGTGAGGAGCTGCTGAGCTACCAGCCTATCAGAAGAGATCGAACAGGTCTGTAGCTATAGTGACCTGAGGAGCTGATGCAGCCCATAAAAGAGGGGATATTTAGGAATCGGCAGGACCCTGTTAATGGACACATATTGCACAGTGATTTGATTTTGCAAGATCTTTAACATAAAAAGCAATCCTTGTAGTGAGACAACCCCTTTAACAACGGATGGATTTTCAAAAAAAAAAAAATCTAAAAAGCTTATGCAATAAAAAAAAAATGCATGTATTTTTATTATCAACTCATTTTTGGGTCACAGGGACTATTTGGGTTTATTAAAAACAAACACATACATTTTTTTAAAAGCGTCAAGACTTACTGTGTGAATCTTGAATTAGGCTCATGTGTATGCTAGTGCAATCGATTAAGGTCCTTGTGTGAGTTAATATATTGGGCCTCGTGAGTCAAAACTGGCTAGCAGCAAGGATGTCTTTGTTGCCCATAGCAAGTAATCAGATCTCGGCTTTCATTTTTCCAGAGTTAACAATGAAAGCTCAGCATAGACGTTCTTACTGTTGGCCTGATTTGATAAATTAAAGGGGATGTATCGCTTCCTTACTTCGGCTGATTCACACTTCTCTTAGCTTCCCAGCTCTGTGAATGCAGGGGCGTTTCTTCCCCTCCCAGCTGGATGACATCAACCCCCTTCACTGCTGGCCTGAGATTCCCCCCCCCTCACCTCTGAGTCCACATATCACTGTGTCTCTCCCTATCAGTCTTATTTTATAAGAGCTGTATACATATCACAGTCTGCATTCAATCTAATATGATCACTGATCTCCTCTCACAGCTTGAGATGTATTACAGCTTTCTAAGAACGGCACAGATCTGCGTGTATGCAGGAGAGTTAGGCACAGGGTCAAAACTGTCATGTTTTCTCATTGTACAATCTGCTGCAGTCTGTTTCTGCTAGGTGTGGAGACAGAAAAATGCTACGGCCCCTAACTCTGAGTCATTCTGTACAGCCCATGAATCGACCCAGGGGCTGTACAGAATGTAAATGAGCTCTCAGCTAGTGAAATGCATGGAGGAGGAATCAGAAGGGATTAGACCCACACTGGATATCAGTGTAAATAAAAACACAAGATAAGGGACACTGTGAGAACAAGGCAGCTTTGCTAATGACATCCAATTGCAAAGTTGCTTGTTTTCACTGTCCCCTTATTCTGAAGACCATTTAATGAAACGATAACACCCCTTTAAGCCCTTGTATTTCATGTATTGGTGTCAATAAAAAATATTTTAGATAGGAGTCTAGGGAACTACTTTTATCTCATGTATTTAAATTCTGGAGGGAAAGTGAACGGACTAACCGGGCGTCCTGCAGGGGGTTTACATGACTGCTCTGTAGCTGGTTGAAGTTTCTGCCTTAAAGGGGTTGTATCGTTTGAACTGTTCGTGCTCTTTAGCTGATTCTATGAGATTGAGTTTGAAATCCAGGGGCGAGTCTCACCGCTCAGCAGGCGTGTCTCTCCTCCCAGGAGGCGGGTCTCTCCTCACTGAAGAACTGTGACGACATCATTGTATGTGAAGTAGGAGAAGAGGAAGGTTGTCTGGACAGTTATGCAGCCCCCCTGCAATGTTCTCTTCTCTGCAGCCTTCAGGCTCCACAAGCTCCTTGCTGTCCTATAACCAGTTATACACACAGCCTGAACTGATGAAACATGTGAGAAATGCCCACTGTCTCCCCTCCTCCCCTTCTGTTATCAGGCAGGAGACTAATTTTGTGTTATATGGAGGAAGCATAGGATGTAGCACTGTGTTATATGAGGGGATCTATGAGTTAAACAGTCAGTAATTACCCAGATCATTCACCTTAGAGCTGGGATCCTCTCCCAGCTCTAAGGTTAATGATCTGGGTAATTACTGACTGCTAAACTCATGTTTAGAGCCATCAGCCCTCTCACATAGATTTTTACTTTCAGTTTCAACAGCTCAGAGGGGAGTAAGCACAGAGTGTGCAGGCAGCCAATCACAGCGCAAGGGGCGTGTCCGGGGGCGTTTCCTGTCTGGGGGCATGTCCCAACAGGCTGAATGAAATGTCAGTCAGCCAATCACAGTGCAGGGGGCGTGTCTAAGGGGCATGTCCCGATCAGCAGCAGCAGAAATAGAATACAGATTCACAGAAAAGCTCATATCTGCTAAACCAAGTGACTGAGGTAATGCAACCCAATTACAAAAGTGCTTATTTTTACTGTCCCCATAATCTGAGACATGATCTTTGTAACGATACAACCCCTTTAACTAATTTTTTTGTGTTCTGTAATTCAGGAAGGACATATTAGTTCTTTGTCAACCCTATTATCCCTTGGTGCAGATCTAAACAGCCAAGATTCAAAAGGAAGGACAGGTAAGATTTCAATGACTTTTTCCCATCCTACATGTTGACAAAAACATGTCTGTCTTGCAACAGTAAATCAGTCATCAGTCTATCAGCTTTTAAAAGTCTGCCTTGTCCGTCATTAACCCCTTAACCCCTCCAAAGGAAAAAAAAAAGACTTTTCATTTTTCTCCTCCCCTCCTTCCAGGAGCCATAACGGTTTTATTTTTTTCACCTACATCGATAAATGAGGGCTTTTATTTAGCGGGACAAGATGTACTTTCTAATGGCATTATTCTTATTACCATAGAATATACTGGGAAAACGCAAAAAAATTCAAGTGGGACAAAATGTGAAAAAAGCGTACTTGCACCTTGTTTGTGGGTGTCTTGCTTTTACAGCGTTCAATCCTTGGTAAAAGTGATGTTTATCTGTATTCTACAGGTTCATACGAATCCGGCAATACCAAACATGTAGGGCTTTCGTTATGTTTTGGTACCGTACAAAAAATTCCAAACATTTTCTACTTCTGAAATTTGTGCGGCCACACCGTTTTCTACGACCAATAACTTTTCTGTACTAACACCTACAGACTTGAGTGAGGGGGTATTTTTAGGGGTTGAAATGTACTTTTTATTACTACCAGTTTGGAATACATGGGTCGCTGGTGTCCTGACCGGAGTGAGGAACGGTGCTTGGCACCATTTCTCATTGATTTAGATGCCGTAGCATCTAAGGGGTTAAACAGCGCAGGATGGCGCCGATCCCGCTAGACTGCCTGTTAACTCCACTAGGATGTACCCATACATCCAGGTGGGTAACGGGGTTAATATGGTTTTCTGATTCTGTGTAAAGTGAAAGTGGTTGTCCAACTTCAAATGAAAAAATAAAAATGGGCTACAACTGTGTAATAAAACAGCAAATGTATAGAAAAATGTAAATATATACAGATTCTCACCTTTGTACTCACTATTAGTAGCTAAAGCTACTGGCGGTGTCCCTCACTCTTTACTTACTTTCTCTTTTGTGGTCGGCTATGATCACTGCAGCAGTAACGTACCATTACCTTGACATCAGAGCTCATGTACCATTCACACCCTGAGCAGTTACTGCTGAAGCCGCTGTTTGGTAGAAGAAGTCAACAGAGACCGGGGAAGGACAAATGTTAATATATATATATTTTTTTTTTGACTTATTATACACCTGTAGCCAATTCGTTTTCTTCTAATTTAAGTTGTGTTAGATCATGAACACTATTTTGGTTATGTGCCTTTTTATTACACCCTTTAAAGAATTATTTTTTTTTTCTTAATACATCATATGGTGAATTTAGTGGTACTATTGAAAAATAATACAACTTGTCCCACAAAAAAAAATAAGTCATCATACAGCGATACATAAAAATAAAAAAGTTATGGCTTTTGGAAGGTGGGAATAGAAAAAACATGTGCACGTGACCGCTCTGGCCTGTTATTGGCTGCACATAGCACGTGAGCGATGGATGTTCACTGTGCAGCCAGAATGTACGGGAACGTCACGGAGGTGAGCATACTTTTTTTTTTTCTATTTCTTATCATACCCCATTGGACCAACGAGCTTTTCTAAGCCCCTTTAAAGTTTGTCAATAATAGATAAACAAGCTCCTGTGCTAGAGACAACACACAGCAGGAAGTGACATCACCGTGGTCAGACAAGGCAGTTGGAGCAAAGAGAGCAGAGAGAAATGGTCAGTAACCTAGGGAAACTTGTGTACACAAGCAATAGATAAAACTCCTCTATCTCCTTAACAAAGCAAAATCAGATCATCAATGTATTTGGTAATAGTCTTTATTTACCTTTGCTACATGTTTAAAGCTAATCATTGTGGTGAGAAAAACCCTTAATGGGGTCAATTCACCACCATCCACAAAAGTCAAGCAATGACTTTTGTTTATATAAAGCCTTAAAACCATGCTAAATCTAGAGTATCCAAAGCTTGACCTTTTCCAAATTAAAAATAGATCATTAAAAACGTTATCATATTCAATCGAATTCTTCGTCAGTCCGTCTACGAGATACATAATACGATTAGGCTCACACCTGGGAAACTCTTTTGCAAGTTCAGTCAGGAATGATGAAAAAAAAAATAGTGCAGCATGCTGTGCTGTTTTCTCCAGTAAAACTACGGACACCATAGTGGGAACCCAATGGCTCCCATTGTAATCAGTGGAGTCCGTTTTACAATGGTGTATATTGTAAAACAGATACAGTTCTACGTCTGTGATAGAGTTTCGGAAACTCTGACACAAGTGTGAGCCTAGCCTTAGCCCTATACTAGTAGGTGCAGTATCAGCGAGTTAACAGCCTGACAAATGGGAATGTACAAAGTTAAAGGGGTTGTTTTCTCAGTTTTATTTTTGAATTCAGGGGTGTGTTTACTGGCTACTACTGGCCTGCAGTGACGAACTGCTGAGGACTCCAGGTCTGTAGCTATAGCGACCGGCGCTGGCAGCTTATAAGGAGAGATCGAACAGATCTGTAGCTATAGCAACCTGAGGAGCTGATGCAGCCCATACAAGAGGGGATATTTAGGAATAGGTAGGACACTGTTAATGGACACATATTGCAAAGTGACTTGTTTTTGCAAGATCTTTAACATAAAAAGCAATCCTTGTAGTTAGACAACCCCTTTAACAGCTTATCCAAGTGATTGGCTGAGAAGGATTAGCTAATGTTTTCACCAATGTGATTCTATTTAGTCATTGAATCGAGAAAGGACTAGTTACTGTATAATGCATTTAGCATGGATCTACTATCAGCACTTTAGTGGATTTTAGTTTAAACTCTAGTAGAGATTTATTTCATGTGCAGCTCAGTATAAGACCTGTCATGTCCTTGTCACACAAGCAAGTAACCAGTAAGAAACGGTATCAATAGCCTTTACAGTGTGTTAGTGTTGTAAGCAGTCTGTTATATATAAAAGAGTAACCGTACTCACATGATAACAATCCTTATAATATATTTTATTAGAGAAAAATGCTTTTTTCCCCACGTTTTACTTCTTTCCTGCTCCCTTACACCTTTTGCTTAGCCCACTCATTATTCACTAATAAAATGAATCTGAAAATGGATTATCAGCTATGTAAAAGATCATGTTACAGCTGCTGCCTATAAAAGTCTATGGAGAAGGGAGTAACTGCAGACAAAGACTCTGCTGCTCCCAGTAAGTAATGTGCTAGATTCACATTTACACTGTTCTTTATTGCTTTATCATGTGTTCCATGTTTCTGCTGCGTCTGAGAGTGTTTGAGAAAGAGTTAGGCTATGTCCACACTGCACAGGATTACGCTCGTATCTTCAGCGCTTTTCCTTTTTCAAAAGCGCCGAAGATACGATCATTCCTGCAGCCCCATAGACCGCAATGGAAAAGACGAGCTGCAGTCTACACAGCTCGTCTTTTCTCTGCCCGTCTTTCGGCAGCGGCGTATTATATAACATGTTGTATAATACGCCGGTGCTTCTCGTCTTCTTGCCGTCTTCCCATACAGTACAATTGTATGGGCGACGTCAGGTAAACGAGAAGCGACCGCGGTTCTTGCACAAAGAGTGACAAAAGCTGCGGTCCTGCATCGAAGACAAAACGGCAGCTTTTTTCAGTGTAGATATAGCCTTAGAGGTGAAGGACATATTCTGTATAATGCTAGGTATGGCAGACATCATACGGTAGCAGCTAGGCTCTGCCCATTGTGAAACTAACCCCATAGGGAACTGACAGAACTAGACCTTGCAGAGGGAGAAAACTGCTGATAAATGCTAGACACAAGTCATATAATGGCCATAAATACTGCTGTTACTTGATGGCTTATTCTGAAAAGTCATTTAAAATGACAATTACACTTGAAACATTGATCCTTGGACACTAAGGTATTGCACAACTTTGAAGTAATTAAAAAAAAAAAAAAATGTTACTGCAGGTATAACTAGTGGTGTTGCCTATAACGAACAAAAGCTACTAATATTCAGTTTTATAATGTTACACTAGTTTCCAAACATGCTTCTCATTGAGGGACTGGGGAAATGTTGCCTTGATATAGAATTGACATCTTTTTTTCCTCTCTGGCAGCTCTTCACATGGCATGTGCTGGTCAGCACGCAGGATGTGTTGACTTACTCTTGAAATCTGGACTCAAAGACACTGCAGATTGCAATGGGACATTTGCTGAACAGCTAGCCAAAAAGGACGAAGTCAAGAAAGTTTTTGCACTTTTCAAAGAATATGATAATAAAGAAAGTTAACTCTATTAAGCGTTAATAGAAATATAATTTAAAGAACACGGCGAATGTTAGTTTTCTTGTGAAAGAAACATGTGCATACACTACAGGTATGTCACAATGTTGAGCAGGGAGAATGGTGCAGGCATACAAGCTGAACTTGTTCCATACATGGCAGGTGATGGCTGAAGTTACGGCTCATATCCCGGCCTTCTAAGTACTCGGATGTTGTGGCCAGCGTGACTGTGGCATCTAAACTATTATACAGGAGGGGTTCTCTCTCTAACCCAATTGCCCCCCCTACCTCCTGCATTGCACGTAATACTGCCAGCCAATAGGTGCAGCAATATGGCATGCCTGGGAGCCTTGATTAGGCCAACAGACATCATGACAGCTTTTTGGTACCCTGAAATTGTGCAGATAGGCAGTGTACAGGTTTAGTATTGCTGTATACTAGTGGTCATGCTTGCAAACATAATTGGCATTTCTATGTCGGTAAAAGTCTCGCCTATTAAAGTATAACCTTTATTTATCCTGCTTGGAAAGCGCTGTAAAAATTACTCAGTGCAAGAATTATGTCCTTTTGGTCACCTTCCCAAAAAATTGAAATAAGAACTGGTCGAAAAGTCTTATGTACCCCGATTGGTACCAATAAGAACTATATCTCGCCCTGCAAAAGCTGAACTTCCACATAAAAAGGTAGAATAGTTACTTGTCTCAGAAAATGTAAAGCAAATAAAAATTTCTATTCAATATTTTTTACAAGCTGCAAAACATGGAAAACTATGCACAGTTGTTACCACCGGAATTGTACTGACCTGCAAAATAAGTTTAAAGGGGTTGTATCGCTACAAAGATCATGTCTCAGATTATGGGGACAGTAAAAATAAGCACTTTTGTAATTGGGTTGCATTACCGCAGTCACTTGGTTTAGCAGATATGAGCTTTTCTATGCATCTGTGTTCCATTTCCGCTACTGCTGGTCGGGACACGCCCCTGGCCGGATCCCGCCCCCTAGACACACCCCCTGCACTGTGATTGGCTGGCTGACATTTCATTCAGCCTGTTTGGATACGCCCCCAAACAGGAAAAGCCCCCTGCACTGTGGCTGCCTTCACACTGTGTTTACTCCCCTCGGAGCTGTTAAAATCGATAGTGAAACCAAGGGCTGCTGTCTCTATACTCATCTCCCAGCTCTAGGGTGAATGATCTGGGCAATGACTGCTTGTTTAAGTCACAGATCCCTTTCATATAGCAGGTCTTATACAGGCTCCTACCTGTTAACAGGGGGAGATAAGGGTAGGAGGGCAGTGTGCATTGCTCCATATAACACAGTAAGAGACTGCTGTCTGGTAACAGAGGGGGAATAGGGGTCAGTGTACATTCCTCACAAGTGTCTCATCAGTTCAGGCTGACTGTATAACTGCTTATAGCAGAGCAAGGAGCTTGTGGAGTCAGCCTGATGCTCTGCAGACACATGGGCAGCATGCAGGAGGCTGTATAGCTGTCCTCTGCAGACACCCTTCTGCTTCGGCTGCCTCACACACAATGATGATGTCACAGCTCTTCAGTGAGGAGAGACACGCCTCCTGGCAGGAGAGACTCGCCCCTGGATTTCTAATTCAATCTCAGACAATTAGCTGAACAGCATGAACAGGTCAAACGATACAACCCTTTAACATGTCATTTATACCACACCTTGAATGCCATAAAAATAAAACCGAACAAGAATGGTGTAGTTATGTTTTCTTTTTGTATTGAAATGGCTATTCTAATAGGGGGGTTCCAATGATTTCAAGAGCTTGTCAGTTCATCAGGGATGATTGAAAATAATAATTAGAAAAAAACCCCCACAAAACCTGTATTTTAAATACGCTCATCCCAGCTCCGCCACCGGTCCCAGTGCGCTTGCTGATGGCATTAGCATTGCTCACGTGACACTGCATCTAATCATAGGCCTATGAATAGCTGCATGTGAAGAATGAATGTGATGTCATTGGGACTATTGCCGCTTTTTCTCCAGTCAATCATCCCCGATCAACTGACGAGCTTTTAAAGATATTGGAACACTTCTTTAAGTAAGATTGGCTAAAGTTGCTAGGCTGATTGAGAAAGATCCCTGGAGTCACTTCTTGGTGCTTCAATTCCTTTACATATCTTGATAAGATTAATTCTGAGCTGGACAACAAGAAATGAGAGAGTGAGTGGGTGAGTTCCAGCTTGCAGCACTGTGAAATCTGGCAGCCAAGGGACAAAGTTGTATCAGTCTTTGCATCCTGTTGTGAATGCCAGAAAGTTTATCTCCCAACAAAAAGGCGCTTGGTATTAAAGGAATACACACATGGACAACATTGTTGGTGCCTTTCATTTAAAGAAAGAAAAACCCACAATGGTCACTGTGATAACTTGAAACTGAGAAAATGTATAATACATTTAAATGTACTTAAAATCGACTAATGAAAATCAGACCTTGCTTTTTTATTGTGGTTCAACCAAAAGATTTAAGAAAGCAAACTAATTAAATTGGCCTGAACAAAAATGATAGTACCATTAAAGGGGTTGTCTCACCATGCTGTTTCAGAGTCACATGCAGCTTCAGATTCACACTGCCTTGTCAGACTGTGGCTGGTTCTATAGAAGTGATTGTCTTATTTAGCTCTTCTATAACTAGCTGAGACATTACAAAGACATAAGTGCAGGACATTTAATTTGTGTGAGTGCTCTGGGGAGTGAAAACAATTGCTTATCAGTCAACAAAAGCTAATGTTGTTAGAGATAAAGGGGGACATGTATGAAAACTGTCTTGGTCTAAGACTTTCTTTGCTGCCCATAGCAACAAATCAGAGCGCCCTTTTTGTTTTTTCAAGGCACTATAAAATGAAAGGGGAGCTCTGATTGGTTGCTATGGGCAGCAAAGAAAGTCTTAGCCCTAGACAGTTTTCATACTTGTCCCCCAAAGAGTCTGCTGCGGAGTGAGTTCCGACCATGGTCACTCCTTGCTCTTTGTCTACTCAGAAAGGGAGATATGGACGGTAACCAAATAAACTCGTGTGTACTCAGTGGATAAAAAGTCTACATTTACCATTCCCTGCATCTTGAATGCTAATCATTATAATAAGGAAACCCCTTTAGATTAATAATTTGCTGCACAACCTTTTTAGGCAAAGAAACAAACCATTTCTATAACTCTCAATGAGACTACTACACCTTTTCACAGGTATTTTGGTCACCTCCACGTGAGCAAACTGCTCCAGTTCTCTTAGGTTTGAAGGGGGCCTTCTCCAAACTACATATCCCCTTCCACAGATATTCAGTAGTATTTAGATCAGGGCTCATAGACACCATTTCAGTATAGTCCAATGCTTTGCTCTTAGCCATTCTTGGATGTTTTCAGCTGTGAGTTTTTGGTCAATATCCTGTTGGAGGACCCATGACCTGCAAACTAATTTCGGTGACAACTATGGGTTTTCTTTCTTTAAAGGAAGAGTACCAACAATATTGTCCACTTGTGTATGTCTCAGTGGTCACGTGCTGTTATTGACATCACTCTTCAGGATGTGAATGGTAATGTCAATGGAATGGCACTTGACTGCTGCGGCCACTGATTGACTGCAGTGATCATGTGCCAACCAGCCGTAAACAACATTGGAGAAACTGCAGAAGCTACAGCACTGATTCAGCAGAGGATGACAAAGGTGAATATATTATTTTTGTTTATCTCAGGTATTTTGGGGGAGTTGGATAGCCTTTTTAGAGGCTAGGATGGAGGTAAATATTTTTAGGCCCGAGTTTAAAAGCAAGATGATCATTTAAAGAATCTGGAGGGTCATATTCTGGCTTGGGTATTACAAATAGATGGGCTACCCAAATTTCTATAGGCATTTGGGAAACCTGCATCATGGCATCACAGAATTATTAAATAAAAGGAGTTAGCAATGGTAAAATTTTGTTTTTGTAATAGAAAACATCAGGGATATCATCTGGGCTGGAAGCATCGTCTAATTTAAAGGGTTGTCCCGTCTTGCACTTTGATGGCATATCAGCATTAGATGCCATCAAAGTGTAGTAGGTGCTGGTCCCATCTCTGTCTCAGGAACTGACCCTTGAAAGTCTTCATTCTGTAAGTTGTGCTCGTGCGATCCTCTCCATTCTGTTCTCTGAGAGTTTAGAATACAGCTAAACACACTGCTCTGCTGTACTCGGCTGTGTATTTTTATATATATAGATGAAACCAGAAGTTTACATAAAGTAGATAAAAAGACATATATGGATGTATTTCTCACTATCTGACATGAAATCAGAATAAACCTTAGGGTGCTTTCACACAGCGCAGTTTTAACTACGCTCCAATTAACCTGCCTTTATTACCAGCAAGCTTCTTTCAGTTATCTAAATTATTCAGAAAGGTGTTTCAAGTAAGTAAGTAATTACCGTGTTTGAAGTCTTGTGGATTACAAACACACTAATTGTTTACGCACTTTCCAAACAGTTTAGGTAAGTGAAAAAAGCTTGCTGGTAATACAGGCAGTTTAATTGGAGCACAGTTAAAACTGCACCAAACTGCACTGTGTGAAAGTACCCTTACCGGTTTTAGGTCAATTAGGAGTGCCAAAATTATTTATATTTGCCAAATGCCAGAATAATTAAAGAATTTTTTAAGGCATTTTTATTACTTTCTGCAAAGTCAAAAGTTTACATAAAATAGGATTACTATACCTTTTAACAATTTTTGGGACAGCCCATCAATGATGTAATGTCTTTGGACTTCTGTTTATTGACAAATTGAGTTAGAGACACACGTTGGGGGATGTATTTTTTTAAGGTACACCAGAAACATACTGCTGCTGTGTGTAACATCATGGGAAAGCCTATAGAAATCAGCCAAGATATCAGGAGGAGAATTGGACTTGCACAAGTCTGGATCATCCTTGGGTGCACTTTCCAGATACCTTAAGGTGCCCCATTTATCTGTACAAACAATTATATGTAAGTACAAACAAGATGGGAATGTCCAGCCATCATACTGCTCAGAAGGTAGATGGGTTCTGTGTCTCTGAGATGAACATGCTTTGGTCTGACATGTGCATATCAACCCAAGAACAAAAGCAAAAGACCTTATGAATATGCTGGCGGAAGCTGTTAAGATTGTGTCATTATCCACAGTGAAACGAGTACTGTATCCACATGGGCTGAAAGGCCACTCTGCCAGGAAGAAGCCATTACTCCAAAAGAAACATAAAAGCCAGATTAATGTTTGCAAATGCAACACAAGAACAAAGACCTACATTTTTGGAGGAACATGTCCTGTTTGGTCTGACAAAACTTAAATTGAACTGTTTGACCATAATGCCATTGTTCGTTTGGGAAAAAAAAGGGAAACTTTAAAAGTTAAGCCTCCAACTGTAAACCACGGGGTACAGCAATGTGCGGGTTTTTTTGCGCAGGGGGGACAGTGCACTTCACAAAAATAGATCCCAAATTTGGAAAAAAGATTATTGACAATACAAAGTTAAATTCAAGATATCACCAGGAAGTTAAAACTTGGGCGGATTGGGCTTCCCAAATGGACAATGCCCCGAAGCATATGCCAAAAAGGTTAAAAAGGGTTTAAGGATAACCAAGTAAAATTTTTGGAGTACCCATTAAAAAAGCCCGATCAAAACCCTTTTGAAAATTTAGGGGCAAAGCGGAAAAGCTTTTTTGCGAGCAAGGGATCTAAAAAACGGCTCAGTTACACCTTTTCTGTAAGTAAAATGGCCAAAACCCACCAGATTTGTAAAGCTTGGGGAAGGATACCCCAAGTCACACATTTTAAAGGCAATGCTCCCAAAAGTATAATGAAATGTATGTAAACTTTTCTTTGCGAAAGTAAAAAAAGCCTTAAAAAATTTTCTCATAAATTTTTCTGGCATTTGGCAAAATAAAAAAATTTTGTAATCCTTTGACCAAAAATGTAAAAAGGTTTTTTTGTATTTCATGTCAAATAGTGAGGAAAAACTGCATATTGTCTTTTTTATAGTGATATACTTCGGGTTTTCAACTTATTTTGTTTTGTTGTGTATATATATATTAATATTTAACGGTCCCCTGCCGGGCCGCCATTTTGGCCCGGGCTTGGGGATTTTCACTCGGGGGAATCGCCGTCTTTCGTAAAAAGGGTTTTATGGCATGACAAGTCTTTTTTTTTAGCTCGCCTGTTTTATTTTGGCAAAGGTTGATAACAGCACAAACTAACATACAGCGTAAACAAAACCCTGCCGTCGGGCCACTACCTAAACCAATAGCCCCTGCTATCATGGTCTGGCCTAACGTCCACCCCCAAAAAAACACCAGTACCACCGTCACCCCCGGGTTTCAGGTTTCCTCCACCCCTGGGGGGTAAGAAGGCCTTCCTTCCTTGCTCCTTGCTGCTCCAACCAGGTAGCAGGCCACCCCCCCTGATACTTGGGAAAAAACCAGGCCCTTTTAGCCATCCGGGTCTGGCCCAAAAAAAGGGAACCTGGAGACCGGGACGCGGGAACACCCACCCCCCCATTGACTGTTCCGGGGAACCCAAACCCCATAACGGTTTGGTAAAGCCTGCTATAAAAAGCGTCGAACCTAGGTTGCTGACAGATAATAATTGGCCTCCCCCCACCAAGCCCAGGTCTTGGTGGCACGTCTCTACCAGGACGGCTTACTTAGGGGAAAGACGGGAAAACTACTGTTGTCACTTTGTACAATATACAAAAGCGAAAATCCCACGGGCACCCCTTTTATTAGAATGAAGAAAAACGTGTCCTTTATTCCCCCATTGCACTGGGCAACGTTTCAACCCCGCAATGGAGTCTTTCTCAAGCTCCATTGCGGGTTCAAACGTTGCAGGTGCATGGGTGAATAAAGGACACGTTTTCTTCATTCTAATAAGGAGTGCTGTGGATTTTCGCTTGGATATTTCAGTCTTGGGCAGGACTTATTCTGCTGGCACCCATTGTATGTATTCTACTGGAAGAGTGCTTGCATTTCTTCTCTTTTTATATATATATATATATATATATATATGTGTATATATATACATACAGTGCGAAAGTATTCGGCCCCCTTGAACTTTTCATCCTTTTGCCACATTCCAGGTTCATAAAGATATAAAATTTAAATTTTTTGTGAAAAATCAACAAGTGGGAAACGATTGTGAAGTGGAACGAAATTTATTGGATACTTTAAACTTTTTTAAAAAATTAAAAACTGAAAAGTGGGGAGTGCAAAATTATTCAGCCCCTTTACTTTCAGTGCAGCAAACTCACTCCAAAAGTTCAGTGAGGATCTCTGAATGATCCAATGTTGTCTTAAATGACTGATGATGATAAATATAATCCACCTTTGTGTAATCAAGTGCACCTGCTCTGTGATAGTCTCAGGGTTCTGTTTAAAGCGCAGAGAGCATCATGAAGACCAAGGAACACACCAGGCAGGTCCGTGATACTGTTGTGGAGAAGATTAAAACCGGATTTGGATACAAAAAGATTTCCCAAACTTTAAACATCCAAAGGAGCCCTATGCAAGCGATCATATAGAAATGGAAGGAGTATCAGACCACCACAAATCTACCAAGACCCGGCCGTCCCTCTAAACTTTCATCTCAAACAAGGAGAAGACTGATCAGAGATACAGCCAAGAGGCCCATGATCACTCTGGATGAACTGCAGAGATCTACAGCTGAGGTGGGAGAGTCTGTCCATAGGACAACAATCAGTCGTACACTGCACAAATCTGGAAGAGTGGCAAGAAGAAAGTCATTTCTCAAAGATATCCATAAAATGTCTTGTTTAAAGTTTGCCACAAGCCACCTGGGAGACACCAAACATGTGGAAGAAGGGGCTCTAGTCAGATGAAACCAAAATCCAACTTTTTGGCCACAATGCAAAACGATATGTTTGGCGTAAAAGTAACAGCTCATCCCCCTGAACACACCATCCCCACTGTCAAACATGGTGGTGGCAGCATCATGGTTTGGGCTTTTCTTCAGCAGGGACAGGTAAGATGTTTAAAACTGATGGGAAGATGGATGGAGCCTAATACAGGACCATTCTGGAAGAAAACCTGTTGGAGTCTGCAGAAGACCTGAGACTGGGACGGAGATTTATCTTCCTACAAGACAGATCCCAAACATAAAGCAAAATCTACAACGGAAGGTTCACAAATAAACGTATCCAGGTGTTAGAATGGCCAAGTCACAGTCCAGACCTGAATCCAATGGAGAATCTGTGGAAAGAGCTGAAGACTGCTGTTCACAAACGCTCTCCATCCAACCTCACTGAGCTCCAGCTGTTTTCCAAGGAAGAATGGGCAAGAATTTCAGTCTCTCTATGTGCAAAACTGATAGAGACATCCCCCAAGAGACTTGCAGCTGTAATTGCAGCAAAAGGTGGCGCTACAAAGTATTAACTTAAGGGGGCCGAATAATTTTGCACGCACCACTTTTCAGTTTTTTATTTTTTACAGAAGTTTAAACTATCCAATAAATTTCGTTCCACTTCACAATTGTGTCCCACTTGTTGATTATTCTCAAAAAATTTAAATTTTAGATATTTATGTTAGAAGCCTGAAATGTGGCAAAAGGATGAAAAGTTTAAGGGGGCCCGAATACTTTCGCAAGGCTCTGTATATACAGATACACAATGTGCTACTTGGATAACCCCAGGAGATACATCAGATGTAACTTTAATATGAAGATAGGACCCTTTACCTTAGCGAACGCTGAAAAGTAGTATGACCAGAACATTTTTTTAGTTTTTGCTCTGCGTTTCAGAGTGTAATTTTTATTTTTTCAATGACGCAGTTGTATGAGGCCGTTTATTCGGACAAGTTGTACTTTATGGGAGAATAGTTAGTTTACTTATAAATAATTGCAGTATTTTTTTTTTTATTTTTTTACCCCACCATTCACTTTCAACGTATAACTTGTTAGTTAATTCTAAGTTATTAGGTCGTGTGATACAAATATGTGTAGGTTTTTTTGTGCGTGTATTGCACAATTATTTTTTAAAATATTTATCTTTTATTGAGAATCTAACTTTACAATTTTTTTAACAGTTTTTAAAGGTGTTCCATAAACTTTGTTTTTAGATGGCCAATCGAAGGCGAGAACTGTTTAATACCATTTGAACATTTTTTGTATAAACTTGTAAACTGCTGTTCCAAAGCTATCATAACCTCATGAGCTCCACTGTTTCCAAAGAATGGGCAAGAATTTCAGCCTCTATGCGCCAAACTGATAAGACATCCCCTAGCTTGCACTGTAATTGCGCAAAGTGCCAAAAGTATTAAACTTATGGGGCCTGAATAATTTTCAGCCACTTCAGTATTTCAGCAACTATCCAATAAATTCTCGTCCTCACATAGTCCCCTGTTGATCTCTCAAAAAATTTAATTCTTAGATTTATGTTAGAAGCTGAAATGTGCAAGGATGAAAAGTTTAAGGGGCCCGAATACTTTCGCAAGGCTCTGATACAGATACACAGTGCTACTTGGATACCAGGAGATACATCAGTATGTAATTACTTGAAGATAGGACCCTTAACCCATTAGCCCGATAGCCTGAAAAGTCCAGTTCAAGTTAGAACTTTTTTAGTTCTTTGTACGCTTCAGAGGCTTTCAATGACGCAGTTGTCCTCTTTAATGAGCATAGTTGTCTCTATCGAGAATATAGTCCGTTTAAATAATTCGTTTTTTCTTATTTTTTTTTTAGACCTATTTTTCACCCTTATCGTCATCACGTAATAACTTGTCTTGATTAATTCTACAGGTTATTACGGTCGTGCTGGATACCCAAATATGTGTAGGTTTATTTGCTCAAATTATGCACAACTTATTTTTTATTAAATTATTTTTATTTTTTATTTATTTTTTTTACAACATTTTTTTATTTTACATGTGTTCTTTTTTTACATTTTTTTACTCCAAGCAATGAGAACTGTTATACATTGTCTTAGTAACATTCCTTTATTATGTATACACTTCACGTGTGGGTCTCATCTGTACCAGGTAGTTATATTGACGACTTGACATGTCTAGATACCTGAATGTACGTCTGGACACCAGGCGCATCTGGCATCAAGGCTGGACAGGCCAAGTGCGTCCTGTCCTGGCTTAGTCACTGATCCAGCTCTGGGTGACCACTCAGGTCACCAGGCCTGACTGTGCTGCGCGTTGCACCGAGCTGAGGGTACTGGGTAGGATCGATCACCCGACAGATGCCGGGGGATCCCTTTGTTGCGCATGGGTAACGCACCAGCGCAATGCACAAGGCGTTAAAGCTCGGGTTGCGGGAGTTATTCTCCCAATCCTACGATGCCTAAAGGAACCCGAATTGCTTTAGGGACAGGGATTTGCATAAACCTGACTAAGGCAATTTTGCGGCGTCAATGGGAAGCCGCAAATCTCATGTCTAACACTGGTCTAAAGCAATACGCTGTCAGATCTGTAATCGCCCCGTCACCGGCGCAACGTCTAAAGTCGGAACGGTAGCTGGTCTTAAGAGTTTAACATCTTCCATAATCCTAGACAGGTTCCATTTTGGAACGAATTTTAAGGAACTGCATCAGTTTGTTTATGTTGATGTATATGTTATCGGAACAGGAAACATATACAATGAAATCCAGCAGAAAAAAAATAGTTTTCTGTTATTTTACGCTTTAAGTTCAGCATTTTGAGATAGCAGGGTAGCATTTACACCAATTTTACATGTTTTCCTCGTATCCCCTGTTTAGAAGATTTCACCTATTTGGCATGCTGGCACTTGTAGTTCTACAGCTACAAATGCCAGCATATCGAACATATAGTGCTGATACACTACAGTATTTTAGATTGATGACAGCTGGGAATGAGTGGAGGGGACTGGAAGCAGTAAAACCAGACCTGCTGCAGCACAAGACAAGAACGGCATGAGGGAGAGCTGTTGTGCTGGCCTGAAGACAAGTTTCTCAGTGCATGGCAGGTGGGCGGGAGGAAGGTAAAAAGGAGTTGCTGTGCTGTGCCGGCCAGAAGATGCAGTGGGTAAAGGCCTGCAATGTTCCAACATTACTATAGGGTGTGGCTCAATGTGTGCACACTGCATAAGTCACCGTTTGTAACTAGGAGACAGATGTAAGTTGGAGAGTTGTAAATCCGGGACTGCCTGAAATGGGTAACCAACAGAAGCTACAGTCATGACATGCATACTGCTAATTGGGTGTAACTGATGGGGGAGGGGTTCAAATAAATAGCAGTGTGAACTTCAGTTAGTGAGGTCATTCATTCCACGAAGAAACAGATGTCAATTATGGCCCTTAATGAAGAAGGGAAGCCAATGTTGGACCTGCTGGTTTTGGTCTATTCTCAGTGAGTGCAATGGATCATTCCAGACATTGGACCAAAAGAGAAAGAACTTTGATCAAGAAGTTCATTGGAGAAAGACAAATATATCAAGAAGTGCAGAAAATAACTAGCTGCTCTGCTAAACAGATCACTAATGCTTTAAAAGGGTTGTTTCGTTTCAGCATTTGGCAGCCGTTTATGCTGGTTGCCAAGTAGAGCTTGTGAAAGGCAGAGGTGTCTTTCTCCTCCCAGCAGAGCGTATTTTCTCTCTCTGCAGACACGACCCCAAAATGTGCACGTGAGGGTTCATTCTGTGTGAGCTGGGAGAAGGGAGAGGTTCTCAGCCCTCATTGGAGTCATTGGAAATGAAAAGCTAAGTAACTCAATAGCTTATATCTACATTTCTCGCGCTCTATATATACTTTGTAACTAGAATGGCCATTTGACATTCAGGACTCTGGGAAAGACGGGTGATTTTTTTTTCTCTCTCTCACACAGTGATATATCTTGCAGATTATTACACCGCTGACCTTCAGATCTTAAAACAAAAACTTATGCTTTATCTGTTTGTGTTTACATGAGACTGCAGCTCTGTGTCACAAAATAGTTTTATGTGGGACTGCTGCAGGACCTGTGATCGCAGTCAGTGAATGAAAACGTGTACTGCACAGTCCATTGCCTCCACTGCTGCTTTACTGACTGATTGAAGTCAGGAAGGGAAGATCTCTCCTTAAGGAGAGCACCGAACGAACGGCTTGTAGAGTTTTTGTTTTGCCTTTTCGCCCTCTACTTAGCATCTGCATATCACAAGGCATTATGGGAAAGGGGCTGAGAAGCCCACAAGGGCCCCCTGTTGGTTGTAAAAAATCCTCAATTTGCTTTTGACCCACCCAGTCTTGAGAAAGCAAAAAAGATTTTTTTAGCCAAGCCAGTATCTCTCATCTACAGACAACGCTGTTTCGGGATTGTTGTCCCTCTTTAGTGCAGAGTAGAGAAGATACTGGCTGGCTGTGTGGGAGGCATCGGGTAGCTCAGGAAGGGAAGATCTCTCCTTAAGGAGAGCACCGAACGAACGGCTTGTAGAGTTTCAGTGAATGAAAACGTGTGCTACAAAGACAGCTCTCTCTCTCGTCCGTGCACAGTACATATGTCCCCCTGCGCTCTCATCCACGACCTGTTCCCTGCATCTCCTTCAGCTGCGCATTCTCGTTCGTGACCTGGGCGGGACACAACTCACAAAACGGCCATTAATCATTTAGCGGGGCGTAACCCGACCTGGGCTCAAACTCCGTTGCTAAGCACAAGTAAAGCAGCCCGGTCTCATAAACCATAGCACTTCACTAATGGTAACCAAGGACGTACATTCTTAGATTTTTGGTCCCCTTATCTCAAACTGTGATCTTCGTAGCGAGACAACCCCTTTAAAATGGCATCAAAAACCAGAAACACGTGGTAGGAAAAGGAAGACTTTCATCTGAATAGATCATAGAATAACAAGTAAGGCAATGAGGCATCCAATGATGAACTCCAGGGAGAGCAAAGAAGATCTTCAGTTATCCGTGAGTCCTGCAGTAATCAAAAGACGCCTGCATGAAGCCAAACAATTTGCTAGAAACCCTCTAAAAGTACTATTGCTAAAAAAATACATCTTGAAAAGGTTACAGTTTGCCACGGAACACATTGTCTAATGAGAAGTGGGGCAATATTCTATGATCAGATGAAAGCAAGATTGTTCTTATTGGGGCTAAAGGCCACGACCCATAAACGCTGAATTCAAGCCACAGCACACTGCGAAGACTGTAAAACATGGTGGTGCAAGGAGAATGGTTTGGGGATGTTTCTCATACTCTTGAGTTGGGCTCATTTATCGCATGGACCAGTTTGAGTATATAAAAATACTGAAATGTTGTCTTATGCTGAAGAAGACATGCCCATGAAATGGGTGTTTCAACAGGACAATGACACCAAATACACCAGCAAGTGGGCAAAATCCTGGTTCCATACCAACCAACAAGATTTATGTTCTGAAGTGGCCGCCCAATCCCCAGACCTCAACTCAATCGAGAATTTGTTGAGGGACATAAAAAATGTAGGTTTTCCATCAAAAACTACAAATGCTTATTAATTTATGGAATGTAGTACAGTCTGCTGGGGCAGTAATACCTGTTTTCAGGTGTCAGACATTAATTGACTCTATGCCACAAAGATCTAAAGCTGTTCTCAGAAATAAAGGTTACACAACTAAATAGAAGTTCAGTAATCACAGAAAAGCTAACTCTGGGAACAAATTTCAGTTTGTACTGTAAATATTTGGAGTTGAATAATGAAAATGCAAATCTTGCTATTTGCTTGAACAGCCTATTATTACATTTTCTTCATTTTCAGTTCATAACTTGATATGTCGATCATGTTTTCATTTAGATGTGAGTCCAGGACCCCCAGTGCCTTTGTCTATATGGAAATAAGTGCAATTATAAGGATTGAACTTCTTCTCATTTGGTTGATATACACTGCTTTTATATATATATATATATATATATATATTATTATATTATATATATAATATAATATTTTACTATATATATATATTGTAAGACAGGTGACAGGGCGCGTTATTGAGGGAAGATACGTTTCCCCTAGAACGCTCTCATATGTGACTATAGGGAGCGCATGGACAGATGCATGTCACCGATGGGGCCTGGACTCGTGAAGAGGAGAGCCGACAGTCCTGTGTGTCAGTAGCACTATGCTGCTGACATGTGTAGTAGAAGCGGTTCCAATCCGCTTGTGTCCGGGTCCGCTTTTCCTGGAGTGGTCAAAGAGCTGGTGTGGGTGGCCACTCCAACGCCCCAGGTGAGGCAGGGCTCAGGCCTATAAAGCATGGGTCTGCAGGCCTGTCATGGCTGCTGGTGGAATGCTACAAGCCACATGGTAAGCAGCCCTGTTACTTTGTATACTGGTCTCTGTACAGAGGCACTTAGTGTGTCTCTGGTCTAGTCAGGGCCGTTATTGTTTAGTTAGAGCTCAGCCGAGCAGGATTTTATTTTGTGTGTTTTGCCTGACATTAAGGCTGTGTTATTTTGTTGCCATCCTAATAAACCCAGGCATATCCTGGACTTGGACTTTTTACGCTGTGTCCCTGTCTCTGTCTGCCAAAGCCAGGCTGCTACCTGAACGTTGAGGCTAACCCCCACAATATATATATATATATATATATATATATATATATATATATATATATATATATATATATATATATATTATTATATATATATATTTTTTTTTTTTTTTTTTTTAATTTCCTGTTATTTCATGACTTCTTGGTTTGTCTCTCTGACTTTCCCTCTCTGAGCTCTGATAGCATGGCAGTGAGGATTGTTTGACGTTTCTCTTCCGTGCTTAAGGTATGTTCACACGGCGTGTTGAGTCCGTGTGTACATACGCTTTTAGTTGCGTGTTTGGATCCATCTGTCGGACCCAAATGGACTCAAACATGCTCTAATAAATAGCAATGCGATTTACATTCCTTTTAATATGAAACACGCATCGACATTCACACAAGTGATCGCCGATTCGTATCTCATTGCGTCTTTTGGATCCGTTCCATTGTCATGTCAATTCTTGGTCTGAAAGATGCAGCAGGAGACCTATTAAAATTATAGGTGCGATCCTGATGCATCCAACACACATCCAAAACACGCAGCTGCATTTTGGGGATACTTGTTTGATTCCGTTTAGGATCGATCCCCACAGCATTTTGGTTTGCAATTTTTTGGACCCAAAAAATTTGGATTAACTCCTTAACGACCGCCCACCAACTTTTGACGTTGGCTGGTGCGGGTCGTTTGTCTGCAGCGACGTCTTTCGGCTTCGCTGCAGACACTGGAGTCTGCGGCGCCGCAGCTATGCTGGGAACGGGGCTGAAACTACGCAAGCCTGACCCCAAAGAGCATCTCCTATGATTACCCTTTGATTGCAGCGGATCGTCACCACAGCACAATCAAAGGTTTTCCTTGCTCTGACGGGTGATCGGAACGCCCGGTGACCCGACAGAGCCCGGGGAACGGATGCACAGTCAGCCCTGGGGACCTACAGTGGCCCCAGAGCTGTCTGTGTAACAAGCCAGTGGCCAGGACAGACTGTGTGCTGCCCTGATCACTGCCTGTGTCAGACTGACAGAGATTATAATGTATTGGCATATATGAATATGCTAATACATTACTAAGTTTTAAAAAAAAAAAAAACTGAAAAAAAAAGTAAAACGTTTCCCTTTAGGGGATTTAAAAAAAAAAAAAACTAAAAAAAAACAGAAAAAGTGTAAAAAAAAATGAATAAAAAAAAATAATAAAATAAAAAATAAATATTGAATTAAAAATAATTGTGCATATATTACACACACAAAAAAGACACATATTAGGTATCCACATGACCGTAATAACCTGTAGAATTAATCTAACAAATTATTAAGTGTTGAATGTGAATAGTGTAAAAAAAAAATGAAAAAAACTAAAAAATGTAAAGTAAAAAAAAAAAAAGAAATAATGAGAAAGGCTCGTCTCATGCAAGATGTAACCTTTAATGGAATGAAACTCAGCCTTTTCCCCGATCTGTCTAAAAGAACCCTCCACCTGCGAGCAGCGGTTAAACCACTTTTGGAGATCCTTCAAGCGAGAGGAATTCCTTACAGATGGGGCTTTCCATTCGCAGTTCAGGTTCAGGACAAATCCCTGTCTTTTCGCTCTGCCTCGGACCTTCCGGCTTTCCTCTCTGCGCCTGACCTGCCTGAGTTGACTCTTCCTGATTTGAAAATGGCAATGATGTTTGACTCTGCTCCTCTTCAAGGGTCTTCCTCAGACCCAAAGGCTCGTACAATTCCAGATTCGGCGACCAAACCTCGAAGGCCTCAGAGACGAATGGGCAGTCTTGAGCGCTCCCCACCTAAGAGACATCCTCATCGCTGATCTTCGGGACTGTTGCTCCTTGAGCTAGGTTACTTGGTTGTTGCCTTCTCTGCTTCTTCTAACTCTGCTTACTTTTAAACTCCCCTTGTGGAAGTCTGTCGCTTTTCCTACATTGGTTACCCCACCTCGTGTTGATTTTCACCCCTTGTTATCTTGTATATTCCCTACCTTTCTCACTCTTTCCCCTTCCTCTTCCCTTGTACCCCCCCCCTCCTCTTGTCCTCCTTCTCCCGCTTTTTTCTTTTATCCTCTCTCTCTTCCACCTATGCTTTCCTTTTACGATTCCTTGTTTGCCTACATAAGTTGTGTTTATGGAATTGCCTGATTTAGCGATTGGCGGCTCACTCTCGCCGGCAGTGCTCCATTCAAGTGTGGTGTGGGACTATTCCGCCAACTGCTCCACAGTGTAATAATGTATATGCCCTATGACATCTCTTCTTATGTGACAACTTTTTCCTCACGTATGCCATTGAAACACCTGGCTAATATTTTCTCAAAGCCCCGGAGAACACTGGCCTCGTTTTATGTTGTTCTGGCCTCTGCAGAGCATACTCTGTTTTTTGTTACATGTTGGCCTGACTTTTGCTGGCCTACTCTAGTTATAATTCTGGAGTTATTGTTTAGTTCTACCCCTTCTCGGTCCTCTTGGTTGGTCTCAGCCACTCTCCTCTATTGTCTTTTCGGGTACTTCCCCTTTAGGAGCCCCTTACTGCTTCCTAATGGTTAACATCAGGGTTACCTCCCTTAATGTTAAGGGATTCAATGTTCCCGAGAAGCGCTCACAAATCCTCTATCATCTTCATAAGCAGAAGTCACATATTGTCTGTATACAAGAAACGCATCTTCTTGCCTCCCATATTCTGCACTTCCATAACAGATATTTCCGTGCCTGGTACCATAGCAGCAATCCAATAGCCAAAAAAGAAGGGGGTTGCCATTTTCTTTCATAAGTCATTGCCGGTCCAGATTCTAGATGTGCTTTCGGATGATGATGCCTGATCCACGCCGTATAGACTATATCCTCCCTCATCACTCATTATTACCATATGCATTGAAGTTCTCTATCGGCAATATACTCTATTCAGATCACGCCCCAGTACACTGCGACTTCATCCTCCCACACTACACTAGACCAGCCTTTTCCTGGAAACTGAACGAGTCCCTGTTAACTGGCTCCCTCTGCTTGTCAGAGTTGAAGGCCACGATCGATTCATTTCATCTCACGCATTTGTCTGATACCACCCTCCCCCAAACCCAATGGGATGCCCTCAAGTTCATCTTGCGAGACATTCTTATAAAACATGGAGCCAGACTCAAAAAAGAAATGTCTCATAAATTACAAGCCCTTCTCTCGCGTTTAAGTGCCCTCAAATCGACTCACAAGTCCTCTGGTTCAGAATCAGACTTGAGAAATATTACACAAACTCGTCACGAAAATTCTACAACCACTGGAGCACAAACATAGACGATACCGCCAAATCTGCTCTAGCTCCTTTTACACATGGAGCAACAAGTCTGGTAGATGTTTAGCTCATGTGCTTCGTGACAAAAGAGCTTCCCTATTTATTCCCTCAATCAAAAATTCGGAAGGCCATATAGTCCACTTGACTATAACTGAACTGTAACTGAAGAGATTTTAAAGTATTACATTCATATTACTCTGCTCTATATAACCTCCCTTTGATGGAAAACCTATCCGAATCGGAATCATACCATGTTTCTGTTCAACATTACCTGTCAAAGACAGCACTGCCACCTCTGGATCCACAGTCCCTCACCTCCCTGGAGGAGCCTTTTTCCATCGACAAGCTTAAAAGAGCAATATCCACACTCCCCTCGGGTAAGAGTCCGGGCCCTGACGGCTTCACTGCCCAATTTTATAAATCTCTAAGCGATGACCTCTACACTCCTCTCCTTTAGGCCTTCAACGTGGTGGCTTCGGGGTCCCATTTCGACCCCGCTTTTTTACAAGCATATATCACGGTGATTCCGAAGTAGGGAAAGGACCTGGCTCTGTGCCAGAGTTACTGACCCATTGCTCTCATTAATACTGATACCAAACTCTTCGCCAAATTGATTGCCTTGAGGCTTAGTCCCTTACTGAGTTCTCTAATACACCTGGATCAGGTCGGCATTGTGCCCTCCAGGGAGGTGAGGGAGAACACTTTAAAGACTTTTTCACTTATTCAGCATACCAAACTTCCCTGTGTGCTCTTATCGTTTGGATGCCGAAAAGGCTTTTGATCAGGTTAGTCGGTCGTTTATGAAGGGAGTCTTGCAGCAGATGGGATTAGGTCTGGCAATGGTAAACATAATTTTTGCGTTATACCACTCCCCTACAGCAATAATACGCATTAATGGCTTGCTCTCTTCCCCCTTCGTGATAAGCAATGGTACCAGGCAGGGATGTCATAAAGTCAATATGGCCAAGAGTGTGGCCCTAAATCTAAATATCCCTGACCCCACACTAAAACAATTGGAGTCTGTTTTTCCATTTTCCTGGACTAATTAATCTTTTAAATATCTGGGCATCCAGATTACTGCCAACCTCAACCAAACCTTTGAACTTAATTTCTCACCCCTACTTAACATTATACCCAGGATTTATTGAAATGGGATAAAAAATGACTTCTCATGGATTGGACGTATAAATATACTAAAAATGAATATCCTGCCCCATCTTCTATATCTCTTTCAAATGATTCCTATTTTACTTCCCAAAATCTATTTTGCAAAGTTGCGCAAGTCATTCTCCGAATTCGTATGGACTAGAAAGCACCCCAGACTGGCATACTCCATTCTCACAAGACCTAAAATGGAAGGGTGTCTATCGCTCCCTGATCCCCTAATCTATTCCCTGGCAGCAGTCATGACCCACACATTAGAGGCATTTCATAAGGTTCCCTCGAAACTGTGGATCCAACTTGAATCGTTATACTATGGAGCCCCTACGGCTGCTCTGACATGGTACACCCCTTCACTTGCCAAAAAATCCCTCTGTACTGTCCCGCTGTAAGTTGTATGCAGATTGTGTCCCTCTAGAATGTCCTTGTTCCGCCCAGGGGGTCCCGTCACGTTGCTAGTTGGTAACCCTAAGGTTCTGGGATTTTTGTCTTCGACCATCAATCATTGGTGAAACAGAGAAGTGCCTTCTTCGTTCTTTGGAGATGTGCTCTCTGGGGGATCTCTGAAATCGTACCAGGAACTGATAGGCAGCTCACCAGAGGCGGAATTCCCGAGGCTGAGTTATTATCAGTTGCAAAGTTTCTATTTCGCTAATCGTCTTTCACTAGACCTACATAGACCTTACTCACCTTTTGAGACGTGGTACGTGAGGGGTCCCGCAGGGAAACATACACTTTAAAAGCTATGTGAACTATTACAACTGCCTAAGGATGGAAGATGCCCCTTTCAGAGAAGTTGGGAAAGGGAACTGGGTCGAGAACTTTCAGCCGAAAGCTGGGATAAGACTTTTTTCCTAGCCCATAAATCATCTATATTGGTTAAAGCTCAGTAATTGAACTATAAAATTATCACGCGCTGGTACAGGGTACCAGCTCTTCTACATTCTCTTTATCCTGGGGCTTCCAATCTCTGTTGGCGTTGTTGGGCGGATGTTGGCACCATGTCCCACATATGGTGGAGCTGTCCAATACTTCAACCCTTTTGGCAAAAAATGTTGAAACTTATCCACGATATCACAAGATTGACGGTGCACAATGACCCAGCTGCCTTGTTACTTTTGATATCCCCCTTCCAACTGCTTCCCCGGGGCCCTTTCATAAAACCCCCCCCCCCAAATGGTTTCCCAAGGTTGTGGCTATCTACCCCAAAGCCCCTCGATTTCTGGCTCCAGGAGGTCCACATGCTCCAGCGAATGGAGCAGCTAAGAAATGGGCTCTTTCCCCCACATGAAACCCTGGAAATTTTGGGGGGATTGGCTGTTTTTTGATTCTGTTTTTTTATCATTCCTTCGTCTGATGCAATTGTTGCAAGCATTTCCCCCGCTCTAGAGGATTTTCTTCTGACGGCTAGCCCCCAGTGGTCTGAGACCGACAACAAAAAATCCCCCGGTTTTATGTTTTTTCTGGTTTTGGGTATCTCCACTTGTAGTTAGAGTGAACATGGATATCATTAGGCTACCAACAAGATTGAACACTAGTACAAGTCTTTTGATTTACCATATCTCTTTGTATCTTGACAGCCCCCTTTTCGTTTGCTTTTTAATAACAGTTCTTAGTAATGTACTGTTTTTATGTTACGTTTTCACTTATGCTTGTATTCTTGATAATTTGAGAAAGAAGATTTTTTTCGTTTTATAATTTAGAAAATGATCTTATTAAAGGATGTTTCCGCTTATACCAACTCCTTTTGCTCTTAATAAACTCTTTTTCAATAAGAAATATAATTTGGTTGAGATTGGCTGTAGAAATGAGTTCTTGGTTTATTTTTCTCACTTTTGGTGCATATTATTGGGTCAGTGGCAGTTTTTTGGGGTGTTTTATTACTCAGCTTTCCTACAGTTCTGAAAACGTATTCCTTATGTTTGTTTACAACATTTTTTCAGTCTGAAAAACGGGGTTGAAAGGCTGAAAAAAAACGCATCCCCCAAAAAACCGCACCCAAAGTTGTGCTTGTTTGGATGTGTTTCTGGCAACAAAATCACCCAAATATTTAAAAGGCTTCTGCTGCATCAAAAGGGTCAAGAATTGACATGTCAATTCTTTAACGGATTCGAAAGACGCACAAAAAAGAGATGAAAATGCGACGGGAATTCAGGGGTCTGAAAAAATGCGTGTTTTACTTGAAACAAAAATATACCCCGCAAATTGTAATTTAGTGTTTGGGTCCCCGAACCACGCTTTTAAAAAAGCTGTGTAACTACCCCAGGGCCCTGTCACACGGGTTAATTTAGGGAATTTTCAGCCCGTAATTTGCCCGTACTTGCGACTTAGGGCGAAACTTCCCCTCATTACGGTAATCCAAGTTCTCAAAGAACTAGGATTTCCTCCCCACCCCGCCCCCGCGACAATACGGCGAGGGGGAAAGGAGAAGTGACATGCGCGGGTGGGGTAATGAGTCTATGGGGGGGGCCGGCAAAAATACGGGCCCCCAATTAAGCCATTGAAATGCCTTGATGTACGGTGATACTTCCCCCCCCTTTAATATGGTATAAATATTTTTGAGCCAAAAAACTTGTACCTAATTTCCCAATAATCTTTTTTTAAAGTCTTTTCTCAGCAATAACTATCAAAAGGGTAATCAAAAAGGGGGGGGTTGATTTCGTAGGTTTCCCTAAATTTTTACGAAGTAGCATAGTTGAGTTGGAACAATAGAACACTCTTTTTTGGGAATCCTATACATTCTATTTTTTCATGCTCGGAAGTTACCTGCTGCAATTTTTTTAAAACACACGTAAGGCCAGGGCCCAAAAACAAATAGGAAAAAATGTCAGAAACGAAAAGGGTTTTTTTTCCTATGCGGACCAACTTTTTGGAATTATTTGAAAAAAAAAAATGGTCCGTTTTGCTTTTGCCTGCCCCCGTAAATTGAATTTATAGGGAAACCCACGGCAAAAGCAAAAAACCCCGGGGAAGAATTTGCAAAATGGCATAATTTTTGCTGGATTTTTTAAAAGCCCTAGAAAAACTGTTAACTGCAGCCGGTTTTTTCAGCGTCTTGCAAACCGTGTACCATCGATTTTTGCGCCTCAAAAAAACTGAAAAACCCCTGTAAAACCCACGGTATTTCTGTGCGGGGTAATTTTTTTAAAATTCTTAAGTCTTTTTTCTATATTAATTGACAGCAAAATTGAGCTCTGCACTTTGAAAACGTTAGTCTGACACAGTCACTTTCTGGCTTGCAGTGGGTTAATGTGAAACTGCTGGTTCAGCGCCAAGCGGCATGTTGGTGCTTAGCGTTTCAGTTAGTATGCCTTGCAAATCTTCTCTTAGTATCAAGCAGCCCGTAGGGGCCCGACAAAAGACCTCCCTTTGGGGCCTTGGGCATTCTTTCCTTTTCCCCAGTTATTTCAGTGGCCTATGGCCTGCAAAAATGGGGATTGGCCCCCGGGGACCCAACTAGGGTCTTGTCTAGTACAGATCAGAGCTGCTCTCTGTCACAAATAAAGCTTTCAGTGTGTTTGTCAGAGCCATGAAGTATGAATGCCCCAGTGGACTGGGCCGGATGCCAAGTGGGGGTCAGATTCAACAAAGGCTGAATAAGGCTCTGTTTACATCGTGCTAATTATATATGTCAGGCCACTGTGTAGGCTGCATAGGCCTGACTTGTATGCCCAGCAGTACACAGAAGAAAGAGCCAAGCTACTTAAACTAGAAGGAAAAATAGACAAAAAAAGTAAAGTAATAAAACATAGCTCTATTCTAGTATACACAGGCAAGTCATATTATTATGACCACCAGCTAATATCCAGAGTAACTGCAGTATGCAGCTTGGACAGTGACACAATAAGGTCCTGGTAGATTGTTACAGGTATGTAGAGCCATGCTGACTGCAGTGCATCCCACAGCTGCTAGAGACTGCATGAAGGATATATAGAGTGACCATGATGATGTGCTCCCACAGCTGCTTAATTGGGTTCAAGCCTTGGAAATAAGGGGGTCAGGGTAGTAGTTGGAAGTCTTAGGCTATGTTCACACGGCTTAAAATGGGCCGTATTTCGGTCCGTAATTACGTGCCGAAGTATGGCAATTACGGGCCGAAAACGGCCGAAAACGGCCCATTCATTACGGTAATTCACAGTTCTCATAGAGAAACTATGGATTAGTCGTCCCTCTCCCCGCCCGGGATAAAATTGACATGCACTTTCTAGCGGCGTATACGCGCCGCTAGCAGTGATTGTCTATGGGCCGGCGAGGTGCCGGCCCCCCGCTCCACGTCACCCCACACTCCCGCCCCCGTCCACGCGGCGTAATTGCGGGGCGTAATTTCGCCCCGCAATTACGCCGCGTGAACCTAGCCTTAGTCATACTCCTCCAGCCAAAGTCAGACATTTCTAGCCTTGTGACATGTTGTATTGTTTTGCTGTTAAATCCTATCCGCCACAGGGAAGACAATCAGCATGTATGGATGAACATTATCTGGGGTCATACTAAAAGGCATGAAGAAAAAGAATGAACATTATTACTAAGTAATAAAGAGCTAAGAAAAGGTAACAAAAAAGTTTTAAAGGCTAAATAACAATTGAATAAATAGAATATAAGATGAGATTATAGTAAAATGAACACAAATTGCATAGAAACAGGTGTCTGACACTTTACCTGTGCATTATAGGTGGGAATGAACAGGGAAAAAGGGAAAGGGTTTTAGAATGAAAGATACACCTCTGCCCGCCCCCCCCCCCATCTTGAAAGAAAAAAAAAAAAATGTAGAATTTTTGAAATTTTTAAATTAAAAAAGAAAAACTGAAATTCACATGGTTTTAAAAGGGTTTTCCCGATTAAGTTGACGTGGGATCCCCCAAAAAATGGTATTTAATCATTTTTCTAAATAATGTGTTTAAAAAAAAAGTAAGCCTAAGAGCTACAGGCTGCCTTACCTGCCCTTAGTTTACTTCAAAATTCGGGGGGGCAGAGAAAGTTTCTTATCTGATGAGACTGAGCTGCAGAGCTTTCAAGGCACCGGGGAAAATATGTTTTTTTTGAAAACAGACCAAAGTTTTTGTGTAATTTTCGGTAGAACTCTGCTTTTATCTGATGCAGGGAACATGAAGAAACTTTAAACGCTGTGGAGAAAGTGTGGTTTTTGTATACAAAACCCTAGTTGTAGTTTGAATTATTTGAGTGCATTTCACAAGAACCCTTTGCACGGCTCGTGCCCTGGGTGTTGGGCTGGATTTTAATGATTTGATACAATAAAAAATTATTTAATTATCCAACGTGCAGGATCATTTTCCGCCGTCCATGCGGACTTCTTTGTGAGTGTCTCTCTCCTTCTCGTCACATCTTGGCTTATGTTTACATTGCTTCTTATGTCAGATAATTCCTCGTCCTGGCAAAACCCTTATAATTAATCATACCCTTTGCTCAGGATATGGGTAGAAGCCTCCTATTTGAGCTAGTAAAGCTGTGAGTCTTCTTGGAGTGAGTGATTGATGTTTGTGGATGCAACAAGTATTTCACACCTGATTTGGGGGGCTCACCAGTGGAGTGGATTCTTAGGGGGCCACCGATTGGATGGAGACTTTGGGGCCACCAGTATGTAGTACACTTGGGGCCACACCAGTAGAGGGGGATTCTTAGGGAGCCACCATGAGGGACTCTTGGCCACCAGTGGAGGGATTCTTGGGGGCCACAGTAAGAGAACCTTGGAGGCCCACCGATTTGAGGGCAATTTTTTTCTTAGGGGACCCCCATGAGGAGACTCTTGGGGCCCTCCAGTGGAGGGGATTCTTGGGGCCCACCAGTGGAGGGGATTCTTAGGGGCCACCAGTGAAGGAGACTCTTGGAGCCACCAGTGGAGGAGACTCTTGAAGGCCACCAGTGGAGGGGATTCTTGGGGCCACCAGTGGAGGGGAATTCCATGGACCCTACCATGCCCAAGGGCCCACTGGTGTTATCTCCGCTGTCCTATGGGGCAGTTCAAGCCTGCTCATGTTTTGTATGCATAGAGGGTGTGACAAACTACCAGAAACTTAGGGAATCACCCCTAACCGGAGTAGCTGCTGCAGACTGTGGTTACTCTGGATATTAGTGGGTGGTCATAATAATGTGACTCGGTTGTGTAGAACCTGACCCTGGCTGTCCTATAGGGTTACGAGCTCTGCAGGGAGTTGTCACGTGGGTGTCGTCTCACCCATCCTTCCCAGGCATATAGGAGCAGTCATGAATTGACTATTTCTCCCACTGCTGGGATAACAGCCACTCGTAGCTCCTCCCAGGTGACAGCTTCCCCTGGCTGCAGCAGCCCCGCCCGGCCGGACACACGTAGTGCCACTAGTCATTCCGTAGCCGCATAGTCACGTGATGCAGCCCCGCCCTTACTCGCCCGGCGACCAATCCTATCACTGAGCAGGTGACGTTCCGGGAAGTGCCCCATCTCTATAGAGAGGCTCTGGAGCTGCCGCCAGACGCCCCTCACTCCTGCTGTCTGATTGGCTAATTAGTGACGTTCGAGAGCGCGTAGGGAGTGGCCGCCCGTGCGCGCTCCCGCCTTCTCATTGCCTGCGCTTCCGCATCCGCCATAAGCGCAATCTGTGAGCGCGCTCCCGGCTTTTCTTCGCTGTCAGACACCCGAGCACCATGAATGAGGAGTACGACGTTATCGTGCTGGGGACCGGCCTGACGGTGAGAATGTGTGCGGGGACGGTGTGCGAGCCACACCCCCGCCTTGTGGCCTCCAACTTCCTGAGGAGAGTTCCCTCAGAAGGCCTGCAGGGCCTCCCCGCCTGTGAGAGCGCAGCCCGGCGGGGATATAGGGATAGTGTTATAGGGATAGCGGCTCATAGAAGGCAGCGTTGTGTCCTGCACTTCCTGCCTCACCCTAACCCTGTACTCAGCCCCTGCTGGCTGTACCCTGCTTACACTCTGGGTATAATGTGGGTGGGCATCTATTGCTGTACCCTGGGATATTAGTAGAGGTGCGCACTATGTCTGTACAACTGGGTATAATAGTGTGGTGCCCGCTCTTGCTGTACACTGGGGTATGTTGTGGTGGCCCGCTTATGCTTTAAACTGTTATATAGCGTGGCGCACGCCTCTATGGCTGATACAGCTGGGTATATAGCGTGGCGCCCGCTCTATGGCTGTACACTGGTTATATAGTGTGGTGCCCGCTCTATGGCTGTACACTGGGTATATAGTGTGGTGCCCGCTCTAAGTGGCATGTACACTGGGTATGTCGTGTGTGCCCGCTCTATGCTGTACACTGGGTTATGTAGTTTGGTGCCCGACTCTAGTGGGCATTGTACAACTGCGGTATATGTAGTGTGTCCCGCTCTATGTCTGTACACTGGTATGTAGTGTGCCCGCGCATGGCTGTACAACAGGGTATATAGCCGTGGTCTCCCGCTCTAGAGGCTGTACACTGGGTATATAGTGTGGTGCCCGCTCTATGGCTGTACACTGGGTATATAGTGTGGTGCCCGCTCTATGGCTGTACACTGGGTATATAGTGTGGCGCCGATCTAAGCTGAACTGGGGTATATAAGCGTGGCGCCTGCTCTATGGCTGTACACCGGGTAGAGAGCGTGGCGCCCGCTCAATGGCTGTACACCGGGTATATAGCGTGGCGCCCGCTCTATGGCTGTACACTGGGTATATAGCGTGGCGCCCGCTCTATGGCTGTACACTGGGTATATAGCGTGGCGCCCGCTCTATGGCTGTACACCGGGTATATAGTGTGCCCGCCTATGGCTGTACCCTGGGTTATGTAGTGTGCCCCGCCTATGGCTGTTACACTGGGGTATATAGCGTGGAGCCCGGCTCTATGGCTTTACACTGGGTGGTATAGGGTGGCGCGCCCGCTACTATGGCTGACACTGGGTATATAGCGTGGCGCCCGCTCTATGGCTGTACACTGGGTATGTAGTGTGCCCGCTCTATGGCTGTACACTGGGTATATAGCGTGGCGCCCGCTCTATGGCTGTACACTGGGTATATAGTGTGGTGCCTGCTCTATGGCTGTACACTGGGTATATAGTGTGGTGCCCGCTCTATGGCTGTACACTGGGTATATAGTGTGGTGCCCGCTCTATGGCTGTACACTGGGTATGTAGTGTGCCCGCTCTATGGCTGTACACTGGGTATATAGCGTGGCGCCCGCTCTATGGCTGTACACTGGGTATATAGTGTGGTGCCTGCTCTATGGCTGTACGACCGTTATGATAGTAGGTGCCGCTCTGATGGCTGAAACACTGTGTAAGTATAGCGTGGTGCCTGCTCTATGGCTGTACACCGGGTATATAGTGTGGTGCCCGCTCTATGGCTGTACACTGGGTATGTAGTGTGCCCGCTCTATGGCTGTACGACTGGGGTAATAGCGTAGGTGCCCGCTCTATGGCTGTACAATGGTATAAGTGTGGTCCCGCTCTATGTCAGTACTTTGGTATATAGCGTTGGCGCCCGCTCTAATGGCTATACACTGGGTATGTAGTGTGGCCCGCTCTATGGTGGCTGGTACACTGGGGTATATAGTGTGCCCGCTCTATGGCTGTACACTGGGTATATAGTGTGGTGCCCGCTCTATGGCTGTACACTGGGTATATAGTGTGGTGCCCGCTCTATGGCTGTACACTGGGTATATAGCGTGGCGCCCGCTCTATGGCTGTACACTGGGTATATAGCGTGGCGCCCGCTCTATGGCTGTACACCGGGTATATAGCGTGGCGCCCGCTCTATGGCTGTACACTGGGTATATAGCGTGGCGCCCGCTCTATGGCTGTACACAGGTAATATAGTGTGGAGCCCTGCTCTATGTGGCTTGTACACTGGGTAGTATAGTGTGGAGCCCAGCACTATGGCTGTACCCGGAAATATTAGTGTGGTGCCCCGGCTCTATGGCTGACACTGGGTATATAGCGTGGTGCCTGCTCTATGGCTGTACACCGGGTATATAGTGTGGTGCCCGCTCTATGGCTGTACACTGGGTATGTAGTGTGCCCGCTCTATGGCTGTACACTGGGTATATAGCGTGGTGCCTGCTCTATGGCTGTACACCGGGTATATAGTGTGGTGCCCGCTCTATGGCTGTACTTTGGGTATATAGCGTTGAGCGCCCTCACAGGCGGTACACTGGGTATGTAGTGTGCCCGCTCTATGGCTGTACACTGGGTATATAGCCGTTGGCTCCCGCACTATGTTGCTTACACTGGTATATATCGTGGTGCTGCTCATGGCTGTACACTGGGTATATAGCGTGGTGCCCGCTCTATGGCTGTACACTGGGTATATAGGGTGGTGCCCGCTCTATGGCTGTACACTGGGTATTAGTGTGGTGCCGTGTGCTTCTATGGCTTGTACACTGTGTGTATAGTGTGGTGGCCCGCTCTAATGGCAGGTACACTGGGGTACAGTATAGCGTGGCGCCCGCTCTATGGCGTACACTGGGTATTTAGTTTGGGCGCCGCTTCTATGCTGTACACCTGGGTAATATGTGTGTGCCTGCTCTATGGCTGTACGCTGGGTATATAGTGTGGTGGCTCTATGGCTGTACACTGGGTATGTAGTGTGCCCGCTTTATGGCTGTACACTGGGTATATAGCGTGGCGCCCGCTCTATGGCTGTACACTGGGTGTATAGCGTGGCGCCCGCTCTATGGCTGTACACTGGGTATATAGTGTGGCGCCCGCTCTATGGCTGTACACCGGGTATATAGTGTGGTGCCCGCTCTATGGCTGTACACTGGGTATATAGCGTGGTGCCTGCTCTATGGCTGTACACCGGGTATATAGCGTGGTGCCCGCTCTATGGCTGTACACTGGGTATATAGCGTGGTGCGCTCTATGGCTGTACACAGGGTATATAGGGTGGAGCCCGCTCTATGGCTGTACACTGGTAGAATGAGCGTGGCGCCCTCTCATATTCTGTACAATCTGGTATTTAGTCGTGGCGCCCGCTCTAAGGGCTTGACACTGTTATATAGGTGTGGTAGCCTGCTCTAATGGCTGTACGCTGGGTTTATAACAGTGTGGGTGGCTCTATGGCTTGTAACACTGTGTATGTAAGTGTGCCCGCTCAATGGCTGTACCCCTGGGTAAATAGCCGTGGTCGCCCGCCTCTATGGCTGTACACTGGGTGTAAATGGGTGGCGCCCGCGTCTATGGCTGAAACCTTGGTATATAGTGTGCCGCCCGCTCTATGGCTGTACACTGGGTATATAGTGTGCCGCCCGCTCTATGGCTGTACACTGGGTATATAGCGTGGCGCCCGCTCTATGGCTGTACACTGGGTATGTAGTGTGGCGCCCGCTCTATGGCTGTACACTGGGTATATAGTGTGGTGCCTGCTCTATGGCTGTACACGGGGTATATAGTGTGGTGCCCGCTCTATGGCTGTTCACTGGGATAGTAGGACGTGGTGCCTGCTTTAATGCATACACTGTGTATATAGCGTGGTGCCCGCTCTATTGGTGTTACACTGGTATAATAGCGTGCGCCCGCTCTATGGCTGTACTCGTGGTTTGTTGTGTGCCCGCTCTATGGCTGTACACTGGGTGTATAGCGTGGCGCCCGCTCTATGGCTGTACACCGGGTATATAGCGTGGTGCCCTCTCTAAGCTTACACAGGTAGAAAGTGTGCTCCCGCTCTATGGCTGTACACCGGGTTTATAGGGTGGCGCCCGCTCTATGGCTGTACACTGGTGTATAGGATTGGCGCCCGCTTAAGGCTGTACACTGGTGTATAGGTTGGGCGCCCGCTCTATGGCGTACACTGGTTGAATAGGGTGGGTCGCCCGCTCAATGGCTGTACACCGGGGTAATATAGCGTGGTGGCCCCTCTAATTGCTGTACACTGGGTATATAGCGTGGCGCCCGCTCTAGTGGCCTGTACACTGGGCGTATGAGGGTGGCGCCCTCTCTATGGACTGTACACTGTGGAATATAGATGGGCGCCCGCCTCTAGGGCAGTACACTGGGTATAAAGTTTGGCGCCCGCGCTCTATGGCTGTACACTGGTATATATGTGAGGGTGCCCCGCTCTGCTGTAACACTGGGTAATAGTGTGGCGCCCGCTCTGGCTGTACACTGGGTATATAGGGTGGCGCCCGCTCAATCGCTGTACAACTGGGGGTCTAGTGTGCGCCCTGCTCTATGGCTGTAACACTGGGGTATATTAGGGGGGGTGGCGCGCGCTCTATGGCTGTACACTGGGTTTATAGGGTGGCGCCCGCTCTATGGCTGTACACCGGGTATATAGCGTGGTGCCCGCTCTATGGCTGTACACTGGGTATATAGCGTGGCGCCCGCTCTATGGCTGTACACTGGTAAAATGAGCGTAGCCCGCTCTAATGGCATGTAGCCCTGCGAGAATGTAGTGTGGTGCCTGCTCTATGGCTGTACACCGGTATAAGATGTGTGCCCGTCTAATGTCATGTGACATCTGGGTTATATAGCGGTGGTGCCCGCTCTATGGCTGTACACAATGTAATAGTGGTGCGCGCCGTGCCTCTAGTGGGCCCCTGTACACTGGGTATATAGCGTCGGCGCCGGCTCTATGTCTTACACCGTATATAGCGTGGCGCCCGGCTTATGCTGGGTACACTGGGTATATAGCGTGGCGCCCGCTCTATGGCTGTACACTGGGTATATAGCGTGGCACCCGCTCTATGGCTGTACACTGGGTATATAGCGTGGCACCCGCTCTATGGCTGTACACTGGGTATATAGTGTGGTGCCCGCTCTATGGCTGTACACTGGGTATATAGTGTGGTGCCCGCTCTATGGCTGTACACTGGGTATATAGCGTGGTGCCCGCTCTATGGCTGTACACTGGGTAAAATGTTTTTGGGGGGGCCCCCAATTTCGTTTCACTGGGTATAAAGGTGTTGGGGCCCGCCTAAGGCTGTACACTGGTATTAGCTGGGGCCCCTCTAAGGCTGTACCTTGGGAAAAAGCGTGTGCCCCTCTAAAGGGTTTACCCCGGGGAAATAGCGTTGGGGCCCCCCGGGGCTAAGGCTTTAACCGGGGAAAAATAGCGTGGTTTTCCCCTCTAGGGGTTTTACACCGGGGTTATAAAACTTTGGGGCCCCCAAAGGGGTTTTTAAAACCGGTTATAAACTGGGGCCCGCTCTATGGCTGTACACCGGGTATATAGCGTGGTGCCCCCTCTATGGATACACCCGGGGGAATAAACGGGGGGCCCGCTCCCATTGGGGTTTTACACCGGGTAAATAGCGTGGGGGCCCCCCTCAAAGGCTTTACACCCGGGATAATAAACGTGGGCCCGGTCATGGCGTACCTGGGATATTTTAACGTGGGCCCCTCTTAAAAGGGTTTTCACCGGGGATATAGCGTGGGGGCCCCCCTCTATGGCTGTACACTGGGTTATAGCGTGGCGCCCCCCTCAAAGGCTTTTACACTGGTTTTATATGTTTGGGGCCCGCTCTAAAGCTGAAAACCGGGTTAAAAGGTGGGCCCGCCCCCTATGGGTGTAACCCCCTGGTATATTTGCGTGGGGCCCGCTCTATTGGGTGAAAACCGGGGAAAAAGGGTTTGGGCCCGCTCCTTTCTGTACATGGGTTTAAAATAAACGTGGGGCCCGCTTTTTTGGCTGTACACTTTTTAAAATAAAACGGGTTCCCCGCTCTATGGCCCCTCTATACCCCTTTCACCCGGGGTATAAATTTTTGGTGCCCATCTTGCCCCTCATCTGTTCCCCCTCTAACCCGGGACAAAACCAGAAATAAGGGGTTGGGTGCCCATCTGTGCCCGCTCTATGCCTGTACACCCTATAATTTGTGGGGGTGCCCATCTTGGGTAAAACCAACCCCCTTTAAAAAAGGGGTTTTGGCCCCCCTTTTGGGGGGGAGTCGTTTGGGGCTCCCCCAAAACCCTATAAAAAAATTGGGCCAGTTTGTTTTGATGCAAAGAAACAAAAGGAATTGGATCCCGGCCAGTGCCCGCTCCCATATCTTCGCCTTTTTTAACAATGAGGGGTTTTAATTAAAAAACCCTGGAGCAGGCAAAAAGCTGCCCCCGGGGGAAAAAAAATTCCCCGCCCCAGGCAAAGATTTCAGAAAATTTTTCACCTTTTTCAAAAAAAAGAAGAGTTTTTAACCATTCATTAAATTTCGACTGGTCTTAGGGAATTCCTTTATACCCGGGCATTGTTAGGGGATGTTTTCCCCGTGGTCACCGTTTCCCCCAACCCAAATTATGTAAAAGAGGCCCTTCTCTAGCCTGGAAAATAAGATAAACAAAATGTTTTTTTTCATGTATTCAGGATCTGATGGAGGCAATAAATATTTCCAAACAAATTTTTGAGAAATCCACAAATGTTCCCCGCAGTGTTTTTCAAAATTTACATTTTTTTGTGTCCTAAATTGAAATCCAATAAATATAAATTCCAACTGACAAAACAAAAGGTAAAAAATGTTTTTTTAACTTTTTGACTTTTAGGCCCCCATATCTCCCATTTCCCCTACAGCTTTGTACATGAGGCTACTGTAATTTTATATAAAAGTCATCTGACCCATATTAGTCCCTAAAAGGGGACTTTGTAAGGATTTTTTACAACGCTTAGGGTTTTTTTTGCTCCTAAAAAACCCAAAAATTTTTAAAATTTTTATTATTTTTTTTAGGGATTTGGGAAAACCACCTTTGGTTTTCCCGCAACTTTTTTGAAAACCCCCTTCCCGGGGCTCGGGTCACATTCAAGCATAACTTGACCAAAATCTATCCCAGGGGCTCTTCCACACATTCTCAAAAGTTTTCGGGAGGGGCCGGGAAAATTTGGGTACAAAAACAGCTTTTTTTTTCCAAAATCCAAACCCAAAAAAGTTTTCCCAAAAAAATCAAAACGTCGGGGGCTTGGGGAAATGTCGGCAAACCCCGGAAAACTTGGACTCCACAGCCCTGGGCCCAAATCTCCCCGCGGGACTGGGGGGGGTAAAGTGGGGGGGCCCATCCCATTCCCGCTTTTAAAGCCTTTTAAAGTTGGGGTGCCCATCTATGCCCGCTCTATGCCTGTATAGTGGGGTTTCCCATCTTAAAGGCCCCCTTCTAAGCCTGTAAGTGGGGGGTCCCATTATGCCCCCTCTATGCCTTACACTGGGCATGAATTTTTGGGGGCCTGCTTTCTTTATTTCAATGGCTGTGAGATTGTATTTTTTTTTGGGGGTCCGATAACTTCAGCTGTAAACAGATTGCTGTAAGGGGGTGGCCCGGGTACAGGGTGTCAAAGACAGGAAACTGTAAAAAAAGCTGGGGATTTTGGGGGTTAGCCGACTCCTTTCAACAAACGATAAAGCTGCCTTGGTTTGTTTTACGTATGAGCTTTTTTTAAAAGGGGGTGTTCCCTTTAAAATTTTGAAAAAAAAAACCAAAATGGGTTTTTTCACCACAATGCCAGCTTTTAAAAATGTGGGCAAAGGTAGAAAAAAGAAATATTTACAATTGTTTTTTGGTGATTTTACTTTTTTTGGGGTTCTAAAAACCCCGAAAATTTTGAGGGTTCAGGCAGCTCATGGACATTAAACCCCCTTTGGCCAACACCTGAAAAGTTTGTTAATGAAACCAAAAACGTTTTTTGGGTTTTTTGGGTCCCTTTTTCTTCAACATTTTTTAACTTTTTTTTTTTTTTTCAAAGAGCAGTTTTGTTAGGCCATCCCAAATTTTTCGGGGGCCAAAATTTTTACTTTTTGGGGGAATTTGTTTAAGTTCACTTAAAAATAAATTGGGAAAATTTTTTTTTTTCTGTTTTTTAACTTTTTTTTTTAACAACATTCAAAAATTTCCCCAAAAATAAAAACTTGTTTGATTAATTTTTACCGGGGGTTATTAAAAGGTCCCCCGTAGAAACGTAAAATGTGTAGGGTTTTTTTTTGTGTGTAATGGGATGCACAATTAAAATTTTTTTTTCATTTTTTTTCACTTTTTTAATTTTTTTTCTTTTTTTTTATTAATCCCATGAAGGGAGAACTGTTTTACATTTTTTATTTTTTTTTTACACTTAGTAATAGCATATTCATATATGCTAATACATTCTAATCACTGGCTTAGTACACAGACAGCTCTGGGGCCACGCTAGGTCCCCAGAGCTGACTGTGCAGCCGTTCCCCAGGCTCTGTCGGGTCACCGGTGTTCCGATCACCTACAGAGCAGGGAAACCCTTTGATGCACTGCGGTAACGCACCCGCCGAAATCAAAGTGTGTTAAAGAAACCGGGAGGGCGGAGTTTCCGCACCGCTCCCCGTGCTCGCAGAGCTGGCGCTGGGATCATGGTGCTTTGTAGTTTCAGCCCCGATCTCGGCACATGGGCACACAGGCGCCGCAAACCCTGAAGTCTGCAGCGACGCCAAAAGAACGTCGCGATAGACCGGAATGAACCCGCACCAGGCTGAGGCCAAGACTGTGCAAACGGACGTTAAGGGGTTAAAAGAAAAAAGTTGCCTGCAGTCCCACCACAACTAGTCCTTATCTCTGCCTCGTCTTCTGGCACCAGTTGTGTTCTATAACATGTTGGTATAATACGCCCGACATTTTTAAGTTTTGCCGTCTGTTTACCATACAATCAATTGTACTGGACAATGGCAAAAAAAACAGAACCAACCACAGTTTCTGCAAAACGTGACAAAAATCCGTTATACATCGGACAAACGGTCGCCTTTAGGCCGTTTTTTTTTTTTTTTTTTTTTTTTTTTTTTTTTTTTAATACCAGATGCTGTATAGACCATAGCCTTTGACAGGGGTCAAATATGAAGAGAAAAAAAGCCTTCTTCCCCCCTGCTGCTGTTCTGTAATTCTCCTCTCCTCGCTTCCTGTGCTCTCGGCTGTCCGTCTAACCATAGTGGCTGGTACTTCATAGCGAGTGAATGGAGTGTGAGCACTCGTATGGATCAACTGAATGGCTCCCTTGTCATGTTGTAGAGCACCAGGCATGGCTTTCCCTGGGGGTAACAGCTGATTGCTGAGTGTCATAAACTGCCTCCATGAGTTTTAATAATTGAGAGATTGAAAATGTTTCCATTGTGGGTACATGATTGGGAAACATGGCTGCTTTGTATCAGAAATGCTGCCATATCTGTGCGCCAGTCTTGCGCGAGCCCCTGGTCGCGTGTGCGCCAGTCTTGCGCGAGCCCCTGGTCGCGTGTGCGCCAGTCTTGCGCGAGCCCCTGGTCGCGTGTGCGCCAGTCTTGCGCGAGCCCCTGGTCGCGTGTGCGCCAGTCTTGCGCGAGCCCCTGGTCGCGTGTGCGCCATCCCCCTTTTGCGCGAGCGCCCTGTCGCGGGGAGTGACTCCAGTCCTTGGCGCGAGCCCCTGTCGTCGGTTTTGCGCCAGTCTTGGCGCGGCCCCTGGCAGCGTGGTTGCGCCAGTCTTGCGCGAGGGGACCCCTGGACGCGTGTGCGCCAGTCTTGCCGAGCCCCTGGCGCCGTGTGGCGCCAGTCTTTTGCGCAGCACATACAAATTCAAGGGTAAACATACAGTCAATTACACAATTAAAGTACCTTACAAATGAGACACAAGGTGTGAGGGCCCTGCTCGTGAGAGCTTACAACTATTAGGGTGTAGGGGTGAAACATACGGTAAGAAGTGCCAAGTATTTACAATGGTCCGGCCTGTTATCATAAATAGGGGTGGTTTACATGAAAAATGGATTAACCTGCCACCCAGACTGTACATCTATATACAGATAATGCCCTGTGAGGTGCCCAATGCAGGAGTGACAGATTGTGTGTGATAGCAGTTAGTGGACTTTGGGTTGGGCCAGACCGTAAGAAGATGTATTTTTCAGGGCCCTCTTAAAACTGTGAGGGATTGTGAATGTGCCTGAAATCGCGGCCGCGGGTAGCATATTCCAGAGAATTGTTGGCCGCCCGGTGAGAAATCTTAGTAGGCGGGCATGGTAGTGGTATCGGAAGATTGAGGAATGTAGTCTGATATCATCAGCAGAGCGTAGTGCACCGGGTAGAGCGGATAGACAGAGACTAGGGAGGAGATGTAGGGAGAGCAGCGCTGAGGGAGAGCTTTTTATGGGTGAGAGAGCTGAGTTTATACTGTATCCTGATACTGGATTGTGGGCAACCATTGCAAGTGACTACACAGGTAGAGGCATCAGTATAGTAGCGGCTGGAGAGAAAGACAAGCCTGGTCTCAGCAATTCTGGTACAGATTGGAGAGGGGAGGAGTTTGCATAGAGGGAGACCGCGTAAGCAAGTAGTTGAGCAGTAGTCCAAGAAGACGAGAAAGAATAAGAGCAGTAATGAGAGTTTGAGTCGATCCCACAGTGAAAATGGACGGATTTTGTGAGATATTCTGTTGAGTTGCATGGTGACAGGAGCAGGCAAGGGAATGTATTATATGGGGGTGAAGGTCAGATAAATCCAATAAAACCCCTAGACAGCGGGCTGCTGCCTAGGAGAAATGGAGGTACCACATACAAGAAACCAGAAAAGCAGGGGGGGGTGGGTTTGGTTAGTAGATGGCGGAAAGACAAGAAGATTAATTCTTTAGTGGAGGTTTAGTTTCGGGATGAAGAGAGGACATGATGTCAGCCAGCGGACGACAGTCACTGGAGTTTTGTTCATAGCTGGAGATATTTCCACGGGAGGAGGTGGGTATAATTGGTGCATCCGCATAAGAGATGGTACTGAAGCCAAATCTACTGATGGTTTGTCCAATGGGTGCTGTGTCAATGCAAATAGGAGAGGACCTAGAACTTGATCCCTGAGGAACCCCCAAGAGGAAGATGAGAGGTAAGGTCGAAACCAGAAAACGAGACACTGAAGGAGCGGTCAGAGAGGTAGGCACGAGAACCAACGAGAGCAGTGTTTCTGGAGGCCCATGGTGCTGAGCATGCTGAGGAGAAGTTGGTGATCCACAGTGTCAAATGCTGCAGAGAGATCCAAGAGAAGCAACAAATGAGTATATACCCCCTGAAATTTGCTGTTTAGAGGTTATTATAGTAGACTTTAACTAAGGCAGTTTTCCGTGATTTGTAGGGTGCGGAAACCTGATTGCAGCGCGTCAAGAAGAGAGTTAGCAAGAAGAGATAGCGATTAGCGAGAGATGACCAAGCGTTCCAGGAGTTGTAGATATGAAGGGCAGGTTAAGGAGACTGGTCGGCAATAGTTTTAACAGCACAGGACGGGACCCCAGAGAGGGCTTTTAGTAGTAAAGGGGGTATGGATGGCGGATTGAAGGGGGAAGATGGAAAGAATCCCAGTGGAGAGAGAGAGTTTACAGATAGCAATAAGGTGAGCGAGTACAGCTGGAGAATAGACTGGGACGAGGTGGGATGGAAATGGGGACCAGTAGAGCGGAGGTGGGACGAGCAGACAGAGAAGCCTGGACAACTTCTTTCTTCCTCTGTCGTCGGTCAAGGGCTTGCGAGTAGATTAGAGACTGCGTGGGAGGTACAGATGGTATTATTAGGGGCTGAGATATGTTAGAGGTCCGGCATATTTTCAATTTTAGTCCTTTGAAGTGAGTGGCCAGGCTTCAGCACAGAGGTCATGACCGGAGCCTGCGCTTTAGGCCTTAGGAGGGAGTGGGGGGGGAAGGTTCAAAAGATGCGTTTGGGTTGATGAGTAGTGTGGAGATAGGGAGGTAGAAAATTTTTTGTTGGCGCAGTGAAGGGCAGTGGTAAGTCCTGAGCATGAAGTTTATTAGAGGAAAAGTCCCGCAGATAGCTTTGACTTTCTCCACAGCCCCGCTCTAGCTACACCCTGGAACATCGCAGAAGAAAACTAGTTCCTGAGGTGTGTTGGCAAAGGCTGCGGGCTGTGCTGACGCTGGTGGTGCTGGTGGTGAGTGAGAGGTCCAACATGTCCAGGGTGTTTGTGAGTTTTTCATTGAAACGTTTGACAGCCTGGTCTGGAACAGGAGAGGGTGAGATTGTGGGCAGTGATGACTTAATGGTGTGCTGTGATTTCCTGAGTATTAAGGGAGCGGATATTTCTGATGGATATGGCAGGTTTGATCCAGAAATGCTGAGAAATATTTGATAAGAAGGAGATAATGATTGTGTGTCATGAGAGAGCATAAGGAGAATTAGAAAGTTAGAAATTGAAGAAAGAATACAGAAGAACCAGATCCAGAGGTGAGTTACCATCCTTGTGGGTTGGGGAGTCAGTTAAAACTTGCAAGAGTGCCAAGAGAGGAAGATAAAGAAAGTGAAACTGTGATGCAGAATGAACAGAGGGGGTCATCAATGGGATGTTGAAATCACCCATGATGAGAGTGGGCATTTCATGAAGAGAGGAAGTGTGGGAGCCAGGCGGGGCAAAATTATCCAGAAACTGGCGGTGAGAGCCGGGGGGTCTGTAAACCCACAGCTACTCGAAGGAAAATGGCAGAAAGAGTCGAGGGTTGTTGTGACCTCAAAAAGGAAGGGGGAAAGTTGAGGGAGGGTGGGCAGGATGACGGACCTGTAACGTATGCAGAGCGGTAGAGAGAAGTCTGCCCATCTCCTCCACCCGCGCCAGTTTCTCAGGTCTGGGGTGTGGGTGAAGTGTAGCCCACCATAGTGAGAGCGGCAATGGGAAGCGGTGTCAGACTGCTGGAGCTCAGGATTCTGGTGGAGGGCCACAGGTTGAATTGAGTATGGATAGAAAAAAAGGTCAAGAACAAGCAGTGATTTGTTTCAAACAGATCGGCCGATCCATAGAGCACACATACAAGTGGGCAGAAAAAGGTGTAACAGCGAATGCAAGCAGGTTAGCATGGTTGTCTATGGGTGGCTGAGGAGGAGGAGGGATGATCAGTAAAAGGAAGGAGGCCTCGGGGTTGGGAGAGATGTCCCCTGCAGTGCGAAGCAGTAGAATGAAAAAGAGACAGTCAAAATGGGACAGTGATGAATAATGAGCGCGTTTGTGCAGTATATTGGTGAGCTGGAGGTTGGGTGTGTTGAAAAGGGAAAAATATCGTGTGTGGAATGAGAACATAAGTGAGGAAGGAGAGAGGAGCTTATGTGGATAAACTTGTTCTGAGGGCAAGATTAGGTGGTAAGAAAGGAGGCAGATGGCTGCAAGAGTTATATATGTAATGCAAAGCATGGAAAATAAGGAGTATGCAAGGAAGTGTAGTCAACATACAAAGAAAATGGCGAGAGAGTCCCCTTCTCCCTTCTGCTCACTTCAGGCTCAATTCAGGGATAATCATGCATCCATAGATTGTCTTGAGGAAGTGGTAGGCAGAGCTTCCAGTGGGGCTGATATAGAATCCTCCTGTATATTGAGTGGTGGTACTATAAACTTTTCATTCATAAACAGTGTTGTACATTTCTAGTGCTGTGCCCGCAGAACTCCCATACAACAGAATGGAGAAGAGTGTGCAATTGTGGCCTACGCTCCATTCTTAACAGACTTTTGGGGGCCCTTTCCCGATACAGGTGTGGACCTGTACTCCTCAGACCTACCCTATTAATATCCAGCAAGATGGGAGTACACGTTTAACTTGTTTCATGCTGTGTTCAAATAATCGTAATAACTTGCCCAGAAGAAACCCCCGTTCATCCGCCACACGATAAAAAAAAAAAATGGGCCCAGGGGGAAAAAACACGCGGGTTTTAAAAGGGGTTTTTTTTCAAGATTCAAAATCTGCCTGTCTTGCTGCTCAGTTCACTGCGCTGGTGGCCGTCGTCCTCATTCCCTTCTATCTGAGTTCGAGTATAGCCGAGTGTGTGCGTTTGGCTATGTTCGGAAGCTTTCATAGAAGTGAATGAGAACGGCCGCTCGCGCCACCCTCCTCATTGACATGCATGGCTGAACTGCAGTGAACTGAGCAGCAAGAGAAGCCGATTTTACATTGTGAGAAAACCCCTGTAAGGACGGCTAATGGTAAATATATAGGCAACTACAGAAGCACAGGATACAGACGTTGGGTGTGTAAGTGGATAAATGTGACGGTTCAGCCTGGGTCATGCAGAAGCCATTATAGGATTGGGAACTCCCCGCTGTCGTCAGCAGAAGACGCTGCACAGCAGCACATGCCCGTGTACCTCCTATCAGGCAGAACTTCAATGCATTAAACAGGAGGAAATCTAATCTGCACCACAGGGGGTTTGGGTAACGTAGGGATGTCCGCCCCCAAGCAATTTCCGCAGTTTTGTAAAACCTAGCTCGTGCATGTAGCACCAGCAGGCTGTGGTGGACGGACACTGCTGCTGTCCAGTGTGCAGAGTAGTAGCCCATTATCGTTGTAGACGTCTTCCCATACAGGGCAGAATACATGAACTGACTTCTATCTGATGTAGTCTAGTAGCTTAGTCCTAATCACGGAGCTGGAGATTAGGAGGATCCCAGTCCCTGCCCCGTGTGACACCACATGACCACCTCCCAAGATCTTTGCACTCTTATGTCATCAGCAGTGCCCAACCACAATTTTCCACTAATTACAAGACCTGTGCACAGGAATGATGCAGGCACCTACTATGCTCGGATTTAGATTTCTGAAGTTTGAGTATTGGGCTGTATCTGCTTGTTGTCCTGTATTTTACCTCTTTTTGGACTCTGGGTAGTGGAGCTTTGATGGGCATCTTGGGGCCTGTAAGGTGGAGACCAGAAAACTGGTTCCTGCAGTTCCCTTCGCTTTTGCCCCCGGTGTAAATTTTGGGGGTTCTCACATCCAAATTGGGGAAATGTATTTTTATTTCTGTAGAGGTACTTGGTAGAGGTGAACGTATGCTCATTGTCATACATCAGATCCGCTGTTTGTTACAAGGGTGTTACACGTCATTAGTATAACCTGACTATGATGAGGTTTTAGAGGAGTATAACATAAGGCAATTTCCTGAGCATATATAATAACTCTTCCTATATTGCTTTTACAGGGTTAGAAATCATATGGTAAAGGGTGTAGGGATAACCTCTTTGACTGGTGATTGTTTTGGGTTACTTAAAGGGGTTGTCTCGCTACAAAGATTCACGTTCAACATGTAGGGAACCGTAAATGAAAGCTTTTTCCAAATAAATTGCTTTGTATATTTTGCACTGGTGAGGAAATAAGATATTTGATCAGCTCTGAGTGCTCTGGGGTTTCCCTAGGTTGCCGTTCTGCTCTCCCCTTGTCTCTCTGCTCTGTCTTATCTGATAGCAGGGATGACATCACCCCTGGCAGCTTGAGAACAGTGTATTATCTCTAAGAGGGTGTTAACACGGTATATGTGGGGGTGTACTTTGCCATGTAATTGCATTCCAATGCGCCCCAAGTACACTTTGCAAATGCAGTAAAATCAGCACTTATCAAGTGCTATGATTTTACAGTGTGTTTCCGGCACGCACTGAGCGCCCGGAGCAAGAAGTGACATGTCGGTTCTTTCCAGCATTGCGGAAAGGGAGGGGACTGGGCCGGAGCGCTTTAGAAGTACGTTCTGGCCAGCGCATACTTCTTAATCCGTAGGTGTATATCGGTGTGCACAGTACGTGCCGCTATATGGTGTGTGAACCGGGCCTAACAAAGGAGACTGATTACTTGTTTACTTTGAGCACTGAGGCTCCCTGGAATATAGATCAGATCTTGTGTAGTTGAGCTGTGAATACAGAGTTGGTAGGGAAGTTACTGATCTAGAACCACCCACAGCCTGAGCCGGCAGAGACAAGATGCATGAATCCAAAGCGGCTTGTGGCTCAGTGAAACAGCATGGTGAGACAACTGCTGTAATTTAAAATAACTTCCCATTTGGGATCATCACATCCCTATAACTTCACATTTAGGTTTTCAAATTTTTCCTCTTCTACCCTGAGGGTGTACTTACATTGCATAAAAAAAAAAAAAACGCACGCCCTTATATTACAATTTGCTGTGGTTTTGCGGTGATATTTTTACAGTTGCATAGCTTACTATATGGCAAATTTGTGGCAAATTGCATTTTTTTCGAATAGGTTTTTTTAAGAGCAACGTATCTGTTGTAAGTAAACGCTGCGATACCATGTGTCATTTGGTGTAAGGCATTGGGAAAGTGCTGTGACCAGGGAAAGACAGGGCATTTGACCAAGTCTTCTGCAGTGAATTGTGTATTGACCTATGGTTCCAGGCATGTCCTGTGCCACCAGGTCGAGCATTCATCAGCTCGATCCCTGTACACTGTAAATGTGTAGCAGCAGAGCTTTTCGTTTGTTATAGACAGACCTGAAGCAGCTGCTGAGCAAGGTGTATAATAATTAACAGCAATCAGTTATTACAGTGACTCTTCTGCACACAGGCATGAGCTTGTATCTGCTGAAAGGAATGAAATCCGGTCCAGGCGTGGGGAAGCTCTTTGGTCTTTGTGACCCAGTGCTGCTCTTCTCTCGATGGTCATGTGGGCAGATGCTGGTAAATGGCGTCACTGATCTCTGCTCTCCTGCTTTATTGGAGACTGTCATGATCTCTAATGTTAGTGGGCAACCCAGTTGCATTTTCATCAACCCAGAGCTGGGTGTACTGGCTGGGTGGGAGGCAATTCCAAACGCCACATGCCTGCATGGTGCTCTCCCCAAGGAGAGAGAGCCCCCTTCTGAGCCACTCATTGCCTCCCAGCCAGTATGGTTCTGCTCTGCACTGATGAGGAGCAAAACTCTGAAACGGCTGTCTGCAGACGAGTGACACTTGGCTAATATCACTTTTGCTTTCTAAAGATTCGGTGAGTCTGAAGCAAATTGAGGATTTGTTGCATCCAATAGAGGGCGCTTGAGCTGCTCAGCTCCTTTCCCATAATGTGATATGCAGATGCTTAGTGGAGAGCAAAAAAGGCAATTCAAAACTCCACACGCCTATATGGTGCTGTCCTCAAGGAGCGATGTCCCCCTCTCTGAGTGAGGTTACTAGTAACATTCTTTATACTGTATTTGCAGGGTGTATTTCGGCACAATTACGAGCCAAAATATTCTGCACAAATATGCCATGTGAACATAGGCTTACAGAAAAAGCTATATCTAAGCACAGCACAGGTCTTGCTCTCGTGTGGAATTGGCTTGTCAAGTGGAGACCCACTTTATAAAGCTTACTGTGAAGTGGTCAGTGGGCTTCTAGAGCTGAAGCAGAATGTGAACAAGGAGCCAAACGTGGCAGTAGAATTGTACAGATTGCTGAATGTGTCTACCTGGTCTCCTTACAGAGCACAGTACACATGGGTAAGGCCGTCCCTGAAATCATGACATGCTTTTTGCGTATTAACGTTATCCCCTGGAACGTCCCTGGTTGATGGCAACAGATCCGCAATATCCTCTGTAATCACTATGGACGACCTATTTCCTGACCCTGGAAGTAGGAGCATTCCAGAACAGAGCGCCAGGAAGTGGTGTCTTGGTCATGGGACATAAGCTTTTTAACAAGACCGTGTATTAAGATGAACCTTTTTCATTTCCGTCAGTGAAATAACCCAAAAAACGGAGTGCAAAGAGAAAATAATGATTCAGTTCATGAAACCACATGCTGACCTGTTATAGGAGGATTTTACAATTGGATTTGCATATTTGACACATGCATTTAAACACTTACACATCCCTCTGTACACCATCTATTTTTATATTTTGGGCCCATAATGGCAGGTTGGGGAACATATACATACACATTGTTTTTGTACTTGTTACTGTTAGGCCATGTTCACATGGCTTATTTTGGGACGTATTTGGCGCCGTACTGCGCAAAATACGGGGCAAGATACGCCCCAGTCATTACGGTAATCCACAGTTCTCATAGAGAACTCTGGATTACGTCTCCTCTCCCCGCTCACACATTACGGGGAGAGAAGTGACATGTCAATTATTCACGGCGTATTCGCGCCGGAATAATGAATGCCTATGGGGCCGATGGGCTGCGAAATACGTCCCACACTTAAGCCGTGTGAACATAGCCTTAATCAATTCTTTGTCTTTCATCTATTTTAACCTTTTGTCTTTGTAGAGTTGTTTTGTATCTTATTTTTTCATGATTGAATAAATGTTTTTATTTTCTCTTTGCACCGGTTTCTTTTTTGACTATTATATGGCGCCTTTTGCAGGAGCACTTCTTTTGATGGAGGCATAAATACATTTTTGTATTCACCGTACCCTAGTTATGCTGCTTCTCCTTTTTGGACTTCTGGACGTTAACCCTTTGGGTTTGTGGGTGAGAAGCTGTGCGTCGGTATACAGACTTATTCCATATTTGTGGCTTTTGTTCTCCTGGCTTTAATGTTTTTTTTTTTTCTTATGTAGGTGAATGGTGCCTTTTGTAGGAGAATTCTCATTTTTTAGGGAGAGTATTTTATTTTTGGTTTAATCATTTTTCATCTTTGAAGTAAAAGTAAAAAAAAAAAAAAAAAGGGGGGGGGGTGATTCTGTTCATTCCATGTGCAGAATTAGCTGGTTTTGTGCATACCCTGGCTTTAGTATGAATGGATGGACTCAATTTCATATTCTTCCAGCTGTCAGGGCCTCACATGATGCAGTTTGGCAATTTTTTTGGCTGAGAGCCGCTATCGATGAGCTGGATGATGCTGTCTCTTTTCTTGGGAAGTCTTCATGGCTACTGCTCAATTTGAACCAGTGACCTTTTGCTTGGGAATTGGCCCTGAGCTATTAGGGAATGTGGTAATAGGTTATTTGTAGTATACAAGAAGATAAAGATTGTCCCACCACCAGGACCAGAACCGTAACAATGCAGCTATATGACAAGAAACTAGCAACTCCTCAGCTGATGCTTTGTTTTGCAGTCAGAGTTATGTATAAGATAGCCATGATGATTGTCTATAAAATGGTATAGTTTCACGGTCAAAGCTGTAGTGGATGGTGAGATATGGAGCCTGAAAGTCACAAGTTCAAAACATTGTTATATTTTGCAGAGAAGCAAAAGGTTATTTATTGGATACGACTTTAGAACACAAACTTTATAATAAATTCTAAATCTGCAAATATGCTGCAGTAAGTGGGGGATAAACAGGTTTCAACAAGAACATCCCGAATAACATTTGTGGAGTCTATGAATTTCTTCTGAGAAATAGTATCACCTCCATCAGATCCTCCTCATAAATCTGATCTAAAATTTTCCCGGCTAGAAAACAGCCTCTCTACACTAACTTGGGTTGGGGGTGAAGCGGTGACCACATAAGCAACATCTCTAACAATGTCAGGGTATAAAGGAATTGCCTCAGGCACAGTCAGTTCTGATGAACGGTTGAACTCTTCTACTTCTTTGAAAGCAGGTGAAAAATGTTGCAGAAATCTGGTCAATCGGTTTGCTCTGGGAGCGGAATCTTCTCCCCTGTGGTAACACTTTGGGTCACATGTATGAACCTGTTTAGGTCTAAAACTCACTTTTTTGCCCATAGGTTACTATGGGCAAAAGAGTGAGTTTTAGACCTAAACCGTTTCATACATGTGGCCCTTTGCCTGCTCCATGTCATCCAAATACTTTTCAAAATTACACTCAGGTGATGAGGCTGAAGATATGGGAGCAGTAGCACTGGCAAAAGTCCCAGTTCCTCTTGCTCTTGGCACCGCATTGTACTAACTGCACCAATTTATTATATATTTTGGGAGTCGGTCCATTATATAATGACCACCAAAATGAGCTCCAACTCCAGAGCCCCAGTACCAGCACTGCCAGAATTCGTGTCTTCCACCCCCTGGTCCCTCACGTTCATGGATCACATGATGCTGCAGCCAGTCACTAACCCATGTGACTGCTGAGGCCAATTATTAGTTACAGCATCATGTGATCAATGAACTTGGCATCAGTGAAGGACGTTGGTTGGAGTAGTGTCTCGGGGGACATTGGAGTTCTAGCAGTGCTGGGGGCTGGTGGTAATGGGAGTGGTAAGTATGGGTTTATTTTCTATTTTTAGCACAGTGGGTAGGAAGATCCTTGGAAAACCCCTTTTACCTAAATTTCTGTACATTCTTTCATGACTATTACACAGACATTACATTGTGATTATGTTTTTATTCCGTAGGAATGCATCCTGTCAGGAATCATGTCGGTAAATGGAAAGAAGGTTTTGCACATGGATCGCAACTCTTACTACGGGGGCGATAGTGCTTCCATTACCCCTTTGGAAGATGTAAGAACACATCTAACACTTGTCTGTCTACTTTATACTCCTCTTGACTCTAAACTTTCCAACATTCTAACTTCAGAATCCTGCTTATTTCTTGATGGTTTCTGTATTGTTTTAATATGTCAGATTTACTGTGCTATTTTTGTTGCTTTTTAGTTATACAAAAGGTTTAACCTCCCTGGTAGTCCCCCAGAGTGCATGGGACGTGGACGAGACTGGAATGTGGATCTAATCCCTAAATTCCTCATGGCTAATGGTAAGTTTATCCTAAATGCTTGTCAAACAATTCAGACGTACATGATGTGTATGGTTTCTGAATAAAAGCTCACGATCCATAAGACCCCAAATGTAATAGATTTTGTGATATTGCCCAATTTTTCAGGTCAGTTGGTTAAAATGCTGCTTCTCACTGAAGTTACTCGTTATCTGGACTTCAAAGTAATAGACGGTAGTTTTGTGTACAAAGGAGGAAAAATCTACAAGGTGCCCTCTACAGAAGCGGAAGCTCTTGCATCCAGTAAGTAACTCAATCTCATCTCCAGATACTTGTTACATCTGTTTTGCCTTTTAAAGAAGTTTGTTTTTGTTTTTTTAATTAAAATTTATATACAATTTAAAATTGACATATAAATCTTGCCTTTTTCTAGCTGTGATAAGAGGTAAAACTCCTTATTGACAGAATGGACTAATCTCACTTTACTGTTGGTGCTACTTATCTCTATGTAGTTTTATTACAAATAGCAGGTAATGACACAATGATTGCTCTATTTTTAGCATAGGCGTAGATAAAGATTAGACGAGACCAACGGGCAGTGACAAGCAATACATGAAAAAATAATTGGTTAATCTTTTTCTGCACTGGAGGTGCAGGTGAAAAATAAAGATATTCCTCTACCTTCATGTGTTTCTTTTGCTTCCTTATTTATCATAAGATTCACTTTTTGCAACAAAACTTTCTGCTTGTGGGAGTGTCGGTAGTTCTTCAGCATCTCTCCTACAAATCCCAGACTGTACTGCAATATCCTCCACAGTTACCACTGCTATGGTCTTTGTGCTGACATTAGTGTGTGATGTCCCCCAGCTCTGTACTTGCTGTCATGATAATGATGATAGCTATTAGGCCGTGTTCACACGGCTTATTCCCAACGGATTTGTGAGCCGGGTTGCGCTCACAAATCCGTCGTGAATAAGGGGCGGGACGGGGTTCCATAGACAATGCATTGTTTACGGCGCGTACGCGCCGTAAATAATGTGCATGTCACTTTCTCCCCCCGCGGCGGATTCGCTGAGCGGGGAGGAGCGACGGAATCCACTGTTCTCTATGAGAGCAGTGGATTACCGTAATTACTCCGACGGATTGGCGCCGTACTGCAGCGCAAATCCGGCGCGGAGTACGGCGCCAATCCGCGGAGAAATAAGCCGTGTGAACGAGGCCTTACTCAAGAGTCACTATGTAAACTGTACATTATTTTCATAACAGCAGTACGCAGTGCCCACCCCGCCCCCCAACGCTGAACAGCGGTTGTCGGCGACAATTACTGTAAGAAATTCTTTCCATCAGGACTCAAAGATAAACAGTTCCCCTGTAATTACCCCAAAGTAATTACTTCTATTCACTTCCAAACTACAGGCTGGCAAGAGTGAATGCAGCCAGATCGGTCTCTGCTCAGGTCACACCCACTACAGGGAAGTGCTCCTGAGCTGAGCCTGACTTCAAAGCACACACACAGAGTATGATGTAACATTCATTGAGGTCCTGTGAGGGGCTCGGGGGAGCGGAGGACGGGGCACTTTGCCTTGTTCTGCACAGCAGGACCTGCAAATAATTTATAATAAATATACATTACGAAGTTCAATATAGTTGTGAACCCTATAACAAATAAAGATAGACCCAGAGAACCCCTTTAAGTATAAAACCAAGTTTATATTGCTGAGGCTCTGAAAAGTAGTTTTACCCTTAGGGTATGTTCACACGGGCAAATTTCAGCACGTATTTTGCATCGTATTTGGGCTCTAATACGAGCGAAATGTGCGCCGAAATTACGGTAATCCATAGCTCTCATAGTGAACTATGGATTACGCCTCCTCTCCCCGGGCGTACAATACGATCTTAATGTATGCACGGGGAGATAAGTGACTTGTCAATTACTTGCGGCGTACTTGTAATTGTGGGGCATATGTACGCCCCGCAATTACGTCGTGTGAACCTAGCCTTAAAGGGAACCTGTCACACAGGTTATGCCACTCTTGCTGAGGACAGCACAAACTAGTGAGACCTACTGTTTGCTAGAGCTGTGTCCTTTATGCTGTAAAATGCAGGAGTTTCCGAGCATTTATTGCTCAAATCTGGCAATTTGCAGCCTCTTCTGCCAGAGATGAGTTCAGTTTATTCATGAGCAGATGTTAGCCCTGCCCACCCTCAGCTAGCTCCACCCGCTCAGTTGATTAAACATTTTACATTGGTTAGGTAGAAACTTGTGAATAACGGGGTGTTCATAGGGCATGTAATTGTGCAAATACAGTAAAAGGATTTAACAAAAACAGCACTTATTGAGTGTTTAAAATCAGTTGTCAGACGATTTTACGACTGTATTTCTCGCCATATAATGTACGCACATAAAAAGAAGTGACATGTCACTACTTTCAGGCACTTATACGCCAAGAAATAGCTAATATATGAGAGAGCTGCCTTGCATTGAAAGTAGGTGCCTGCAAGCACAAATTTTCAAAGATATTAATGGAGATGTTTTGTGACACATACCTGTGTGCACCGCAATACGTCGTGTGACCAGCGCATGGGTAGGGCTAACACCTGCTCATGAATAAACTGGACTCATCTCTGGCAGAACAGGCTGCAAACTACCAGATTTGCGTATTAAATGCTCTGAAACTGCTGCATCTTGCAGAATAAGGGACACAGCTCTGGAAACAGCTTGCCTGTCAATAGCTTGTGCTGCCCTCAGAAAGGGGGTCATAACCTATGTGACAGGTTCCCTTTAAGAATGACTAAACCTTGATTAGGATGAACCAGTCATCAGTAAAGGAACTATGTTTTAAACCCTTCATTGTACAAAGAATTGTTAATGTCTGTAATAGTTGTGCTAATCTTTCTGGCGACATCCTATTTTATTGACTTATTTGTACCAAAGTCCAGCAAATTACTCTGACTGGTTATCAGGGGTGTAACTTTGTTTCAAAAAGTGGGGGGGGGACCAATTTTCCCTCTCATCGCCTAGCTTCATATCCCTCCCTCCCTCCTTCACTCGCCTTATCTTTCACTTCCCCTCCCTTCTCTCCGTGCAGTGAAGTGGCCCCCTCTTACCCAGCTAGGAGGTCTGGGGGAGCGCTGTAAGCTCCCCCAGCAGGTCTGGGCGGAGTCCTTATGGCAAACACGTTTTTGGTGCAATCCGTAAGGTTGAGTGGCTCTCTAATTACTGAAGTTTACAGCCGGACTGGGACTAAAGCAGCACTGGCAATGAAACTGAACCGGCCCACCTATAACATATCCCCCTCTACATGGAAATAAAAAACGTTGTGCAATGCAGCAAATTTCGCTTAACCCCTCCCATCCCTCATCACTACTCCATTAAATTTGTAATAAACACAACAGAATGAGGAAAATAAAAGAACCCAATCTCACTGTACCCCTAGGAATCACTTATGTCACATACTGTACCCCAAAATGTATTTTATTGCATACCGTACACCAGAAATGACAAAATGACACCACTCACTGCACACCAGAAATTAATTATGTTACTCATGGTAGACATAGAAATTACATTACTAACTGCACCTTAGAAATTAATTGCACATTTTACTCAAGAAATAATATAATTCATTATACTCCAAAAATGTATTATAATAAACAGTGAACCCTAGTAATGAATTACATTACTCACTGTACCCTAGAGATTACATTACACACCATACACCAGATATTACTGCATTATTCACCGTACCCCAGAAATTACATTACACACTGCACAACAGATTATTACACCATACCCCAGAGATTACATTACACACTGTACCCCAGAAACTACATTAGACAAGGTATCCCAGAAATTGTGTGTATACATACATATATGGAACGCAGACACACTTGGGGTGGGTTCACATGATGGTTTTTCGGCACAGACTGTCGTTTGCTTGTTGGAAATTCAGCGTTTGCAAACGCAGAATTCCGACGAGCAAACGACCCCGACTGCCCGAGGTAGATTTCTGCCTCCTATCTTTTATTGCTTTTAGTGCGTAAAACGCCTCAAAGAATTCTTTGTAGGTGCTGACAGTACACACCAAAAATACTGAGTAAAATCTGTGTCATCTAAACAATGACACTGATTTTACACAGGGTATAATGTAAATCAATTTCCTGTCGGATTGGACGCCGGTTCTGAGGCAGACCCAGCGATGAGTCCGCCCCAGAATCAGCATTCATATCTTCCGTGTGAACATACCCTTAAGGTATGTTCACACGGCGTATAATGGGGCGTTCTGTGCACTCTGCTATATGCCGGTTGTTTTAGAAGTATGCGCTAGCCAGCCCACACTTCCAAAATGCTGCGGGGTCGGCCCCATTCACTTTCATTTTCCCCAGCGCATAAGTGCAGGGAAGACATGACATGGCTAGACACATGGCTGTGCATAGAGTATATACACATTTCACATATACAGTACATACCGTACTCACATGCACACACAATGCCTAGCACCCTTGTCCCCTCCTTACCTGTCTCCTGTAGTCTGGTTCAGTTGGCATTCAGCAGGAGCTTCTCTTCTCTGAGGGCTGAGCATAGGGGAAGTGGTATGCAATGGGAGGGAAAAATACAGCCCCAGATACAGTGTGCTGGACTGTGAGCAGCGTTCTGATTGATGAAGCAACCCCTGCTGACTCCTACTCTACCAATCAGCGCTGCTCTCACTCTGCACTGACACTTGAGGCTGCTTCCTACTCTATCCCCCAAAATGCACAGAAATATAGGAGGCCAAGGGTTAACTTCCTCCTCTGTGCTGTGCCCTCCCCCAATTACTGTGTTCTCATGCTTTTATATGGATTATTTTTTATTGAAGTGGCTAAAAAGTGGGGGGGACCGTCTCCCACCCAGAAAAGAGGGGGTGGGACCAGTCCCCTCCGTACCCCCCTAAAGTTACACCTATGCTGGTTATTCTTTGTTGGCTTTGTACCTAATTGATTCTTCTTTCACTAAAGGTCTGATGGGTTTGTTTGAAAAGAGGCGATTTAAAAAGTTCCTGAGCTTTGTTGCAAGCTTTGATGAAAATGATTCAAAGACGCTGGAAGGGGTTGACCCTAAGAGGACATCCATGCTGGAGGTTTACAAGAAATTCGATTTGGGGCAGGATGTCATCGACTTCACTGGCCACGCTTTGGCTCTGTACAGGACTGATGAGTGAGTGTCAGAAGTTTTGTTGATGGTTCTGAGGAAAGCTTTTTATTCTGTAGGTTCTACTGTAATGTCATTTTCTACATTCCTGACTATTATATGTGAATATCTGATGAGACTGCTTTTGGCTGTGTTTAATAGTGTGATAAGCTGTCTTATAACGGTCGTATCTAGCAGGAGCACATAACCTTTTTTTTTTTTTTTTTTTTTCCTCCGAGGGCCAAATTCTCATATTGTGCGAATTCGAGGCTGTTTTTTTTGTTAAAAATGTTAGGGCTCGTTTCTGTGGTGCAAGTTCTATTCCTTAACATAATGAGGTACATAAAACCTTTTATATACACTACTCACTGTTCAGTGTTTTGGTACTTTTTGCACAACTTGCTGATCTTTTTTTTTTTTTTTTTTTAAACCCTAAACTTTTTAGGGTAGTTAAAGTATACAAAAAATACATTATATGTCATTGTAAGACCAAATTAAACTTTTACCCCAAAACACAACCAACCCACCTCCCAAATCCATCCCAGATTCAGACATAAATATCCGTTACAAAAATAGCAAGCAATTTTAATAACATTCATTCTGCAAAATAAAAAAATTTGACCGGGCTGTCGGAGGGCCCCATCCACACAACTGCCATAGACACAGTCCCGGGAACCCTCTACACCGAGACCCCCAAAACCCCCTCTGTTAACAAGTTGGTCGCAAGCCCAGAAGTATCCAGCCTTTTAGCCCTATTTTTTTATACTTAATTTTGGGCTCCTCTCTTAAAATACACCCCTCTCTCCAGAAAAACACCCAGTTCACTTTATTAACAAACTCCTGTGCTGACGGAGGTTCTCATCCGCCACTTTGTGCTATTAATTTTCCCCATAAAAAAAGTCTAGATTTGCGATTTCTCACCTGAAACCGTTTAATCCCAAATATCCCAAAATACAAACCAACGGATTCATCTCCACGTTTTTTAAAAAATACGCGGATCAATTGGACAAAAAAACCCAATATTCGCTCGTTTAGGGCAATGCCAAACATTTTCCCACAGAGAGGCCGGTGACATGACACCTTTACACAAGGAGAGGCCCGAATTCCAATTTTATGAAAAATAGAGGATTTGTAAACTCATGTATTAAAAATTAATTTGGGAAGTTTCGATGCTGTTCACTCCTAAATCAAGGGTTTGGGTTCCCTATCTCCTCCCAAATTTTAGGCTCAAGGGCCAAAATCCTTCCCCCCTACTGTAAATCAAATTGGGTTTCTAGAAAAAAAGTTTGCCAAAAAAAAGTTTATATAAAGGGGATATCAGTCCCTTCGTTGTTTTGTGTTCTTGACCCATCAAAATCGGATAAACTTGGCATTATTTTAAATTTTGGTTCTGATTTTTCTGCATTATAAGCGTGCCTAAGCTGTAAGTATTTGTATAGTGTGTACGGTAAGGCAAAATCCATTTGCAATGCTGAAAATTTTTTAAGCACCCCCTTTAATCTGTAGCAGCTGAGAGACATATTGAAGGCCCCTAGATGCCCAGACTCGAATCCCTGGAGCATAAAAAGTTGGGACAACCAGGGGGTTTCCAAACCCCGGGTATAGATGTGCAGCCCTGAAGCCCAAAACCCCCTAATTTCCACCAATTTTATGCATCAGTATAAAGTTGGAAATTTTTGGATGCACAAAAAAATTTTTGCCTCCAGTTTCCATAAAGATTGGGGAAAAAAAATAGTGGGAATAGTTTCAAGTTAAACCCTTACCCCCCCCCATCCCATCTCTCAATTATTGCAGTTGTGCTGCCAAAAGTAAACTGCGGATTGGGAATTTCCCAAACCCTCCCTTTTTCCTTTGCCAATTGCGGTTTCAAAGCTTTACCCGGGGCATGTGTCCTCCCCAGTAAGGGCTCGAAAAACATTGACTTTAAAAAAAAATCTCTGGGGGGGCAATTGAGAGTTATGTAGGAGGTACAACAAATGGGGGTCAAATCATTTTTAAACCCAAATTTTACTTCCCCTTTGATAATGGGAATTTACGCCAAATCCATTTATTTTTAAATTTTTCTAGCAAAGGATCCAATTCAACCCCCCCAAATTCCTTTTTAAATTTCCCCAGAAAAATTTATACCCAGGTATCGGAAGAATGGGACACTAGAAGTGGTATATCCCAGGGAATAAATTTATCCATGGGATCCCCGGCATAATGACAGACTTTTCCCCCAATTAATTTCAACCCAGATAGGCACCAAGTTAAAGTCATTAATTGCCTCTGGCAATGAAGCCGCCAAAATTTGAAAAAAAAAGGAGGGTTTATCAGCTATAAGGCTATTTTTCCTCCAGCTCCCTCTCCTAAGCCTCAATGGGCGTTTTCTTAATCGAGCTGCTAACGCTCAAATTTCCAGGGCAAATAGCAAAAAGGAGACAAAGGGCATCCCCCGCTTTTTCCCCTTGCAAATCAAAGTTTGATTGTAAATTATTAGACTGCACCTTTGCCTTTGGACAGTTAAAACAGCTTAAATCCAGGAATAAATTTTTTGGGCCAAAACCCCAATTTTGTAAAAACCCCCCATAAAATTCCCATCCACACATCAAAGGGCCTTTGCAGCATCAAAGAACAATTACCTAGCCCCCATTATCAACAGGAAGCTCAGGTTCAGGTACAGTCTCCGTAAATTTTTGGGCGTACCCCGTGGGATAAAACCCGCCTGATCAGGAAAGCCGGATCTGTACCACCGCAGTTAGTCTTTCGCAAACCTTAGTGTATTTGGTTTCCCTGGGGTTTGAAAATGGGGCCCTTATGACTCCGGGGGCAATGGATCTTTATCAGGTTTTTTAACACATTATTACCGCCTTTGCATTTAAGCAGGGAACCTGCCCGTTCCTGCTCCTGAAAAACCTCCAAAAAATTAAGAACCCTCCCCAAAAATGCTGAAAATTGCTTATCTCAACAAGGGCTTTAAGCAAAATTCACAACAGATGTTTGATCCCCAAACGCCCAAAAAAATTTTTGGGATCATTTTTAATTGGGGTTTAAACAATCCTTTTTCTGTTCACATTTTGACATCATGAACCAAAAACAACACCTTACAATTGATCAACAGTACTTTACCTTGCAAAGGGTTCAAGCATGATTTCTCAGATGGAAGTGGCACGAGCTTAGTGTCATCAGCAGGGGTTTCATACAGAGGACTGGGAAAAGCAAGAGGGCAAAGAAGTGGACGTCCCTTTGGGTACACCACACACTGATACCGCTTTAATGAAACATTGCCGCTCAACTCCAGGTGTGTTTAAGGTGAGAGGCAGCCAATGTCAGTTTTAACCATTTGTAAAAAATTTACAATGCGAGTGCTAGATGACCGACAAGGGTACCTGACCTGGCCGATGCATAGCGCTCTTTGTCTCCAGCATTGTTGGTGGCCATAATTTCTGCTCCAAGTGAATTCACTTTCATCGCTGAACAGCGCTGAGGACCACTGGTCCCTTGTCCAGTGTAGATGCTCCCTGCCCTGTGCAAAACTATTATGCCTGTGTGGTCATCTAGCACGCAGACCACGCTGCTGTAGACTGTTACGAATGGTCTGAGGTGACACTTGGTTGCCTCTCCCCTAAACGTGCTTGGAGTTTTTTGGCATTCATCATTTGGTTCCACAGGGCATTCTTTACAATTAAGCAGTCGTCAGTGTGTGATATAGCCAAAGGAAGTCCACTTCTTTGCCTTTCTGTGACTCCAGTCTCTCTGTATCTCTGCAACCTGCTGATGACACTAAGCTCAGTGGCCACTTCCATCTGAGAGCATCCTGCTTGAAGCCTTGCAATGTTGATGAATTGTAAGGTGTTGTCTTGGTCTCGTGAAAATGTGAACATGATGAATCCCAACTCAAATTGATCCCCCTAAATTTATTGGGCGATTCAGGGATCAAACCTGTTGAGAATTTTGCCATAAAGCTCCTTGTTAGAAATCAGCAAATCTATACAAGAACTGAGACATTTAGCAGTTGGACATGTGCATTCTAAAGATAAGAGATGGTCTGAATTTAGTTGAATAACAAAAAAAATTCAAGAAATCTTATGTTCATCCTGAAATTTCAACCAAATATTCTTAACGTTGTGTGTATATAGATAGAAAGATAGTATTTATAAATAAATGAGATATATATCTTTTATTTTTTTGGCAATTTAAAGGGCACCAAAAAATCCATTTTGACAACTTAGATGCTATGGTCACATATGTGAGTTCCTTGATCTCAGCCATTGCCATGGGAGGAAACCCAGTTGTCTCTGATCAGATCATTCACCCACTGAAGATGGGTGTTCCTGGACTAGTGGATTCACGGCTAATTTGCAGTTGGATCTGCAACAGTTAGGTTTTGTTGAGGATTTTCAATTCCCTCTTTAACAAAATGTGAAAAACTTAGAACACATCTGCAATCATTCCATGTCAGTAATTGACATGGTGCAGATTTTGAAAACCCGCAGCGCGGCTGATTTGTGCAATGTTTACACAGCATTTTGATGAGATTTGTTCGAATCTGCTGTTACTTTGCTGCTGTTGTGTTCAGCAGAGGATTTTTCCTCCGACGATAGAATGAAAATCTGCAGCAAGATGTGTCAAGGTATGAGTGGGAAAGCCCTTCTAACAAAAATCATGTGGGTAGGAGTGCTCTGGCACTATGTATTGTGCCATTACACTTTATGTACTACAGGCTTTCCTTTCACACAGACATGGCCTTCCACTGCTTGACCTGAGACTATAATAAGTGATTGCTTTCCCCAGCAGTCTTTACAGACACAGTTTATAGCACAGGCAAGCAATCTGCTGTGTCTTTATACAAGCAGGTTTGTAGGCACAACTACTGGCAATGGGGGCTGCACATGGTGGCAATGAAGAGTGCACCACGGATCTACAAGATACTTTTCTAGAGGAAAGAGCCTGAAGCTGAAAGACTTGTTTCACGGCCTGCTAATAATCTAATGTTTCTTATGCTCTCTGTAGTGTCATATGAAGGATTCCAGGAGTGTTTTTTTTTTTTTTTTTTTTTTAAACTACAATTAACCAATTCATTGTTTTTATTCCACCACAAGAGAGTGGAATCCTAAAGTCTGTCTTCATTTGTCAGCAGGAGAGGTTTTTAAAAGGACTCTATGCAAAACACGATCTGCAATTTCTAAATCCGTAGTATTCGTTCATTTTTAGAGTGTTAAGCATTGCAGAGGAGATAGTCATGTTAAGGCTTATAAACATTATTCTATCTCTGGCTGCTGCAGTCTTTAATTTGATGATTGTTGTACTCCGTCTAGGAAACGACTAAATCTTGCATTATTAATTTTCATTTAAGTAACAGACCAGGCCCAGTCTTTACCATGATTTAGCTGTTAGGTTTTCCCACTTCTTTCCATTATTTTCTCCCCGACTTCAGCTCATTCATGATCCGAAGTACTCTGGGGTTTCCGTGCCTGCCCTGAAGCACTCTTCCATCACTGCTTATTTACTGGGTGCTGTGGCCGAGAAGCTCTGTGCATGTGAAAATGCACATCTCCGTGATCCCAGCCATATACAATGCTATAGTGACCTACAGTCCCCGTCACTGCTCATAGAGCATAGTTGTCAGTAACCTAGGCAATGAGCAGTACACATCAGCAGAGAATCCCATCTGGCTGTTTCACTGAGCCCACTCTTCATTCACAGCCAGCTTTAGGCTCACACTTCCTGTTCAGACTGTGGAAGATTCTACAGCATTAACTGACATTTTAGCTCTGCTATTCCTAGCTGAACCTGCTAGAGGAACTTTGTTGATGGAGGGGGTTTAAAAGCAGGGCAAAAGACTACAGAGCTCTAAAGGGCTGAAATTGGTCAGTAATAGATAAACCAGGTCCTGTGCTGCTGCTATGACATAGCAGGAAGCGACATCACTATCCTGGCCTGGGCTTCTTGAACAGAGAGATGGATGGTAACCTGAGAAACATTCTGTAAACAATCAGGCGATGAGAACTGCTTTAACTCTGAAAGGAAGCAAAATTAGAACAGCAATGTATTTGGTGGTAATCTTTACTATTCCCTACATGGTTAAAGTAAATCAATGAGATGGAATACCCATGTCATGCCTCAATAGAAAGATTTAAACCATACATGCTATTCAGATATTGACAAAACGACTATATTGATGATTTTTCTCTCTGCCTGCATTCATCAGGATTTCTTTTTTTTTTTTTTTTACCCCACTATTAGGTATCTGCAACAGCCATGTATTGAGACTATCAACAGGATTAAGCTTTACAGTGAATCTTTAGCACGTTATGGGAAAAGCCCTTACCTTTATCCACTCTATGGCCTTGGAGAACTGCCACAGGGATTTGCAAGGTAAGACATCTACATGGTGTATATAGGTTCACAGTAACCACGTTGCTTTACTATATTATTGGCATGTAATACTGTGGTTTTAAAGAGGTTTTCTGGTACTCAGATGTTGATGCCATAATGAGAGGCCATCAGGTCATTGGCGTGCTTGATTTCTGCCATTTCCACTGATCAGTTGGTTGAAGAGGTTAGCAGCACTCGAGTGCATGCCACTTTTCCTACATTGTGTGCCACACACCATGCTATGTAGTGGTTGGGCTTGGTAATGCAGCTCGTCCTATTCGCTTAAAGGGGTTGTCCTATTGAAATGGGGCAAAAATTAAGACCAAAATCTCCTCTTGACAACGTACAGATTCTCATCCCGACATGCAAGACTCTCGCGATCTATTTACTTCAGTGTCAAGATGAGAACCTGAAAGTGAGGAGGAGCTGATCGCTAGAAAGATATACAGCAATGGGGACAGGGAGGGAGACATACATACATACATACATACATACATACATACATACATACATACATACATACATACATACATACATACATACATACATGCATACCGATCTTACAACTCCGTTATATATACTGTTTTTTTTCCCCACACTGGCCCATTCCAATATAATTTCAAGTGGACAGCCCCTTGAAATGAGACTCCGCAGCAATGCCGTCTCTGGCAGACCGTCAAGGGGGCCTCTTCAGTCAGCTGATCACTGAAGTCTGACTCCTGGAATTCTAATGGTCAGATGTTGATGACCTGTCCTAATGAGAGGACATCTTAAGATAAGTTCCATATAATTCTTTTTATGAGTGACTGGCTCTTAATCCAGTTAGGTCCATATATATTTGGACACTGACATACATTTTGTTTTTGTACCTGTTTAGTGAAACCTATTCACGTTATAGTTCTAGAATGAACAAAGTCCAGACTTTCACAAATTTAACTTTGGACAAATTTAAATAATTGTAAATAAAATGTTAATTTCTGATACTTGGTTGCAAACCCTTTGTTGGCAATGATTGCCTGAAGTCTTAAAGGGGTTGTCTCGCTACAAAGCATAGCTTTCAAATTGTAGGGAACACAAAATAAAGACATTTTCCAAATATATTGCTTTGTTCCTCTGTTTTCCCTAAGGAGATATAAGTGAATTTATGACCTCCCTGGCTATTTCAGTTCCCTCAGTAACCAACCTGTAAACAATTCTCCCCATGCTGTTTGTTCAATGAGATAACAGTGAGTGATGTCATCACACGTCAAGGCAGTGTCCTGTGCTGCTCAGCAGTAAAAAGCTTGATTTATGTAAAATAAACAGAACTGTAATTAGGGGTTTTGTTTTGGGGATCAGATAAGAAGTCCTGTTAGTAGTTTGAGAAGCTAATCTGGTCTAATTAGCATCTGAAAGCACAGCATGGCATGGAGCTGTACAAGCATGGAGCTTATGCAAATGAGTCAGTCTGAACCAGGAAGTGACAGAGTATTTCATTCATGCATTCTCTGAAACTCTAAAGGGAGACAACTCCTTTAAACTCATGGACATGACGCTGTTTCCTCCTTTTCAATGCTCTTCCAGGCCTTTACTGCAGCGGTTTTCAGTTGCTGTTTGGTTGTAGCCTTTCTGTCTGAAGTTTTGTCTTTAACAAGTGAAATGCAGCTCAATTGGGTTGAGATCACGTGACTGACGTGGCGATTCAAGAATATTCCACTTCTTTGCTTTAATAAACTCCTGGGTCATTGTCCATCTGTGTTATGAAATGCCCATCGATCAGTTTGGCTGCATTTGGCTGGATTTGAGCACACAGTATGTCTCTGAATACCTCAAAATTCTGCTTCTGTCCTGTGTCGCATTACCAATAGACACTAGTGACCCAGTGGCACTGGCAGCCATGCATGCCCAAGCCATCAAACTGTCTGCGGCGTGTTTTACAGATGTAGTGGTATGCTTTGGATCATAAGCTGTACCACCCCTTCGCCATACTTTTTTCTTTCCATAATTCTGGTAGAGGTTGATCTTGGGTTCACTTGTACAAAGAATGTTCTTCCAGAACTGTGCTGGCTTTTTTAGATGTTTTAGCAAAGTCCAATCTAGCCTTTTTATTATTGAGTCTTATGAGTGGCTTGTGCCGTGCAGTGAACCCTCTGTATGTACTTTCATGCAGTCTTCTCTTTATGGTAGATTTTGATGTGGATAGTAATTCTTTCAGAAATTCTATAGTTCCATAAGGAACAGTACTTTCCATCAAGTTGAATTAAATAACTCCGGTTCTGTGGCTAACCTTCCCCCAATTTTTTTTCTGTGTCCTTGCTTTATTATTGTAAAAAAAAAAAGCTTTTCACTGAATTTTCTCTTTATAAAAATCAACGTTCCTACTTGTTGGCATCCGAAGGCCAAATTCTAAGTATTTAGAAGTAGAAGGTTAGAGAGAGAATGACACTACTCAGTTTTGTCATGCACGGTAGAACCAATATTATCTCAAAATGATTGTCGAGCATACTAACCAGAACTTAAGAATAACTAGAGGCGTATTTTTATTGCTAATGGGCTGACCAATAAATAAAATTGAGGCGATTGTTATAGTAATGAAAAGGTTTTGCTTAAATGAGAATGATGTTGTATTGTCCAATGAAGATGTACTATCTGTTTTGCATAATGATACTCCTACAACTGAAAGCTTATAAAAACTATTGCCAAACTTTTAATAATGGAGAAAGGATGTACCGACATTTTGGAAATGTCTCTTGTTCTTTTGACGATGTATGTGCACATACACTCTTGAGTTAATTTAGAGTTTGGACACCGCACAAACAAAGCTGGGGGATATTTTAGTCTCCTTATCAATTTTTGGATATTAATCCGCCTACATCCTGGAGAGTATTCAGAGACATATTGTGTGCTCAGATACAGCCAAACTGACTGGTCGGTGTTTCATATTATACAGTAGATGGACAATGACCCAAAACATAAAGCAAAAACAACCCAGGAGTTTATTAAAGCAAAGAAGTGGAATATTCTTGAATGGCCAAGTTGGTCACCTGATCTCATCCCAATTGAGCTGCATTTCACTTGTTAAAGACGAAATGTCAGACAAAGGCCACAACCAAACAGCAACTGAAAACCGATCAAGTACAGGTCTGGCAGAGCATTAAAAAGGAGGAAGCACAGCATCAGGTGATGTCCATGAGTTCAAGACTTCAGGCAGTCATTGCCAACAAAGGGTTTTCAACTAAGCATTAGAAATTAACATTTTATTTACAATTTTTTAAATTTTGTAAATTTATTTTTGGCCCCCAAAAAACAGGGTGGCACATTTTAAGGGCTGAAACCAAAACCCTTTACCAGTTTTAAGGGATAACCTTAAATGAAAGTGAAAGTCTGGACTTTGCCCATGCCTTTTAAAACAACAAAAAAAATGAACTTTTTCAGTAAAGGGGTCCAAAAAACCAAATTGTTTGGGGCTTGTTGACAGGATTTTTTTCACCCTGTTAAAAAGTGCTTTTTTAGATCAGTCTCGGGGACCACGGGGACGTACCCAAACGGATCAAACTTTTAGCATTGGTTTATCACGTGGGCTATGAAAAGAGCACGGCTTTCCATGAAGATCGCCGCGCATTTTTCCTACCCAGCTCGGGCATCTTTTAAAAGAGTTGCATGACCCGAGCTGCGCTATGGAAACACGCAGCGGTGGACTTCCGGTTCCGGCGCGTGCATGGCGGGCTGCAGGCACTGAGAGCCCCGGGCCTTTTCCGCCTTTAACGGGCATCCCCCCCGCATACCCAGCAGCTAGACGGCACTTTTAAGTCCAAAGCTCAGGGCCCATCCCGGCACCAAACCAGGGGGCCTAATAAGGGGGGTGGTTTGCTGCCGCTAAACACCCGGAGAAACCGGGACCCGACCCTGCCTTACAAGAGGTCCCGGATCCTCCGCATTCCAAGGGAGTGGCGCGGACAGCCCCCAGCGCCAAAATTGGTGCGTAGGGGAAACGGGGATCAGACGGCGAAAAGTTTTCAGCTCAGGTTTTACAGACCCCAGACAGAGCAGCAGGCTAGCGCTGACACAAACCAGCAGCATTGCAGGGCACAGCCACGCAGCACAAGGACAAAGGGCCCTTAAAATGACTCAGAGAATCTATCCCCGGCCAAAAAATCTCCTGCAAAGCCATGGCAGTCACAGTAGCTAAATTGCTCGCCCCAGATATACTAGCCTCTTTTGGGGCTACCATCTCTGCCTCAGTGAAAGCAGCAGTTACCTCCGCAGTCTCATCTTTACATGCTGAACTGAAAAATCATTCAGGCCGTATAGTGGAGGCAGAGGAGAGAATAGCCGTGGTGGAGGATGATATCCTGGGTGTAAGAAGCACCATGGAGAGATTACTTAAAAGAACCGATTATCTACAAGATAAAGTGGACGACCTAGAGAATCGTTCCCGCAGGAACAATTTGAGAATCATAGGGTTAAATGAATCGATCCAACAGAAGAATCTGCATGATATCTGTTCAAAATATATCCCGCAAGCCTTGGGTCTCAAGGGGCCCCTGAAGGTAGAGCGCGCACACAGAATTGGGCCTCCAAGAGCCGCACCCCAGGAAGAACAGAGGCAAAGACCCAGACCAGTTATAGTGAAATATCTGGACTATGCCGAAAAGACCCAGCTTCTGCAAGCATATCGCTACCTCAGGTCACCACTATTATACCATGGAGATAAACTCTTATTGTTTGCTGATTACTCCATTGAAGTGGCTAAGAAAAGGAAATCTTTCTCTAACGTCTGCACCGCTCTGGTTAAAAAACAAATTCGATTCAACCTACAGTTTCCGGCCATTTTAAAAATCTTTCCAGACCAGGGAGCGCCGATCATATGCCAGACGGTGGAAGAAGCGGAAGACTGTCTGACCAATTTATCCCAAAAGAGGGGACGTTTGGAGCAGCCGGAAGAAAAGCGATCAGAAAATGAGGGGAGACCTCGACGTCAAGCCAGCAAGAACAAAGCAACTCAAGAACAAGAGGAATCCCGACTATAGCAAGGACAATCCGACTCCGAGAAAACGCTGAGCTTGATCAGGTTCCCGGTCTCAGAACCGGTTTTCTTATTTAAAAAGTGAAAATTCCTCCTCGACAGCCACCCCCTGCAGCATGACTTCAGAGGGTATAGTTACTAGGCTGAAGGAGAGGAATAGCACTTTCACCAATGCTTACATGGTTGGACTGTTTTCTTGCAAATATGTAAGGGTCAAGTTTAAGGGCAGGTTTGAGCACAATATTGTTTTGCATGCAAGAGGGGGGGGGAAAGGGGGAAATTTTAAAGTGATTTATTTTTCCCAAAATTTTTAGGAAGGAAGGTATTTTTTCCCGCCTCCCACTTAATGCACAAAAAAGAAAGTCAATAAGAAAAAGAAAGAAGGGAGGTGGGATAGGAGGCTTTTGTTTAGTTATTTTGGGTGTTGGGGGGGGGGGGGGAGTTGGGAGGGGCTTATACCATGCTGCTGGGTGTGTGAGCGCCGTCTTGTGTAGATTTAAAAGGTGCGAACCATGCGATTGGTTATGTGGAACATAAAGGGGCTGCGTTCCCCACATAAGGGGAAAGTTGGTTTTAAAGAGTACCTAAAAAAAGCTGAACCCAATTTTGAAATTTTATGCTACAAAAAACTCACCCCCAGAAAACGTTTTCGTTCGCTTAAAACTTTGGTGGGAGAGTTTTTGGGGTTTCCCCTCATTTCAGGGGAAGGCGGGAGTGGTCTACTACTTAACAAAAATACACCAGGGCAAAACCCTTTAAGCAGGAAAGGGACAATCCCTGGACATTAAGAGTCAAACTAAAACCCCCGCGGGGAACCTCTTTCCTTTTAAAATTTTTAAAACCTCCCCAAATCCCGCAAGAAAACCCTTCTTTCCATAAAGGTGGGGACCTCCTTTATGAAAAGGGGGAGCGGTAATAAAAACTAGTCGGGGGGGGACTCAACTGCGCCCAGAACGAGCAAGGGGAAAAAAAAACCTACGAACAAACTCCGGGGGATGGGGGGACCTAGACAGACCCCTTTTGAGCTCGCTCTGTGACACTACAGGGCGACGGGTGTCTGGGGCTTTTTCAATCCGGGAAAGACAATACACCCACTTCTCCCACTGCATTTGTCTTGGTCCCGTTGGTTTATTTTCCCTGCAAGTGCCTCATGTTGGAAGGGGGACTCCATTGAACAGGTGATCTAGAATATCAAACCATTCCCCATGCTGATTAATTAAGGGACCTTCACCAAAAGGCACAAAAAATACTGTGGCGTTTCCCCGGGGAACCCCCATGGCAGACGATCATTTTAAAGATTTGCAAAAAGTTTGGGGAAAGAATATGCGCGGATAACCATGCTCACACGGGTTCCCCCCGGCGCTTTTTTCTGGGACACAGGAAAGGGAAGGGGGGGGGGAAAAATTTTGTCCTTAGCAAAAAAAAGGCTGAAAAAGGGGAATTTTGATAAGGGCAACAGCTCACTTAACAGACCTACCCCGCATACCGACCTTCCCAACGAAGAAAATAAATTGCGTCGGTTTCAGCTAAGAAAAATTTCGATTTCAGCAAAAAAAACTTGAACGTTCCTGGGGACAAAATAGGCTTCCCTTTTCCCCGTTTCGGGCAACAAATCGGGCCGCATTAAAAATTTTTGGTTTAAAAAATTTGGGGGTCGGGGGGGTATCTTATGCCAAAAGGACGAAAATGGCTTTGTAGAAAAAGATCCAAAGAAAAAATACCATCTTACCCCAAATACCCCGAAAAATTGTACTCTCAGTTTCCCTTTTGACAACTAAAAAGGGGCCCGAATTTCTGGGAAAAACCAACTAAAAGCTATCTCGGCGACGATAAGACAAATTAAAAATGACCCACAATGAGAAGAAATAACCGGGGTTTATCAAAATTTCCCACCACCAAACCCCCGGGCCCAAGGGCCCACCGGGGACTTTTTACAGATCCTCTAGACAAATCACGCCTTACGCTGCTAATTTTAGCTGGGGGGCATTTTACAGCGACAACCATGTTCCTTCGGCGATACAGCATATATATCAGTCATACATAAAAAAAGGCAAAGGGTCCCCCCCACGAAACATAAAACCAATTTCATTAATTAACCCAAAAGGTCAGAATTATATCAAAATATGGCCAACAGGCTATCAGACCTGATCCCCAAACTAATAGGAAAGAACAATTAGGATTCAAAAAGGCTCAGCGGTCAAAACACAGGGCAGTTGAGAGGGGAGGGAAGGCGGGGTTTTCGCAAAGGGATTTCTGGGGATTGAAAAAAGAGAAGGGGCCCTTCGACAATGTGAAATTGGCACTGGTTTTAATTTAGTTATGGATAAGATGGGGTTCTCGGGAAATTTCAAAATTTTTAGGGGGGGCCATGTACAATCACCCCAGGGCGCGAATCCCACCCAGGGTTTTATATCGCAGACCATCCACTTCAAAGGGTACAACAGGGTGCCCCCATTGCCCATTTCTGTTCAACAACCCAAAAAACCTTGGCTATTCCCCTTCAAAATTTCAATGAAATTCAACTCAAGTTAGTCTAGAAGTTAAAAAATGACTTTTTTTGCGATGACATGCTCCTTTTCCGAGGACCCGATACCCACTTGGGGGGGGCTCCTGGACACTTTGCCAATTTGGGGATTTTCCCCGGGGGGCTTCAGGATTAATAAACCAAAGTGCCATTTATTGCCATTAGCCCGGGGGAAAAATTTCCCTAATAAATGATGGGAGTCGGGTGGCAACACCCTAACCTACCGGGGGTATTATAATGGGGATCCACGGGAGCAATGCATACCATTAACTATCCTCCCCCCGACAAGATATGCTAACTAGAGAAATGGGAGGACCCGCCTCTGTCCCATGGAAGGGTTTCCCGTTAAAAGGCAGTTTTGCACACTACTTACCCACACAGAAACATTCCGCATGCTAGTCATACAATTTAACGTTGCGAAAAGCCTTCGCAAAATTTAATGGAGAGGGAAACGTTCCAGAATCCTACAAAAAATTAACTATGGAAAAAATTCAGGGGGACGCACTCCCAAACATAAGACTCTATAATCTGGCGGCCATGTGGAGGCATGTGCAAGTTTGGTTTTTGAAATCCAATTTATTCTCCAATACATTACTGAATCCCAGCTGGGCCCGGGCCCCCGCGGTTTAGTACGCTCCTGCATCTCCCACTGAAGCTGCAAGGGGGGGAGGGGTTTAAACAAAAGGCTTGGTTTTTTGAGGGGTACTTTGGCCAAAAGGGGCGCCCCGTTTAAAAATTTTTTTAAAAGGGGCCCCTGTATCTTCCCACTATGGGACCACCCCGTTCATTTTCAAGGGGAAAAAAAACAAACCTTCGCTTGGGGGAAGGGAGAAAGGGATTCAAAAATTAGGGGGGCGTCTTGTTTACCCCTTTTTGGGGTTTGGGTCCCTTCCCCAAGGGAGAAAAATAAGATGAGAAATTTGGGTTTGGGGGCTAAGCAAATTTTTACAATTTTAGGGAACAAAAGAGTTTCTGCAAAGGGGTCAGGGGCCCAAAGCTTCAATCTTTGGGGAATCAAAAAGGGGTTCATTTTTGGGGCCCCTGTAAAAGGGTAGGGGGCAGAGGAAAAACTGTCTAAATTCCCACCCCGGTTTTACGCAATAAGGAAACGGAACAAAATGGGAATTTTTCCCTTTTAAAAAACTTGGGGAAATTTAAATTTTGGGCCCCCCAATTTCCCCGAAATTCATAAAAGGGGTTTTTTTCTATTAAAGGGGAGGGGAGGGTTTAGGGTGCAAAGGCGGAGATTCTATTTAGACTAGTACACAAATCAATATATGCATTTAATATACCATATGGAAGTGGAGACCAAATATCTACAGGCCTGCCCGAAATGCGGCCAGGATAAGGCTAACCTCCTACACTGCATGTGGTCGTGTGCAGAGGTTCAAGGATTCTGGCATCAGGTTACACAATTAATAAAAGATACATGGAACCTCTCGATCACCTTCAACCCTCAAGGCTTATTGTTCCACTATGCCACTGGAATCTTAGATCAGGGGGAGAGCCCAGTGGTCACAATGAAAGGGGTACATATCGCTCTGATAGCGGCCAAGAAGTGTCTTCTACGGCATTGGCTTGATTCCACGGTTCCAGGAATTTCTAAGATTAGGGATAGCTTAAAGCAAGCTTTATATATGGAAAGGTTGGAAACTGAGAGGAATATAGATAGAGAGGCAAAAAAAGTTTCTAAAAAAGTGGAGACAATTAATTTCCACCCAGTGCTCAAAAGAGGAGATAGCGATAGTTGTGGATAGGTTTAAATATACAGACTACTACTTGACAGAAAAACTAAGAGGGACTTTGGGGAATCTAGACAACGAAGCACAATAGAATCCAGAGCATGGTACGATTGTTGGGTGTTGGCTGGGGAAAGCTGTTGGGAGGGGGAATTACAGTATTAAAAAGGAAAGGAAGTCTAAAGCACTTGCATCAAAACCTGTTACTCAAGTCAATGCATAAAATCAATATGTAATCTTGATACCGGTATACTGTACTAATTGTTTCTGATTTATTATGACTGAACTTCCTAATAAAAACATGTTTTAAAAAAAAAAAAAACGAAACAAGCAGCGGCAATCTCTCATATGAATGGCGCTGCGTCTTCCTCATAGCCTGCAGTGATCTGTCTGATGTAAAGACTAAATCTACTGTTGTATTTTAACCTTTTTGTTACGTTTTTGTCACAATTATAAAACCCTTTGTGACCCCCAGTTTGCCTCTTTATGCTGGTCACTATGGGAGCCATATTCTGGCCCTTAAAGCTTATTGTTTCTCCCCCCCCCCCCCCCCCCTCCCCCCTACCACCTCTCAAAAAAAAAGCGAAAGCAAAGTAAAATCCACAACAGTCTGACATACACATTTTGTGGAAAAGTGTAAGTTGTGCAAGTTAGCATGGTACGTTTACCAGATTGTAAACCGCGTACATTTAATAAGATAAATAAAAAAAATCTCTTGGGATGTGATTCTGAAACCAGGGGAGAATGCTTCCTAAAATAGTGGTTACTATAGTGTTAGTTATGCAGATAGTTGCGAGTTACCGCCAAGTGGTCATAATAATGTAACTTGAACTGCGTATATAAAGCTTAGGCCTGTTTCACTTCATTGTTGAAGGTTTAATTTGGAATTTCCTCAGAAATGATGAAACAATTGGCGCATTTTGGTCCACCAGGTGCTGTAGGTGTAAAACGGGTCTATTTGGAGATGTGAGCCAGGTCTTGTGTTTTTTTTTTTTTTTTTTTAAATGAAAAGCTATATCTTATACATTGTTTAAGTTTGACCGTTTTCAGGATTTCTTGGTCAGTGAATGTAAACAGTCCTGTATGCATCCAGAGGATAAACATTTAAAATCGTTTCCATCTACATTTTTGCAGATGTGGAAATTTTGAGCAATTTGTTAATAAATGCCAATTTTAAACATGCTTCTTTCAGTCTCTTCATAAATTTGCTATGTACCGTTTACCAGACACGTTATCATTTGCTTTTGCTTTTTTGCCACAGATTAAGTGCCATTTATGGAGGAACCTATATGCTGAATAAGCCAATAGAGGAATTGATCATTGAGAATGGAAAAATTGTTGGTGTAAAATCTGAAGGAGAAGTAAGAATAATTTCTTGTTTGTATCTTCTATTCACAAAGTAAACTGATAAATTACTGTGCTTCATCCCAGCTACAGAGGTTGTTCCTTAACCCTTTAAGGTCTAAGCCTGTTTAGGAGTTAAGGACCAAGCCCTTTTTTTCAAATCTGACATGTGCCACTTTATCTGTAAATAACTTTTCAACACCTTTACCTATCCATGTGATTCAGAGATTGTTTTCTCGAGACACTTTGTGCTTTAATTTAGCAATTAATTTTGGTCGATAAAATCCTTGTTTAGGTGTGAAAATTTGGAAAAATTTGCCATTTTCAAAGTTTAAAAATTTCTGTGTACAAGACACATAGCCACACCAAACAAAATAGTAAATAATGAACATCTACCATATGTCTACTTTGTGTTGGCATGATTTTTTAAAACATCCTATTTTCTGAGACATTTGGGGGCTTTAAAATTTAGTAGCAAAATTTGCAGAACAGATTTTTGGAACCAGGCCACTTCTGATGTGGTTTTGAGGGGCTTGTATGTTAGAAACCCCCATAAATGACCATTTCAGAAACTACCCCCCCTTAACATAGTAAACAGCATTTAGGAAGTTTATTAACTCTTTAGGTATTTCGCAGAAATCACCGTATATACTCGAGTATAAGCCGATCCGAGTACAAGTCGAGGCACCTTCTTTTGCCCCAAAAAAAAGGGGAAAACTTATTTGACTCGAGTATAAGCCTAGGTAAAAAAAGCGCGGCTACTTTTAAATTTTAAAAATAAAAATGGATCCAATAAAATTAATGGGGCAGTTTAATGCCCCAAAATACCCCAAATATAGGCAGGTATATGTCCCAAAAGGCACGTATTGGCCCCCCCAGGGATGTAATAGGCAGTTTATGTCCCCCATAAGCAGATTATAGGGGGTATATGGCCCCCAAAGCAAAATGGCAGGTATAGGCCGCGGGGGAGTAAAGGGCCGGGTGTGGGGAGGTATAGGCAGTTTAAAAAAAAAAAAAAAAACAATCACTTACCTGGATCCCCGCTTTCTCCGGATCCCCCGCAGTCCTCGGGTCTTCTCGGGACAGGGGGGGTGACGCCCTCAGGCGGGGGCACGCGCGTGATGACACGCTTTCCCTTTCCAGAAACTCGGGGAAACCCCCAGTCCCTGGGGGGCCGCCCCCGGGGGGCCACGGAGCGCCCCGTCCCGTCCCGCAGTGGGTATTCCCCCTTCACTTATATGCGCTCCGGGGAGTCACATGTAAGGTGAAGGGATCCGGAAACATTTGCCCGGACCCTGTCGGCGGGCCCCCCCCGGGCTTCAGGGTTTAGGCCTCATTTCACAGGCTTATTTTCCCGGGCGGATTGGCCCGTACCCGCGCCGGATTTGCGCCCTGCAAAAAAGGGCCCCAAATTCGTCGGAGTAATTGCGGAAAAAACCCTGCTCCTTTAAGCATTTTTATTCCTTGCCCCCCCCCCTCGGGGCCCGTATCCGCGAGGGGAGGAAAAAAATAACATGAACATTTATTTACGGGGGGGGGCCGCCGTAAAAATTGAATTTTTACCTAGAGCATTGGGTCATTAATATCCCCCACCCGCCTATCTTTCCCAGCGCATTTGGGCCAAGATGCCTCTGAAGGGACTCAGTATATCTTTTTAGCCATTGACATAAGTGTAGCTTTTTAGTTTCCTTGGGGAATTTTGTCCCCCTTTTTTTTTGGTTTTTATTTTTTGTAGGATGGGCAGTGAAGATGTGGGAACAGAATTTTAAAAGCTTTTTAACTGATAAAGACAGCTAAAAAATGGTAGGGGGAACAGGGGCTTGGCAATAAGGGGGTTTATTTTTTTTTGTGTTTTTTTACTGTGAGCCAGTGATGATCATGGCAGAAAAATTTCGGAACTTTAAAAGGGGAAACTGTCTGATCAGAAGCTCCACAAATAAAAAAGGGGGGGGTGAAGTGAAGGGAGAAAGAGGGTTTAATAAATAATTTCAGACGGGACAGCCAGATTCAGCACGGGGCACTAGGACCCAGCACAGAAAAATATGATCCCCCCTCCACACAGAGCAGAGCCCCCAGGCCCTGGATCAGCTGTAATGGTGAGGTCACGACTGACTGCCCAAATCCCACAATCCTTGGCATGGGGATCAAGGGATCCTTGATTGATCACCTGTTTGGGAGTGTGCTAATTACTTTCAGAAACAGAAATTTTAGCATGAGCTTTTCTTTTCTCGCACAGGGGACGAAAGCTTTCATGCCCCTTCCTGGATGTCCAGGTGCATTAACAGGCAGTGAACCATGACGTTCAGGAACGTCAGGGTGCCTTAAAGGGTTAGAGACTTCCACAGTCCATGGGCTCCATTAGCCTGTTTCTATTCTAGTTGATACCATAGTTCTAGCCCCCCCTCTCATCCCCCAATATGGTTTTCTTGTTCCAGTAAGACATGTTTTACCCGGAAGTACTATGGCATTTTGGAGTATAACTAAGGGTATGTTCACACGGTGTATTGCAGCGCGTATAGTACGCACCGTAATACGGCAGGTGCTTTGGAACCACGCACTGATCAGCACGTACTTCCAAAGCACAGAGTGGGTGGTGGCTTGCGGGCCATTGACATGCATTGTTTGAGCCGATTACGTAATCGGCGCGAACAATTGACATGTCAATTCTCTCCCCGCACGTACAGTACGATCATATTGTACGCGCGGGGGGGATGACGCATAATCCATAGCTCTGTGAGAGCTATGGATTACCGTAATTGTGGTGCGCAATACGCAGTGAAATGCCCAAGTAAGCCGTGTGAACATACCGAACTGTAAAACTTGAGTCGGGTACAGGGAGAGGCGTATGATCTGCGCCTGTTCAAGATGGGTGTGAATCCTAGAGGTGACACCAGCACCTGTCGGACATTTATGGCATATCTTATTGATATGACACATCTGAGATGAGAAAATGCCTGTCATAAGCACTGCTTTAGAGGATCTGTAAATAGCATAGGAGACGGTAACAATATTAGGTAAAGTAAAAGCTGCATACATAAAACTTTTCAGTTATGCACCCCCTCTAGTCAGATATTCTAATTGTAACTGTGGAAGCAATATAATGGTTACTCTGTTGGATAATCTAACTAATGGCTACCTGCCTCCTTCTCTTCCTGGTATGAAGTGGAGTAACTTGGTCCTAACCAGCCTTTCCAGTAACAAATGACTGGCATAGTTTTAACCCACCCTCCCAATGATTTGATCAGAAATCATAACTATTCTCCTTTTTCCTCACTTCTAAAGAGCGACAAGAGCGACAAGAGCTCTGACCCTACTCCCAGCAAAACGGACTAATCCACTGAAACCTTAGAAATCCTTATGTGCTATCCCACGACACCAGCACCGCACCTTTTTGTGGCCTTTTTACAATGACGAATGACATATACATTGGAGGGATAGACATTACACAGCAGGGGTAAACATTGCTGTGTTTTTGGTAGCTTCATACACGGAACGCTGGCTGGACATGTTCTTGATTTCCCTGGTGTTCTGAGGAGCAGACAGTGGACAGTAGTCAGTGATTACGTTGCCAAGCCCCTGTGTCAGTCACTGCTCTAGTAAAGCCTTGAAGAACTGCTCGGAACACGGTTTTAAGTTCTTACATACATCCCAACTTTTGGTTTCCTCCTTGACTGTTCTTTTGTTTTTTAAGAAAAGCAGGTTACTATAAAGTCGTTTGGCAAGTAATGCTATAGGAGGACCTTTTTTTCTTTTTACTTTAGGCAATTGACTATCTGTGAAAGATACCTATACTGCATTCTATTTTCTGACCCTCCTTGAGCAGCAAGAACTGTTGCATTTGGGCAGGATTCACATGCTGCTGCCTTAAAGGGATTTTCTTGCTACAAAGATCAATTGGTTTGCATTACCTAAATCACTTAGTACAGTAGATATGAAATAATCTGTGCATCTATAGCTATTTCTGCAGCAGCTGCACTGGACACGCCACCTTTTCTGTGATTAGCTGGCATGTCATTTAGCCTGTTCAGACATGCCCCCTCGATGGGAAATGTCCCCTTGCTGTGATTGCGCGTCCCACTCTGTTTACTCCCCTCTGAGCTGTGGCATATGAAAGGGAAATTAGGTGCCTCAGCTTCTCTATGCTCCTATGTCAGCTCCATGTAAAGGATCTGGGCAATTATGGAGTCTCTAGCAATTAGATTCACTCCCCTCATAACACAGCCTTATATACTGCTTTCCCCCCATATAACAGCCTTCTACTGTACAGTCTGTGCCCATCACCCATGTAACACAGCCTTATACAGTCTGTTCTACCTCCTGCCTGGTAACAGGGGGGGGGGGGGGGAAGGCTCAGGGAACGTACTTTTTAAACTGTATGACAGCAATCCAGGGTAAGATCCCTTGATTGAAAAAGGACCCTTAATTGTCGCTATAAGAGCCTGGAGGACTAGTTCAGACATAGAAACCTTGTTGTACTCCAAGATGAGATACAATCTTCATCTCCTGACCAAAACAAAATGAAAACAATGTATTTGTTAATGGTCTTTATTTACATTTCCCTCTATGTTAAAAGCTAATCATTGTGGTGACCTCTCCTTTAAGCCCCAAAAAACAAGGTTTTAAGTTTCCCAATACATTATATGGTGCACTAAATGATGCCGTTAAATACAACTTCTCCCCTAAAGATAAAACGCAGGTACAGCTATGGTGGTAGAAAATGTATGCCTTCTAAAAGGTGAGGATAAAACTAGGTTGCATCCAGAAGTTTACTTTTCAGAATTAACACTTTATTCTCCGGTATAGGTTGCCCGATGCAAGCAGTTGATTTGTGACCCCAGTTACGTTACGGATCGTGTTACTAAAGTGGGCCAGGTTATTCGTGTAATTTGTATCCTGAGTCACCCAATAAAAAACACCAATGATGCCAATTCCTGTCAAATCATCATTCCTCAAAACCAAGTCAACAGGAAATCTGGTAAGAGTGTAAACACGCTGACCGATCTTAGGTCTGTGTGTGTTTTGGATCGAAGAAGGTAGTCCTGCTACATTTAATGTGTCTGTTTTGATTTTTTTTTTTTTTTGTTTTCTTTCCCCCCCAAGATATCTATGTGTGCATGATTTCTTGCGCTCATAATGTGGCTGCACAAGGAAAATACATTGCGATAGCCAGCACTACTGTAGAAACTAGTGATCCAGAGAAAGAGATCAGACCCGCTCTTGACCTGCTGGAGCCCATCGAGCAGAAGTAAGTCTATTTTTCTATTGTTTAACCAATATTTATAGACAAATTACTACAGTTATGTTTTTTCTGTGTATAGAATAAAATATACGGATGTCTCACTTGTTTTTCCTATTATACCTCTGTATATTAGACTGATATTAGAACAATCCAGATCACAGAGCATGTACTTGCATAGTAAATCAGATTCCATCCTAATGCTGTCACTGCTGGCAATGTCCCCTGGTTTCTGTTGATATCTTGCTGCGGTGATTGGCATCTGACAACCACACCCAGTTGGTGGCTTCAGCTGTCATGTGCCATTCCCTTGACATCACTGCTTGCTAGCCGTTCACTTCGGAGTGTTTATATCAAGGGAATGGGCAAGAACACTGAAGCCACTGGCTGCAGTGGTCACTTGCTATTCACAGCAGTAGGGTATAAACAGAATGGCTATGCTGCTGTTGACACTGTAACAGTGGTAAATGCAGAGGCAAGTATTTTTGTTTGATTGGTTTGTTTGTTTTTTTTAATTTTATGTAGCAGTAACCTAAGGGTGCTTTCACACTGTTTTTTTGTTGCGTTTTTGTCATGTTTTCCAGATGCATTTTTTGTGCAGAAAGGCACAGCAATTAATGCTGTACATTTCTGCACAAAAAACACATCCAAGAACGCAGCTTGCGCGTTGGATGCATTTTGGATCTGATTGACGCAGCGCTTTTGGCTGCGATTTTCAGATCCCAAACGCCTTGTGAACATCCCCTAAGTGTCACTTAAAAAAAAAAAAAAAACCTTAGCCAATCCATTTCAAGGACATTCACGTCCAGTATTGGTAGATTTGTAATAAAAGAAGAATGTTTTTTGCACAGTGGAGATTTGTTTTCGCTAATGCTAAAACCAGGAGTGGTTCCTGAATAGAGGAGACTGTCCCTCATGGTGAGACAGCAAAAATCTATGGAATTTTAGTTTTGTCATGTATGTTTATCAGAAACCACTTTAAGCCATTCACTTAATCTTCTTCAAAAAAAATTAAATACTCGGTTTAAAGTGGAAACACTTGGTGTGTAGTCCATACTGTCTTGGTAATTATTGATTATGCTATTTTTTTTCCCCATTTTTAGGTTTGTTAGCGTTAGTGACATGTATGCTCCAACCGATTTGGGAACAGAAAGTCAGGTATGTTTTTAGACCTATCCACTTGTGGTGGATAATATTGACTGTGGTTTAATACCTAACTCGCCAACTATATGCTCTCTGTATATGCTATATCTTTTGTAGCTATTTAATCTTTGCAAATAGATTTCTTCCCTAACACTTAAAATAAGTCCAGTTACAAATTTTCATATATGATGGTGTACTAGCGCTTATATTTATAGGGTTTACTAATCTTTCATTTGAGGGTAGCACGTGTTGTTTTACTACTCCTCCAAATGTGAACATTACTTTTAGGCTATGTTCACACGGCTTATTGCCGGCGTAATTGCGGGGACGGATTTCGTCCGCAATTACGCTGGCTGCTGTGTAGCGGGGGGACCAGCTGCTCGCCGGCCCCATAGACAACCATTAACCACGGCGCGTATCCCGTCAAGATAATGTGCATGTCACTTTCTCCCCACTCGCGTACGGCGAGCGGGGAGAAGAAACGGAATCCATAGTTCTCTATTAGAACTGTGGATTACCGGAATGACTGGGACGGATTTGCGCCGTATTTCGCTCAGTACGGTGCAGAATACGGGACCAAATCCGTCCCAAAATAAGCCGTGTGAACATGGCCTTATAGTTAATCTACTATCAAATGTTCTGTGTAAAAATAAATAAAAAAATAACAATGATTAACTTGGTTAAATGATCATTTAGATGGCACTATTAAGATTAATTAGCGCAAAAACTTCTCAGTAGCAGGCAGTGTTTTATTAGAGACCAGATATAAGATGCCGCCTTTCTTTGCTGAGCTCCATAGTAAAGCATGCTCCCCACCACTCCTTTCAGACTCTTTGGAATGGAGAAATATAGTAGACTACAGTGCTTGGCTGATGTGGACACTCCCATAGATGTTACATAGTGGTGGTATGTGTCTTGAGGATGAGTGGAGGGCATAGCAGTGGCACTCCTGCGATCAGACATTTATTAATGATGTCTGTATAGGTGATAGAATGCCCTTGCTGATTTAGAGTATGTTCAGCATCTTCTGCCTGCTCTGAAATCAGCTATGGAAACCTGCCGTTGTATGCCAGGTGATACAGTTGTTGACAGTCATTAATTACATTGATCTCTCTACAGATCTTTGTTTCACGCACATATGATCCAACAACTCACTTCGAAACCACCTGCAACGACATCAAGGACATCTACAAGAGAATGACTGGTTCAGAATTTGATTTTGAAGAGATGAAGCGCAAGAAGGAAGATACCTTTGGGGATTGCCAGTAGAGATCTGCACCATGTCTGGAAGAAATTCTCAATCTACTACAAAACACACATTTTGGAAATTAGGAACACTGTATGAAACTCAATATTGCAAGGCCTGCTTTTTGTAAGAAAAAAAACTGAAAACCAAGAATACTGCACTGGTAATTGCTCTCCTGTTCCTGATCGGCTGCTGTCCAGAATCCAGACCTGTTTTGCCATTTCTAGCTTACTATGGGAAGGAACTGATCTCTTTTCAGTTTGACTGTAGGAGTCATTCACGCTTGAAGTTCTATGCCTTCAGTTCTGATATTTTATCTTTCTTTTAATTTAGATTCTGGTATACTGAATAATATATTGATATTCAGGATTAAATGAAATGCTTAACCGATCAGCTTAATCTGATTTACTGTAAGAAGCTTGAAGGTATTTTAAGCAGCACCACAGTTACTGCTATCTCATCACTGTATTAGTTTATGATCGGGTCCATTTTGCAACATGGAGCTCCTGGTGTGGTCTTCTTGCAAAGTTTTAAACCTCCTGACACCAGCTCAGAAAAGTGAGACTATAGACATCTGTATTATCTGCAGACTAAACCATGTCAATAGTATTATCCAGGCAAAATTTGCATTTAATTCCATACATGATAAAAAAAAAATAAAAAAAAAGGCAGTATTGATTTGACAGTCCTAACCTCAAATGTTGCTTTAATAGGGTTTACATTGATGTGTGTACTGCAAAGTAAAGCCAAATTGTGGAAACATAGATGGTCTTTTTTATTGCATTTGTGGTCGTGTGTTTTGATGAGATTTGAGAAGTCGGTGGGTCTAGAAGGACCAGTATATAAACGCAGTTGTCTATTCACAGCAGTGTACAGTGATAAAAGGATTTCCATTTTTACCACTTTTAAACTGGCCAGCACTGGTCTTATATTGAATGTTACATTATCCTTTGGTGCTGTAAAATTACTTTCACTGTATAATTAAATTGCGCTGTGTAAACACTTCCTGATTTTGTGATCCAAAGATGGTAATACTAACTTAAAGTATACCTACTGTACATGTAAGTGTATGCTGTGTTACTGTGGAGAACTAGATTCTTCCTCAGCTATCGGGCAGCCCCCCCCCCCCCACCCCTCCCCTAGATCACAATCTAGTTATAAAATGTGGAATATATGACCAGAAAGGCAAAGTGGGATTGGGAGTTAGGGGGTAGGTTTAGCTGCTGCCTTGTGCTATGGGATGTGCAGATAGAAAGAAGAGACATTAAATAAAGGTCAACAAATCATGAAGTGCCTTCATACAAAATATAGAAGGAAATAAATGATATGTATGGAAGGAGTCATCAGATATAAGTTGACATTGCATCATGCTACAGCTGCCTTATTCTAGTCTTCAGACATGCAGGTGGAATAGTCTCAAGTATTGTCAGTCTGGCAAAATGTACAGATTAGCAGATTAAAGCTTTGCTAATACAAAGAATTATTCTAAGGGGTTAATATTTAAAAAAACAAAAAGCAGTTGCCCCCAAACATTCTGATTTACCATCTATGGTGCATATGGTACTGTGCCAGTTGCTGTCTGCTTGTGACTACTGAGGCTGTTAGCTGGCTGTGGCATCACTTCTCTCGTCCCTTCTAGTACAAGACTCCTGACCACTGGGGTGTCTTTTTGAAAAACCCATGTGTAAAGGGACTCCAGTTTTCTTTTAGGCAAATAAGCAGAACGCTAATTGCTTTAGGTCAGTAATCAAGCAGTAACCCAGTACCCCCGCCTCCCCCCCCCCCTTTTTTTTTTCTTTAGATATAATTTTTACAAATTAGAAATATTGCACTCATTATTTCTGGGTTTTGTTTTAGTCTGCAGCTGTACCACAGGAGCAGAGTGTTTCAGATAATTTAAAAAAGGGGTCCTCTTTCCATTAGGTATGTTACACGGCTTATTTCAGAACGATTTTTTGTCGGGGGGGGGGGTTGACGATGGTAAGACTCCCGTTGTTTTTTTAGGCAAATAAGCAAACGTAATTGCTTTAGGTCAGTAATCAAAGGGAGTAACCAGTGTCACTTTTTTGTTTTTCAGTTAATTTTCACAGGATTTAAAATCCATTCATTATTTTTGGGGTAAATCGTTGCTGAAAGGTCGGTTGCAATAAAATTGACCCTCAATTTTTTCCTAGGCTGATTTCGGCCGGGAATCTGAACGTTAATACGGCATGGAAATAAATGTCTGAACGACGACACGTATTTCCCATTTAAAACCAATATTAAATGGTCTGCAACTTATTTCAGACTGATTTCGGAACGGATTTACAATCGTAAATACGGCGGCAAATCCTTTCCGAAATAAGCTGTGTGAACAAGGCCTTATTCTTGGCTCTATACCTGAGGTGAGATGACCAGCTTTGGACGAAAAAACGTGATTGTGCTGTGGTCATTTTCTATATTTGTTTTTATTCTTGACCACCTGGGGGTTGCGGTATGTGTCAGTGTTTACTAGGAAGTCATAAGGTATTGAATTTGTATGTGAGAAATTTTAATCCTTTAACATTACGGTGGTACCTTGGTGAAGTCATTAATCTGGCCCAGATCTTTGGGCTTATACCAAACAAACTTTTTTTCCCATAGGAACTAAAGGGAAAATAAGCCCTTTTAATAAAAACAAATAGGATTATTGCGTATTCTCTGTTCACGTTCTCTAAAGGCAGCTTGGTTGAAGTTGTAATAGTAGGGTGTATGAGCTGTAGCCGGCTGTAAGGTGACAGTATTTTTGCAGAGCTCGATCAATGTAATTCTGCAGAGGGTTGATGATGGCAGGTCTGCTGGAAGGTAAGTGAGAGTGGTATACCAGAGTCCCAAACCATTTCATACACACTGTTGCATACTCAGAATGAACAGACTTCTGTACAGTCATCCCCTCTTAATCCAGAGCAGGAGATGAGGATCAGCTGTGTAAAGATGTGGGGAGACAGTGGAGCAGTGCTCACCTCTGGAAGGAACAGTCTCCTAAATCCTTCATCGCGTGAGCTAACCGGCTAAAAGTTGTGCTGAGATCCTCTGTCTGCTGCCATGCAGGTCTGGGCCACCTACAGTCTTTTTTCAAAATAAATTTTTAAGTCCAAACAGGACTTCTATCAAGTTGGTGTTATCACAAAGCGGACTTATACCAAAGTACCACTGTATTTATCAAAATGTATTAGTATATAGGGGCAAATGTATCACATGGATTTGTTCACAGAGCCTATTGAAAGAATTATGTAATTGGTGTGCCAGCAGGTCCTTGCCATGAGGTGCCATTAACATTGTGAAAAATGAACCCTGGGCTAACATTGTATAATGTGGTGTACACCTGTAACTAGTGCCCTGTTAGGAATGGAGATAGCGATTGAAATAATGGCTTACTGTCAGCTGAATGTATTCTGCATGATTTAAATAACTTATAATGCGCATACTGTTCTACCTGTGCAGGGAGGTTGGGAGGCTCCAAATAACAACCAGGCAGACATTAAAGCCAGGAAAAAGTCTGGCGTGTTTCTGAAGCAGTTTTTTCGGCAGCAATTTGAGGCATCTCCTCGGATTTCTGCTGAGGATTTTAACAAACAGAGGTGTTTCTGACCTCAGCTTTGGATGTGGGTTAGCTCCATTCCAGTAGGGCTCACCTATGTCCCATCACCCCTTGGAAAGGATTTATACTTCATGCAAAGTAATAAATCATCAAGCTAATTTGAAGCAGCAAAACACATTGAAGAATGTGGCAAAGACACTGATTATAAGCCTATGCGGGAACATACTTAATTTTTCTCCTAAGATAGAGAACAGCTTTCCAATGCAACCTATTCTTAACGATCATGGGAAAATAAAATATGCTAGTGCAGGCAAATTGGGGGGAAAAAAAGCCTCCAGTCCAGCCTTGGGTCTTCCCAATTTTCTGTTTACCTTTTGGTCCCTGCAGCAGCCATGTGCCTCTATTTACATCAGCGTTCTGAGCAGTTTGTCTAAATTGTGATGTAAATGTGCAAAAAAGTTGCTCGTGAGGGACTTTTTGTGGGCGGAAGTGAAGTTTTTCTTGGTATCATTTTGGGATACATGAGAACTTTTGCTCACTTTTTGTTCCAATGTTTTGGGAATGCAAAGTGGATGGAAAAAATTCACATTTTTTTCCCCCCTCTATGATCCTAAATAGCTAAGACCTTTACAGATATAGAGATACTAATTGTTTTGCCCTTTCACAAATGTTTAAAAGTTAAAGGGGGTTTTTGAACTTTCAATATTTTAAACTTTTTAAAACTTATTTTGTTTTGACTTTTAATAACAATTAAAACTCGACCATAAGCCCTGTAGACAATGGACGCTTAAATATTTCATTAAACACCTTAATCATAGTGTCCTGCTGCCATGATGACCAGGTTACCCCACACAATCACATTAGGGGGCAGGAGGCTGTATGGTAAGCAATTAGTAGCATGGTCACCTGTATGTCTCTGGAATGATAATGTGATTGGAGGTTGAATACAATATAAAGTTACTAAAATTTAGATGAAGGCCATTGTAACTTGATATTAATGCACCTGGGGCCATTGCAAGTTACATTGCTGAATGCCTCTGGCCACAGTCTAACCTTAGGTCTAATCCAGTGTTCCCCAACGCCAGTCCTCAAGGCCCACCAGCAGGTCATGTTTTCAGGATATCCCACAGAATGCACTGACAATGAAATCACCTGTACAGTGCTAAGGACCTGTTGGTGGGCCTTGAGGGCTGGAGTTGGGGACCCCTGATCTAACCCATCTGATAAACTCAGTTTAGGGAATTCTTGCCATTTGAATTAGATCTCTCTTGCTTCTATTTTTACATAGCAACAACCCATATGCTGTAGGCTACAGTCTCTTTCCACACCAGTGTAGACTAGAGCACAAATACGTAATGTGTGCATATCTGACAACAAAAGCAGCAGCACATTTTTCCTGGCGTCTGCATTGCACAGATAGTCGATTGGCTGGAGTCTTGGAAATTTGGATGCCATGTCCGTATTAAAGGGGTTTTGCCATGAAGTGAGTTCCTTACCTCTTATCTGCTCCAGAGAGAATATAAACAACGCATGCTGAGTCATGAATGGCTGCAGGGGTGAGCAGAGAGCGAGGAAGAAGGGAGTGTCTGCAAGGTTTACTCAAATAATTACATTACAACCAGTGGATTATCTATACAAAAGACACAGCCTCATACACTGCACTTTCTCCCCAGCCCCTTGCAAGCACCTTCATGGTCCCTGTCTTCAGATAAGAAGTGCAAACATGCAAGTGTGGCCAGATCAGGTCCGGCAGTGTCCTGGTCGTGTCTAATGTAAACTTTCAGGAAACTAAGGGTGACTGAGCAATGCTGTAGCTCTCACAGGCTTCACTTTTTGTAATCACATATATTTAGAAAAGTGATTAAATACCCATTTTGGAGGATCCCACGTCAACATTACATCGTGGCAAAACCCCTTTAAGAAGTTTTTGTCCTGTTCCTCAAGTTATTCCTAGACTAGCCTTGCAGTGGGGCAGGGCATGACATCTTCCTACGGGTAAGCCATTATTGTTAACTTGGTCTTCAACAATGTTCAGGTAAGTGGTTTCAACATAAATTCCAGGACCCAATTGCACAGCGCCCAGCACATCACACACTACCTGCTTGCATCCTTGTGCCATTTTATTCCCGATTAGGCAAAGCACATAGCCAATTACCTTTTCTAAAAGAAACCATGATTAATCAGACCAAAGAAAAAGCACCATACTTAGGCTTGGTTTATACCACGGGAGGAAAAAAAAAAAAGGTACCCCAACCGGTACCGCAACAAAGCTGTGGATGGCCCATAGGTGTTAAAAGAATGTAGTTTTATCCAGACTGCGTTTGCTCTTTTTGCCAGCAGTATATGCTTTTTGGGCAGGACCCAAAAGTGTAGACTGTGGATGATGCAGTGTGAACCTATCCTTACTGCTATAAAGGCAGGTCAAAATTCCATGCCTAGCAGCAGTAAAAAACAAATTTCAGTGCCACATGGGAGAAGTTACTAAGGTGCTAAATACTAATGGACAGTCACTTGCACACCTGCTGTTTGTTAGCCATTTTAGTGTGAGGAATTAAATCTTTCTCCATAACCACAACTCTAGCTCAAATATCCTCACTTGTAATAAGGTCCTGGAATAAATCTACAGAACTAGTAATGCAAGTTATGCTGCTTTGTAATAATAAAGTAAAAAAAGCCACATCGACAAAATGAATAGCCAGTACAACAAGAGTAGGAGCAAGGGCTGAATAGTATGTGTTACTCATATATCCTGGCGTGTAGCCTAAGTATCTAGGTGTGACCTTGATTGCTGCGTAGATTGGCCATTATCCAGAAAAAAAAAAAAATAGGAAAAAATCTCACAATACTGCCTATGGGATATAGTTTATCCCCAAAATAGTAATAGTACTATATTTGGGAAAAGTACGAGTGAGACTCCTAACATTGATGCCTTCTGGCTCATTATCATTTGAGTTCTCTGTGTGTTTTGTCAACGGACATTAACGGCCATGTACTCCTCTTATGTTGGTGAGCGTCGCCCTACTCAGGCTGCCAAATCATTACCTCTTTTTTTTTTTTTTCTCCCTACCTACCTTCCCTATTTATCCCACCTCGGTTACGTTTCGCCCCTGGGTGGGCGGCGTTCTCACACTATGTAATTCAGATGTCTCGGGAGGGCCCAATGCTGTGGAACAATAGTATATACCCTTCTTTTTGCTCATTCCTCTGGGTTTCACACATTCAGACCCCCGGTTAGTCTCAGCCCTTTCTGGACACCAAATGGCCACTGCAGGGACCTATCTGCATATGTTAGTTGTTTGGCCTTTCCTCGTCAGGCCTATGTTTTTTTGGTTTGTTTGTTTGGTTTGCACTGTGTTCTTCGAACTGGCTCTGGCTGCACCGCTCCTTCTATGTTCGGGGGGGTTTTTTGTTACCTTTGTCCTGAAGCTACCACCAGATGACCAACCTCCAACCCACATCCCTTAATGTTAAGGGATTTAACTCCCCCGAAAAAAGATCTCAAATTCTGTATCATCTGCACAAACAAAAATCACGTATTGTCTGTCTTCTGGAAACTCATCTCCTCTCCACCCACATCCAATCCTACCGAAACAGGTACTTCCCTGCCTGGTGCCATAACAGTAGCTCGACGGCCAAAGTCAAAGGGGTCTCAGTCTGCTTTCATAAATTATTGCCTGTTACTATACTTGATACCTTTCGAGATGAGGACGCTAGGGCTCTGTTCATAAAATTTAGCCGGCAGGGTCAGATTTACACTCTGGCTAACATGTATGTTCCCAACACGGGTCAAATTTCTTTTATATTTAAGATATTAGATAGCTTAGTTTGCTTTGCTCAGGGCCAGATTATAATGTGCGGAGATATGAACTTAGCCTTGAACCCTTCTGTAGATACTTCCACAGGTCGCTCTTCAGTGGTCTTTCACACTCTTAATATGGTGAAAAAACTGATTCACGATATGCAATTAGTGGACGTTTGGCGGCTCCTGCACCCAAACGATCACGGCTATACCTTTTACTCTCCCCGCCACAACTCCTATAGTCGCATTGACTACATTTTCCCGCAGCACTCTCTCCTCCGCCACGTGGTGACAGCGTCAGTAGGCAGCATTCTCCATTCGGATCATGCTCCAATTCATTGTAACTTCAACCGCCCGAGTTATAGCTGCTCCGGCTTCATGTGGAAATTGAACAAATCTCTACTCTGAGACTCTTTGTGCCTGTCCGACTTACAACGATCCATTGACATGTTCGTTCTGGCACACTGTTCCGACCCTACCTACCCACAAACTCGATGGGAGGCTCTGAAGTGCATGTTAAGAGTGCATGTTTAAGTGCAACTTAAATGAGAGGCCTCCTTCAAACTCCAATCCCTTTTGACTCAATTATCCTCTTTGGAGGCCCTTCACAAATCTTCGGGCTTGGAGTCGGATCGGAGGGCCCTCAATCAAGTGCGCCATTCAATTCTCCAACTAATGGAAAAAAACATAAAAAGTATCGCCAACTGTGCACCAGCTCCTTTTATACCTGGAGCAATAAACCTGGCAAATTTTTAGCCCGTGCTCTTAGAGATAGGAGAGCCTCACTCTATGTTCCCTCCATTAAGAATTCGGAAGGACGAGCTGTCCACCTGACAGAGGAGATTTTGGCGGTCTTTCATAGCTACTATTCCACACTGTATAACCTCCCTACACCTCAGGCTAATACCTTATCACTTCAGTCCTATCTTACAAAGACAGGCCTCTCGCGTCTTCCTGATCAATCTCTCGCCTCTCTGGAGGAGACATTCACTGAGGAGGAGCTTCGCTGTGCTATTTGGTCCCTGCCCTCCGGCAAAAGTGCCGGTCCCGATTGTTACGCAGCGTTGTTCTAGAAGACCTTGGGAGTGGAACTGACATACCCCATCCTCAATGCCTTTACCGCTGCAGCACTGGACTCACTGCTTGACCCTGCATTTTTACGAGCCCACATAGTGGTAATTCCGAAGGAGGGTAGGGATCCGATGCAATGCCCGAGCTATCGCCCAATATCTTTGATCAATACGGACGCAAAAATATTTGCTAAGTTGATAGCCAATCGCCTCAATCCCCTGCTCGACTCCCTCATTCACATGGACCAGGTGGGTTTCGTACCCTCCAGAGAGGCGAGAGACAACACACTCAAAACTCTATCACTGATACACCACGTCCACTCACAGAAGGTTCCAAGTCTTTTCTTGTCATTAGATGCGGAAAAGACATTTGATCGCATCGCTTGGCCTTTTCTGAGTGGAGTCCTAGATGCCCTGGGGCTGGTGATGAGGGGAAAGATTATGGCTCTTTACTCTTCGTCAAAAGCCCAAATATGGATCAATGGCTCGCTCTCTAGTCCTTGGGTCATAGGCAGGGATGTCCCCTCTCCCCTATTCTTTACATATTGGTTATGGAACACCTGATGCAGGCTATACATGGAGACCACTCAATACAGGGTATCCGAGTTGGCGGCACCCATTTTAAGTGCTCCGCCTTCGCGGATGACCTCTTACTATACCTCACCAAGCCAGGTACATCTCTTCCTGCAGCACTGTGGACGCTGGAGGAATACAGTCTGTACAGTAACCATAAAACTAATTTGACCAAAAGCTCCGTCCAGAGCCTCTACGTCCCCCCCGAACTTATGGATCGACTGAGGGCCTCCTTTCCACTTTCCTGGGAGGACTCATCTTTTAAATATTTAGGGATTCATATTTCCTCGACGTTAGATAAGCTCTTTGACATGAACTTCACTCCCCTTCTTTCAAAAATTAAACAGGATCTTTTGAAGTGGGAAAGAAAGGACTTTTCCTGGATAGGACGCATTAACATCTTAAAGATGAACATCCTTCCCCGACTACTATACCTCTTCCAGGCGGTCCCAATACTGCTACCTAAGTCCATTTTTAAAGAGCTCCGCAAGTTTACGTCTCAGTTTGTCTGGGCACGTGGCCACCCTAGAATAGCGGAAGCCACCTTGACTCGATCAAAGCCAGAAGGTGGTCTGGCCTTACCAGACTTCTGAAAATACTACCTAGCTGCAGTCGCGGCCCGTACCCTGGATGCTTTTAAACCTGTGAGCCCCAAACTCGGGGTCCTTCTCGAAACTCATTTATACAAAGCCTCAATAGCTGCCCTCCCCTGACTCCCGTCCTCATCGCTACCACAGTCTGCTCCGAACCATCCCCTTAATCGCACACATATCAACTTCTGTACACAGATCCTACGAATCAAAAATGACAATATTTCGTGTGGGCGGCCCATGTACACCCTTACTAGGCAACCCAACCGTACCTGAGACTCTTTGTCTCCCTCTCTCCCGCCTTTTAGGTCCCAGTGCCTCCCTCTCAATTGTAGAGTGAGTTCTTGCTCCTTACACTATAAAGTCGTATGAGGATCTGGTGGGCGACAGAACAACGACCCATTTTGCAAGATTCCACTATTACCAACTCCGTAGCCTCTATAGTAGTTGGAAATCTATCCTGCATATACATTGATCTCCAAACACATTTGAACTCTAGTGTCTGGGCAGATACACGGAAAAGTGGGCACTATTGGGTCTATATAGACTTCTACTCAACTCCCAGCCTTCGGAAAAGCTCTCTTTTCAAGAAGGGTGGGGGAAAGAGTTGAACCTGACTCTCTCTGAAGAGGACTGGGGCAAACTGATCCAACTGACACACAAATCATCTGTGTCCACTAGGGCCCAGGAGTTGAACTATAAAATCCTCACCAGATGGTATCGTGTTCCTGTCTTTCTACATCTTTTATATCCAAACTCCCCCAGCGAATGCTGGCGCTGTAGAACTGAAAGGGGTACTATGGCTCACATCTGGTGGGGTTGTTCGGTTCTGCAGCCCTTTTGGATACAGGCGCTCGATATCATTTACAGAATCACGGGGATTCAACTACAAAACAGCCCTTCCACGGTTCTCCTTTTCGATATTACCCTAACCACTACCCTCCTTAAATCCCACCTTCTCACTTTTCTGATGCTTGCAGTGAAAATCATTATCCCTAGACTTTGGCTCTCCACATCTTGTCCATCTATAACAGACTGGTTTAGGGAGGTCCATACGTTGCAAAAATTGGAGGAGTTTAGAACAAACTCCCCCTTACAATACAGTAAATATTTGCACATCTGGGGGGAATTGGATTTCTTTCTGCGCCTCGGACGGTCACCTCACATGTCCATGAGGAGCGTTTCCTCCTCCCCATGTCTCATCCTCTTTCCTGATATACCTACTTATACATTTTGGAGTGGATAGATGCAGAAACACTTTATAATGCGATGCTGCCTCTGAGCCGATTGATTGTTTGCCCATTTTGTTTACGGTTATGGCATTTATTTTTTGCATAACTTTGGTTAACGCACAAGTTTGTTCTTACACGGATACCATCAGTGAAGTGTGTAGCTCCTTGGCTATGTAAATTGGATGCACTCCATTGAGGATGTTACACTCTCCATACTCTCGAGTCGCATGCAACTCTAACTATAAGCGGGCAGATCCCCACCCCTTTCTGGGGAGCATTCAATGGATCCATCACTGCAAATCTTTATACCTTAAATATTTGCTTTCCTGTTATTTTGCGCCTCAAAACAAGTTGTACGTTGTGATAATGCTATCTAGCTTTTTCTACTCTGTATAGGTTTTGGATCCAAACACCTTGCCTATGCGTTTGTACTTGAATCACTGTGGTTTGTCAATAAAAACATTTAAATAGGAAAAAAAAATCCTACCTAACCGGCGGAGCAGTCACCCAAGAAAGGGCATTCCCACTCTACGGAGGCTGTCCCTATTGCACCCTATCTTTGAAATAATTACGGAAAAAATATGTGTAATCGTGGTCACCAGAGTGTGTATATATACATACGCCTGCCAAAAAGAAGGTCCCGCACCCACAATATCAGAGCAAGTAAAATCACATATATTGCCACCAGCCTGACACGTTTCCCCATATTACAAGTAAGGGGTCCTCAGGGGAGTTATATATCTATGACAATGGGAAAAAAATATTATCAAATAAAATTATCAAAGAATAAAGGTGTCAGAATGTAAATCCCATAAAGTGGTGTAGGGATGTATGAGATACATTCCCAAATATGTCACCAGTGTCCTGGATAGAAGAGATGATAGCCAAAACAAACCAATAAATAACACTTAAGTAGTGTTATTTATTACTCCTCGGCATCTCAGAAATATCACTTTGGAGTAATAGGCAGTGATGGAATATGAGGGGAATCTCCCTACTGGGAAAAGACAGTACAAAGACACAATCTAGAGGGGCAATCCTCATCACAACAATCATTGGGGGAGTGGGGAGGGTTATATCTTAAGAGAATGGACGACATCTCGCCCCCTCCCCGACGTACCACTCCAAAACCAGACCAAATTATAGATCTTTTAGTAAAAAGTATAAAGCACAAGCGCCAATATAAGAGAGAGCTGATGAAAAAATGTCAAGTGATTACTGTGCCTGTTTCCCAAACTTTAATTACCAATTATATATAGAAACAAATGACACCAGCGCTAACTCTTCTATATGTCTCCCAACTAAATGTAGCAACTTTCCAGAAAATAGAATAGCTCAACAATCACTATTGATTGAAGCAATGGTGAACACCTGATCCAAGTGGTTAGTCCACAATCAGCTCTTCTACCCTAACCAACAACAATCTCACAACTAAAGGTCATTATAAAATACACATAAAAGCACCAAAAATTACAAGAACTCTTGCAACGTACCTAAAAGCTCTTTCCATAAACTGCATCCGATCGTATTATATCCACAGCGATCCACTTCACTGACAAAGTAAGGAATGGAACGTTTGTGTTCAAATTAACCAAGTGCTCCGGCAGCGCTCAGATATCCAACACGTAAAAACTAACTGGCAGACTAAGGTGACGTCACCTAGACTACAGAGGCTTGTCCAATATAAAAGTACCAACGCGTTTCGGAAGAAATCACGGCTTCCTTCATCAGGGCTGCATGACGTCACCTTAGTCTGCCAGTTAGTTTTTACGTGTTGGATATCTGAGCGCTGCCGGAGCGCTTGGTTAATTTGAACACAAACGTTCCATTCCTTACTTGTCAGTGAAGTGGATCGCTGTGGATATAATACGATCGGATGCAGTTTATGGAAAGAGCTTTAGGTAGTTGCAAGAGTTCTTGTAATTTTTGGTGCTTTTATGTGTATTTTATAATGACCTTTAGTTGTGAGATTGTTGTTGGTTAGGGTAGAAGAGCTGATTGTGGACTAACCACTTGGATCAGGTGTTTACCATTGCTTCAATCAATAGTGATTGTTGAGCTATTCTATTTTCTGGAAAGTTGCTAAATTATAGATCTTACTAGTAGAATATTTACCGTGGCTGAACAATCTGTACTAGCACAGGGTTTGAATTTTGTCCTGAACGCAAGTTTTAGCTCTTTTGATTGGATCAAGGACTTGTCTCTTTTTCTCAAGAAAACTTGAGTGCAGAAAGTTCTGTTTGGAAGCTGACAAATAAAAAATGTATGTCTCTGGGAATTGCAGAAGAAAATCTTCCTGGAGTTCAGATATTGACAGAAGTACTTGATGAGGGCACTAAGGAATTAGGGAGGGGGTCCTTTACTGACCATAAGATATAAAGTACAAGAATGCCGCCTCAGGAAGACAATAATTATATTCAAATCTTCTTTGAACTAGCCACTAATGACCTGGAAAAACTTAGTTGTCACCCACATGGTCTTAGTTCCAACCTTATTAGGGATGCACATAAGGCTTTTTGTACTCTGGAAAAAGGTTACAGTGTTATTTTCAAACCGGCAGATAAAGGTGGAAATCTGTTGGTTCTTGACCACCAACAATATAAGTAAATGGTGTGGAGTATTTTAAAAGATCAAAATTTCTATGGGATTCTAGCTGAAGACCCTATGGAGAAGTTTAGTCAAAAGCTTATTCAGATAATTTCCGAAGCTGTAGATTGCAGGATCATCTCAAAGACGGAATCTGAATTTATCATACAAATAAACCCCCAGATTCCCACTTTTTACGCTTTACTGAAAATACCATAAAGGGCTTAATCCCTTTAAGAGAAGGCTAATAGTGTCCGGAATCGATGCAGTGACACAGAATGCCAGGATATATCTAGGAAGAGTCTTACGGAGATTTGTGGAAACAAAACCAAGATGTCATATTTGCATCTATTGATACTTTATATAGCTCTATTCCTCATGATATTGGTATTCAAGCAGTTTCCCATTTTTTGAGATCAGTATGCTGCTCATAATCAGTTCATTATCCGTCTTTTACGATTCGTATTGACCCACAATTATTTCCTTTTTTATCGCAAATTCTTCCACCAGCTCAAGGGTAACGTGATGGAGAGCCCATGTCCTCCCACTTACGCTAATCTTACCCTGAGCTGATGGGAGGATGCGATAGTTTTGGGAACCACAAGGTCGTCTGGACCCACAACATACTGTAATATCCTGGGGGAGTTAAATACACAACATCAAGGTCCTCTGGTCTGGGTCTGGTGATTCTTTTCAGAAGTTTGTTCAAACTCTCAACCATAATGAAATAGAAATCAAATTTACCTTTGAGGTTGGAACCATTGGGTCAGACATTTATAGGAAACCCACTGCTACCAATGGTTTCCTTAGATGGTGTGTTCATCATCCCAGACCTTCGAAAGAAGGAATACCAAAGAGTCAAGTTTATTTGGCTGAGGAGAAACTGGGCTACCACTGAGGAATTTTAGGAACCAGGCCTGGATGCTGTGAGATCGCTTCATGGTATCTTTGATAGCCAGAGTGACAAAGTAATATCTATCCTGAATAAACACAGGGGCGTATTACATCTGGATCCCGACTTGCAAAAACTACTCCTAAAATTTCCAACAATTACCTATAGGAGAGGGCAATCCCTAGGGGACCGCATAGTACATAGTCACTACTCCGCTCCGTTCCCAACAGGTTGCATCGTCAACTACTAGGTACATTCAGATGTGGATCATGAAATGCATGCCCATTTGTAAAAGTTACAAAGTCATTTATAAGTACATCAATAAAGAGACTGTTTAACAGAAGAGAGTTCAGTAACTGCAAAACAAAAGGGGTTATTTATGTACTTGCATTCATACATTCCAATAAATTGGTAAGACAAAGAGAATTTCGTAGGAGGATTAAAGAACATGTGGGTGATGCACAGAAGAGACACACCAATAGCCACATAATCTCCAAAAAATTGGGAATCTCGCAAGAGAACAGAGAGTGACTTTTGATCACTATATTTACTATTTTGCCATAGGCAAAAAAACTCTATAAGTTCTCTATTTGTAAAACACTAAAACGTAAATTTTATTATGTATAACTCTTAACCTCTATGCACACTATTTAAAAACCTGATTTCTAACCTCATCATTTAACCCTTTTTGCTTCTGAAAGAGGGAATAACTCCCTTTCTATTATCAAGTCTGGTGGAGCACCACCTATTAACAGGAGAGCTTTATATCTATAGCAAAGTACTAGCTCCAGTAAGGGATCCAAAGCCTACTACTTGGGCAGTCGTCCCTAATCTCATGGACACAGAACAAATAAGGCCCCCTTGTGACACCCCTGCAGCGAGTGACACTTGTAGATAGAGGTGAGAAATCACAATTTAAAACATCATATCTGACCTGCCCGGTAGATTTGGATATTGATATGTTTATATCCTGGAGAGTGTTATTCACTTGGTTGGCTGTTGTGAAGGGATTTCTCTTCACCATGGGAATTATTCTGTGATCATCCACCACTGTTGTCTTCCGTCGGTGTCCAGGTATTTTTGCATTGGTCTGTTCACTAGTGCTTTCTTTCTTTTTAAGAATGTACCAAACTTTTGCCACTCCTAAAACTGTAGTAATTTCTCAGATGGGTTTTTCTGTTTTTGCAGCTTAAGGATGGCTTGTTTCACCTGCATGGAGAGCTCTTTTTACCACATGTTTTCTGCACAGCAAAATCTTCCAAATGCAAGCAGTACACCTCAAATCAACTCCAGGCCTTTTATCTGCTTAACTGAGAATGACATAACGAAGGAATTGGCCACACCTACCTATGAATCAACCTTTGAGTCAATTGTCCAATTACTTTTGGTCTCTTTAAAAAACAGAGTGGAACATGTTAAGTAGCTTAAACCCTTTATCCAATTTTAATGTGGATACCCTCAAATGAAAGCTGAAGGACTGAACTTTATGCCCATGTCCATTATGTAAATATAACATGTTTCAGTAAACAGGTAAAAAAAAAAACAACATTTTGTGTCAGTGTTTAAATATATGTGGACCTAACTGTATATTCCATAGGCAGTATCGAGATTGTTTCCTGGTTAACTTTTTTCTGGATTTGGGCCAGCCTACCCAACAACCACGATCACACCTGGATACATAGGGTACACGCCAGGATACGTGAGTAACACATACTATTCAGCCCTTGTTCCTACTCTTGCGATACTGGCTATTCATTTTGTCGACGTGGCCTTTTATGACTTTATTACGTATTGTTTATTATAATTTTTAATAAGATGCATAATTAAAGGCTAAGTTTTAGTCTTTGGTTTTGCAGTGACTTTTCTAGATATAGGCTAAAATATCATTTTGTTGATGGGCACTGTTGAATTATGCTGCTTTGCTGTCAAGTCTATGAATACATTCTATCTTTAATAAGTTGTCTGAAAATTTAAAGATCTTTTCCTCATAACATCAAAAATAACACGGAATATTTTCAAAAACATGACCAAAATGATAATTACAAAAATTAACAAACATTAGAATTACATAATATTTCATTTTCTGACAAGAAAAATTTGCAGTAAAGTGGCTGTATTTATGCATCTGCACAGTTTGTGAATGGTTTGTTTACTGCTGTAAAGTGTATTGTGAATAAGCGTTGTGGAAACTGTGGAGCAACTTCCCACCAAAATGAACCTGTAACGGTCTGGAGGTGGATGGTCTTGCTGCGGCGGGAGTCTACCAGGTCACTTCCACTGGCGGGGCTTGCCTGCGGTGGCGGCCAAGGGTAGACGAGGTACGGAATCGCAGCAGGCTCGAAGTCGGGGACAGGCGGAAGGTCAGGACAGGCGGCTCTGGTTCGTAGACATAGACAGGCAGAAGGTCAGGGCTGGCGGCAAGGTTCGTGGTCGGTAAACGTAAGCTCGAGGTTCGGTACACGGTAGACAGGAATAGACAATACTAGGAAGGCTTTCTCTAACTGGGAAATACACCAAGGATCCGGCGAGGGCCGCCAGGAAGAGGCCGGACTTAAATAGGAGCAGTGCCCGGCAATGACCAATTACCGGCGCACTGCCCCTTTAAATTTCAAACTGCCGGCGCGCGCGCCCTAGGGGCGGAACCACGCACCGGGAGACGGAGACAGGCTGAGCAGGAGCGTGGCCGGGTAAGTGAACGCCGGCGGGGACGGGGGGGGTGAGCGGACCCCGAACCCGACGTTCTGCTTGGTGTGGGAGCACGGGCACGCCTGCGACCCGGGACAGTGGTCGCAGGGGCGTCCGTGACAGTACCCCCCCGCCCTTGGGCCCTCCCCTCTTGGGCCCCCCTCTCTTACTGGATTGGAGGAATCTCTGGATGAGGCTGCGGTTCAAGATATTCTCCTCCGGCTCCCAAGACCTCTCTTCAGGACCGAACCCCTTCCAGTCCACTAAAAAGTATCTTTTTCCTCTAGTTCTCCTCATGCCCAGAATCTCTTTGACCTCGAAGACATTGGGCGCATCATCCACAGACGGAGGAGGAACAGCCTTCTGAGAAAAGCGATTGAGGACCAGGGATTTCAGTAAGGAGACATGAAACAAGTTGGGAATTCTCATAGTAGGAGGGAGCCGGAGTTTGTAGGACACCGGGTTGATGCGGCTGATGACCTCAAAGGGTCCCAGGAAACGGGTCCCAGTTTGTGAGAAGGCATCTTAAGGCGGACATATCTAGCCGAGAGCCACACCTTGTCACCTGGAGAGAAAACCCGAGGAGGGATTCTTCTTTTGTCCGCTTGAGTCTTCATGCGCTCAGAAGTGCGGAGCAGAGACTGACGGGTCTGGGACCAGATGGCCTTCATGTCTTGAACCAGTGCATCCCCCGTTGGGACCTCGGAGGAGGTTGCCAGAGGGAGAGGAGGGCGGGGATGCAGGCCATACACAATGTAGAAGGGGGAGAGCCCCGCGGACTCACACTCCAGGGAGTTATAAGAAAACTCCGCCCATGGCAGCAAGTTGGACCAATCATCTTGTCATGCCGAGACGAAATGGCGAAGGTAACTCCCAAGACCTGGTTGACCCTCTCCACCTGGCCATTCGTCTGTGGTGTGGTAGGCAGAAGAGAAGTCGAGCTTCAACCTGAAGTTGTTACACAGGGCTCGCCAAAACCTGGAGACAAACTGAACTCCCCGTCCTGAGACGATTTGCTGAGGGAGTCCATGTAGACGGAACACGGAAGGAAGAATAGCTCCGCCAGACGGAGGAGACGGCAGGCCGGGTCAACGGACGAAATGCGCCATCTTGGAGAAGCGATCAGTGATCACCCAAATGATGGTGTTGCCAGACGACGGAGGAAGATCAGTTATGAAGTCCATGGAAATGTTGGTCCAAGGTTGAGTTGGGATGGGTAGTGGCTGTAGTAGGCCTGCTGGCTTGTGGCGTGGCGTCTTGTTGCGGGCACGAAACAAAGTCCTTAACATCCTTTTCAAGTTCTAGCCACCAATAGAACCGGGATATCAGGTGGAAGGTTGTTCGGGCGCCGGGATGACCCGCCACCAAAGAGCAATGTCCCCATTTTAAGATACGACTGCGGAGAGCAGGGTGCACATAAGTCCTTCCAGGAGGAACCTTCCGGAGGTCCCCTGGAGCTGCCGAGATAAGACGTTCTGGAGGAATTATGTGTTCAGGAGTAGTATCTTCACCCACCACGTCGGATGCACGGGAGAGGGCGTCAGCTCTTACATTCTTCTCTGCAGGCCTAAAGTGGATCTGGAAATCGAACCGGGAGAAGAAGAGCGACCACCTAGCCTGGCGTGGGTTAAGTCGCTGAGCCGTCTGAAGATATTGGAGGTTTTTGTGGTCCGAGTAGATACGGATGGGGAAACGGGCACCCTCCAGCAGATAACGGCACTCCTCCAGGGCCAGTTTTATGGCCAGTAGCTCCAGCCCGCCAATCGTGATAATTCCTCTCGCCGACAGAACGTCTTGGAAAGAAGCCGTACGTTACAGTCTTACCCGTGGGCCCTTTTTGCGTAAGAACTGCTCCGGCTCCCACAGACGAGGCATCCACTTCCAGCGGGAAGGGTTTTGCGGGGTCCGGACGTGCAAGGATAGATGCCGTAGAGAAGGCGGACTTGAGCCTCGAGAACGCCTCTTCGGCCTTGACGGGCCAGCTGCGTGGATTAGCTTGTTTCTTGGTAAGGGCCACTATCGGAGCCACCAGTGTAGAGAAGTGAGGGATGAATTGGCGGTAGTCGTTACAGAAGCCCAAGAAACGCTGTATAGTCCGCAGACCGACTGGACGCGGCCACTGCAACACGGCTGACAGTTTTGCTGGATCCATCCATAGGCCTTGGTCAGAAATGACGTAACCCAGGAACGGGAGGCTAGTCTGATGGAAGAGGCACTTCCCTAGCTTGGCATACAGATGGTTCTCCCGGAGACGCTTCAACACCTGGCGAACATGACTGCGGTGGGTCTCGAGGTCGGGAGAGTACACCAGGATGTCATCAAGGTAAACCACCACGCAGGAGTAGAGGAGGTCTCTGAAGACGTCATTCACGAGCTCCTGAAAGACGGCAGGCGCATTACACAGTCCGAAGGGCATCACCAGGTACTCAAAGTGCCCATCCCTGGTGTTGAAGGCCGTCTTCCATTCATCGCCCTTGCGGATTCGGACCAAGTTGTAGGCCCCTCTCAAATCCAACTTGGAGAAGATCTTGGCGCCCTGCATGCGGTCAAAAAGTTCTGTGATCAACGGTAATGGGTAACTTTTTTTACCGTGATCTTGTTCAAGCCCTGGTAGTCTATGAAGGGCCGTAAGGTACCGTCCTTCTTTTTCACGAAAAAGAACCCCGCACCCGCGGGAGACGAGGACTTTCGGATGAACCCTTTCCTGAGATTCTCCTGGATGTACTCAGACATGGCTTGGGTCTCAGGAACCGACAGTGGGTAGACTCGGCCCCGGGGAGGACTGGTACCCGGCAATACGTCGATCGGGCAATCATATGGACAATGTGGAGGAAGACTCTCGGCTTGTCTCTCGGAGAACACATCGGCGTACTCCAGATATTCGGGCGGCAGCCCGGGCAGCGGCTCCTGAAGGGTCGAGCGGGAGCAGGAAAGCACCGGGCGAGGTGCTACCAAACAACGCCCCCGACAGTTGGGACCCCAACGAGTCACTTCTCCAGATGTCCAGTCCAGGGTAGGAGAGTGGAGCCGCAGCCATGGGAGTCCGAGGAGGACCGCTGATGAGGAGCGAGGCAAGACAAAGAAGGAGATTTCTTCCTTATGCAGCGCCCCCACGTGGAGGGACAGTGGCTTGGTGACAAACTGGATCGTGTCGCTAAGCAGCTCCCCGCTGACGGATGAGATAACGAGCGGTTTTTCCAAGCGGACCACCGGAAGCCGATACTGCTCCACTAGAGACTGGCGGATGAAGTTCCCGGCCGAGCCCGAATCCAGAAACGCCGGAACCTGGAACGAGGTGCCAGTCTCTGACACGACCTGCACTGGCATCAGCAGACATGGAGAGGAGGAGTTTGCACCTAGGAATGCCTCTCCCACAGATCCTAGGTGCGGAAGTTTCCCGCAGGCTTGGGGCGCTTGGGACAATGCTCTGGGCTGCCACAGTAGAGGCACAAGTTGCTTTGCCGACTCTGGGCCAACACTTGCTCAGAGAGACGAGCCCGATCAATCTGCATGGGCTCCTCGGTGGGTGTTGGCGGCTGTGGCGCAGGAGGCCTCTGGAACACCGGTGCCAGGCGAGGAAACCGGCGAGGTTGGGCTGACTGATGCTCTTGCCGAAGTTCCTCCTCCCGTTCAATGAAGCGTATGTCGATGCAGGTCGCTAAACGGATCAGGTCACTGAGGGAAGACGGGAGGTCTCTAGCTGCCAAGACGTCCTTAACTCGGCTTGAGAGCCCTTTCCTGAAGGTGGCGCACAGAGCGGTCTCGTTCCATGACAGTTCAGATGCCAGAGTGCGGAATTGCACCACGTAGTCTCCTACAGACAGATCCCCCTGGCGTAGGTTTAGGAGGGCTGTCTCAGCGGAGGATGCACAGGCTGGTTCCTCGAAGACATTGCGGAACTCAATGAGGAACAACTGAAGATCCGCCGTCACAGGCTCGTTCCTGTCCCACAGAGGTGTAGCCCATGCCAGGGCCTTCCCGGAGAGGAGACTGACCACGAAAACCACTTTCGCACGTTCGGACAGGAACTGATCAGCCATCAGCTTCACGTGCATAGAGCATTGGGTGATGAAACCCCTGCAGAGTTTCGGGTCTCCGTCGAACTTAGCTGGGAGCGACAGCCGAAGCTTGGGACCCCTCAGGGCCACAGGAACCGTAGAGGCAGGGACAACCACTGGAGATGGTGAGGGTTGCTACTGCTGGACGGTGACGAGTTGCTGCAACATGGTGAATAGCTGGGTAAATTGCTGCGCCTGTTGGCTGAGTTGCTGTGACTGGCGAGCAACAACGGTCGTCAGATCCGCCAGGCTGGGTAACGGCACCTTGGCGGGATCCATGGCCGGATCCTACTGTAACGGTCTGGAGGTGGATCCACTGGACCACCGCAGGCGATGGCGTAAGCCCACACCAGGGAGTGGAATCTAAGTAGGTCCCGGTATTCACCAGAGCCCGCCGCAAAGCGGGATGGTCTTGCTGCGGCGGGAGTCTACCAGGTCACTTCCACTGGCGGGGCTTGCCTGCGGTGGCGGCCAAGGGTAGGCGAGGTACGGAATCGGCAGGCAGGCTCGTAGTCGGGGACAGGCAGGAGGTCAGGACAGGCGGCTCTGGTTCGTAAACGTAGACAGGCAGAAGGTCAGGGCTGGCGGCAAGGTTCGTGGTCGGTAAACGTAAGCTCGAGGTTCGGTACACGGTAGACAGGAATAGACAATACTAGGAAGGCTTTCTCCAACTGGAAATACACCAAGGATCCGGCGAAGGCCGCCAGGAAGAGGCCGGACTTAAATAGGAGCAGTGCCCGGCAATGACCAATTACCGGCGCACTGCCCCTTTAAATTTCAAACTGCCGGCGCGTGCGCACCCTAGGGTCGCAGCCACGCGGTGGGAGACGGAGACAGGCTGAGCAGGAGCGTGGCCTGGTAAGTGGATGCCGGCGGGGACGGGGGGAGAGGGGGTGTGGGCGGACTCCGAACCCGACGTGCTGGACGGGGCTCCGCTTGGTGTAGGAGCACGGTTGCAGGGGCGTCCGTGACAGAACCATGGCTACCAGTCGTGTGTGTCTAATACAATGGTTCCACAAACCCTACTACTTATGAGGCTCAGAAGCAGATGGATGGTCACAAGCAAACAGTTGAAACCAAAAGTCTATATACACTATATAAAAAGACACATATGCATATTTTTCTCACTATCTGACATGAAATCAGGATAAACGTTACCCGTTTTAGGCCAATTAGGATTACTAAAATTATTTATATTTGCAAAATACCAGAATGTGGGAGAATTTTTAAGGCATTTTTTTACTTTCTGCAAAGTCAAAAGTTTATACATTTAATTAGTATTTGGTAGCATTGCCCTTACACTGTATGACTTGGGTCAAACATTTGGACATCCTTCCACAAGCTTCATACAATACACTGTGAAGCCATTGCCATCTCACACTTATCAAAGGCCTTTTCAGTGTCTAACGAGACTAATGCACTTGTGGTGGACGGCAGCCGATCAACAGCGCATGCATCCCTGGCCTGCAGTACCTTTCTCAAATTGATTACAGCCCTCCCTTTTTTGCTTTTGTTCTTGGGTTGATATGCACATGTTGGACCAAAGCATGTTCATCACAGACACAGAACCTGTCTCCTTTCTAAGCGGTATGATGACTGGACATTCCCATCTTGTTTGTATTTGCTTATAATTGTTTGCACAGATGAACAATGCACCTTCAGGTATCTGGAAATTGCACCCAAGGATGAAATAGACTTGTGCAAGTCTACAATTCTCTTCCTGATATCCTGAATGATTTCTTTAGATTTTTCCATTATGTTACACACAGAAGCAGTGTGTATAAAAAAAAATACATCCAGAGGTGTGTATCTAACTCTGATGTTGCCAATAAACCTATCAGAAGCTTCCAAAGACATGACATCATCATATGGGCTGTCCCAAATTGTTTAAAGGCATAGTAATCCTAGTGTATGTAAACTTTTGACTTTGCAGAAAGTAATAAAAATGCCTTACAAATTATCTCTCATTATTCTGGTGTTTAGCATATATAAATAATTTTGGTAATGCTAATTGACCCAACACGGGTAAGAAGTATTTCATGTCAGATGCTACTTTTGCTAGAGGATGGTCACTGCAGCTCTGCTAACCAAGCTTCATTACCTGAAATGACTTTAATTTTCACAGCAGTATCGGAATTGGACCTCTGTTGATTGGCAAAGGGTTACTTTCTTCAATGAGTCATGTTTTCTGCTTCATTAAATGGATGAACTTTGGTGTGTCAAGCAAAAAAAAATCAGATAACAAACATCCTGCAACCATTGCTGGAAAAGCAGAAGCTGATAGTGACATCCTTATGTTCTAAGGAATGCTTTGTAGTCACTTTCTGGGGCCACTCATCCATGTGGAAATGCCCTCTAAACTGATTTGTGCATAAATACATTGTAGCAGATTACACACACATATATGCCAATTGGTTTCCCTGGGGTGGACGTGATCTTTCAGCAAGACAATGCGCCATGTTACACTGCTAAAAAAGTCCGACATTGGTTGGAAGAGCATGACCAAGACTTCCAAGTACTAGCCTGGTACTCTAACTTGCTAGACTTCAATCTAACTGAGCATCTGTGGGAATATCTTGATAATCGGATTCTCTCTATGCATCCCCATCCCTCATACATGGCCTCCAACAGCTGTGGTATGCAGTCAGTATGGCTCCAGATACTTGTGACAACTTACCAGGATTTTGAGACCTTCCCAGCGTGTGTTGCTGCTGTCCATACTTCAAAATAGGGTTGCTCTGGATATTAGCTGGTCGTCAGGGCTGTGGAGTCGGCAAGCTAAAGCCCCGACTCCTCAATTTCCCAAACCTCCGACTCCTGACTCCCTCATACACGGCGCATGTTTAAGTAATAACTTTACTGTAGTAAATTGGTAACATCAGGCTGTTTATCACCTTATGATTCAATAATTAAGCTATTTAGGTAGAACAGATACTGACAAGCAAAAGGGTAACAATCTATTGATCTTTTGAACACTTGTGGGTAGATGTGAGGAAAATTCACTCATATGACAGTCATCTCTTCTTCAACTTCATAACTAGTCAGATCTGACAAATGGCCCCAGCTCCCAGGAAAACCTCAATTAATTAACACCCAGCTCAGACCATTGTAAAAGCCCTTCTGAAGGAAGCTAGTACAGCAAGAGATTGACCCATCAAAAGAACCCTCATTTCCATTAATTGGCACCTAAGACACATGTGCACTCTCAACCCCAGCTTCAAAGACTTTATCAAAATGCTCCTAGCCGCAGCGGCCTCGATATTTCATAAAGATTTATAGGCGATCCGCTCATAACTGGTCTATGGCGGTTTCATATCTTAAAATATGGAGCTCCCCATACATATAGCCACCACTCCCACGTTTGCACGATGTAGGGGGACCGAGAAATCCAGAAATGGACTTAAGGAGCACATAGGATAGGGGTGTCTGCTATCAGGGAGTAGTGTAGGTCCAGCCGGTTCTTATGCTGCTACTGGTTCCGTTCTGTGCCAATGCCCTGCCGAGGCATTTTGGTGTTTCTGTCAGAAATTGCATGGCCAGAGTGGGAGGAGTTCATAGACCGTCCCAGGGGTGTGTGGGGGAGTGTAGTGGGCTCCCACGTGGGCTGTCCCATTACAGATATAAGCAGGAGCTCAGGTGGGCCCAGTCATTGCATTCAGTAGGGGGGTACCTGTCATAATTTCCAGAAGCATCCACGCAGCGCAGGGCCACATCTGCCCCCCATGTGAGCCCAGATCAAACCAATCTCAGGTAACTGGACACATTTTACTGCCGTTGTTTGTAACCATACTTATATTTGCACCTCTGACTCTTATCTGTATATTATTATCCTTTTGCCCTCCAAGGCTAATTTAATCTATAAACTTTAATCTGAGTTAGTCTGTCTTGATCATCGGCCTCACACGCCTTATACTTGGTCTATAATATATGGCTACCCCAAGGCTGGTTCCTGGCCTTGTTATAAGTCGGTAACGGAACAGTCTAATAACTAAACTAGAAACTGGTGGCAGCCGTTCAGGGTCGTGGACGAGGAGTGTGTTCTCTCGTCTTCCCTGGTTCTCCCTCTGCCCGTGTGGACAGGGGTTAACAGTGGAACAGTATCTGGCTGACCTTGTGTACCCCTAGGGGGCGACGCAACGTCACAATACACCCCAAGTCAGGCCGTCGACCATCGAGTGGGCCGGCGGGGCGGGCTTTTTTCCTGACAGACTGGTGGCAGAGCGGTGGGATCAAGACAATAGTGTGTGAGAGTGCATGTCCCGTACTCACAGACACTAAGGACTACCAGCAGTGGCTTTTGCTGCTGGGGTCTTAAGATTAGCTCAGCATTAGACAAGTCAGAGTGCAATACAAGGTTTTGGGTGCATTCAGGTTGCAGTTTTTGTGTCAAGTAACCAAGTGTTGCAAGGATGGCTGGTCATGGCAAGGGCAAAGCTGTAGGCCCGGAGGAAACAGTCGGTGAAGTTAGCCAGGAGGAGCTCGGCCCAGACCAGTCTATGGACTATGAAGGCGAGGAGTCCAGCTCGAGCTCCTCAAGGAGCCAGTCACAGCTGGTCAATGGCGCAGTGGGAAGCTATCCCTCAGCTATTCTCCTGCAAGCTGCCCTAGCTAAGCTTGAGGCTGGAGACCTCGATGCCTACAGGGCCCTCCTAGCAGCTGCAGAACGTCGCGAGCGGATAAAGGCGGAAGCTGCAGAATGTCACGAGCGGATATTGGCGGCAGCTGCCGAACGTCGGGAGTGGGCCGAGGAATATCAGCGTGAGCGTGACCACCAATTACAGGTGCTTCAGCTGCAAAAGGCCCAGTCCACCCCGGCCAGTCAAGAGCCTCCTGAGACCCAGGTCCCAAAGTTAAGGGCGGAGGACTTTCCCATGCTGGATAAAGGCGGAGACCTGGACACCTTCTTGCTAGCATTCGAAAAAATTTGCCGCCAGCACCATGTACCTGAGGACCAATGGGTCCGGTTTCTAACTCCTCGTCTCAGAGGTAAAGCCCTGGAGATCTTCGGGGACCTGCCCTACGATGCCACCCTGACCTACGAGGAAGTCAAGCAGGCGTTTATCCGGCAGTACAACCCAGAGCCGTCTTAATAGCATTGTGGGCCCCTGGGCAGAGCTGTGAACTGGGCCCCCCCAACCAACGCAGAATACAGATGTACGCAGAATACAGAACACATCACTTATACCAAAAAGTAAACACCATAAAAACAAACACCGCAAACACGGTGCAAGTAAATTTTTTGACATTTCACCCCACTTTTTTTCTGATTCCCAGCACATTACATGATGCGTTCATGGCACCATTAAAACAAACATCTTGTCACACAAAAAACAAGCCCTCATGTGTCTATGTAGATAAAAATAAAAAACACTCTTTTATGCAGAATTGACATACCCCAACCAGGGCCGTATTTACGCTCAGGCTGCTCTGAGCTTGAAAACGCCCCTCAACTAAAGAGATTCACACAACGTATTAAGTAATGTGGGACAGCAGATGACATACAAATGGATTAGCTTAGATACGCAGGGACAGCAGATGGCATACACTGGATTGGCTTAGATACGCAGGTCCAACAGATGGCATACACCTCCCCCACACTCCTATCACCACCCCCCATTCCTAACACCACACATCCCCACACACTCCTAACACCGCACACCTCCCTCCCACCCCTAACACCTCCCCCACACCCCTAACCCCCCCTACACCCATAACACCCCCACACCTCCCCCCACCCCTAACACCTCCCCCCACCCCAACACCTCCCCCACACCCCTAACACACCCCCACCCCTAACACCTCCCCCCACCCCTAACACCTCCCAACACCTCCCCCACCCCTAACATCCCCCCAACACCACCCCCACCCCTAACACCCCCCAACACCTCCCCCCCCAACACCCCACAACACCTCCCCCTAACACCCCACAACACCTCCCCCCCACCCCTAACACCTCCCCCACACCCCACAACCTCCCCCCACCCCTAACACCCCACAACACCTCCCCCCACCCCTAACACCCCCCAACACCTCCCCCCACCCCTAACACCCCACAACCCCTCCCCCCACCCCTAACACCCCCCAACACCTCCCCCCACCCCTAACACCTCACAACACCTCCCCCCACCCCTAACACCCCACAACACCTCCCCCCACCCCAACACCTCCCCCACACCCCTAACACCCCCCAACACCTCCCCCCACCCCTAACACCCCCCAACACCTCCCCCCACCCCTAACACCCCCCAACACCTCCCCCCACCCCTAACACCCCACAACACCTCCCCCACCCCTAACACCCCACAACACCTCCCCCCACCCCTAACACCTCACAACACCTCCCCCCACCCCTAACACCTCACAACACCTCCCCCCACCCTCAATCACTCACTGGTCCTGAAGTCCAGAGACAAGGGGGCCGGGCATTCTTCAGCTCCTTCAGCTTCAGCTGCTGATGATAGGAGAGTACAGGGAGGGGCAGCCCTGCTCCTCTGTGTCCCCAGCAGTCTTCAGCTCTTCAGTGGCGCGCACTGAAGAGAGGGAGGGGGGAAGAGAGAGGGAGGGGGGGCAGGGCTGTATGCAGGAGCTCAGAGCTTCGCTGCAGACTGGCTCCTGCTTCACTCCTCTGCCGTGCTTCCCTGCCTGCGCTGTGAGGAGTAAAGCGCAGCAGGGCACAGGAATAGCAGGGTGCCGGGCAGTCTTCAGCTCCTTCAGCTTCAGCTGCCGATAGCTGGGGCAGGGAGGGGCAGCCCTGCTCTCTGTGTCCCCCGAAGTCTATGGCTCTTCAGTGGCACACACTGAAGAGAGGGAGGGGGCAGGGCTGTAGTGCAGGAGCGCAGAGGATCGCTCCTGCTTCACTTCAACTCCGTGCTGCCCTGCCTGCACTGTGAGATGTAATGCGCAGGCAGGGCACAGAAATAGCAGTGGCCGCATCAGGCATTGCTATAGCCTGGCCCCTGCTCTAACTGCCCCGCGCACGGTCCCTGTGTGTGTTCACTGCCGACTCTTCCATTGTGCAGGGTAGGCAGCTGCCTGAGAGGGCCCCCTGACTTCGTGGGGCCCCCGGGCTAGTGCCTACCTGGTCCAATGGAAGAGACGGCCCTGGTACAACCTCACTCCTGAGATGTACAGGAAAAAGCTCCGCAGTTTGCAGCGGGGTCCTACAGACAGCTGGGCCGACCACATGCAGGCCCTCCAGAGAGCAGTCGACCAGTGGACCTCGGGGTTAAAGATCACCACCATCCAGCAGCTGAAGGAGCTCATCGCCACGGAGCATTTTTTTGTGGAACTGCCCAGTCGCCCCTCCAGCAGCACCTTCGTGACCGAAACCAAAGGGGCCACCGCCACAGCAAACCTCGCGGATGAATATGCCCACAATCGGGCACTGGAGGCCAGGAAGCACACCAGCTGGAGAGGGGGTAAGATGCCCGCAGGGCCACCTTGTGCCTACCCCTAAGCCCAGGGGGCCCCCAGCCCATGCTTCCACATCTGTGGGGGAGCCCCGACTTTGTCACCTATGCAAACAGCCGGGACATTTTAATTCCGCATGTCCCCAGCGACAGAAGGGCCCGTCCCAGTCCTTTTTTCCAAGGCCCCCCAATGTTTTGTGTGTGAGTGGGTGAAGGCCCCTTGATAACTACCAGCCAGTGACCGTAGGCCGGTCTGTGGCCATGGGAATCTTGGACACCGGTGCGGAGATGACTGTAGTGCAGCCTGAGCTGGTGTCCCCAAAGGACATGATACCCGGAAAGACCCGTGCTGTCTCCCGAATTGGAGGCGTTGTGCTGGCACTGCCAGTGGCCAAGGTGTATTTGGACTGGGGTGCCGGACAGGGAGTGCGGGAGGTGGGGGTATCTTTGGACATTCCATCTAGTGTTTTGTTAGGGACAGACTTGGGGTGGCTGGTAGCCCGTTTTGAGGCCCCTGAAGCCCCAAGGTAGCCTACCAAATGTAATGTATCATCCAACCCTGTTAATAATGTTGACAATGTTGTTAACATGCATACTGAGGGGAGTATGGGGGTGGGTGATATGGTGTGTTCCTCTCCATCCTGTAGAGAGGAGATAAGGTCAGCGGGTTGAAATAGGGCAGCAGGATGTGTCCAGCAAGCCGGTTGGGATTTGTTGTCCTCTGGTGCGGCATCAGAGGGGACAAACAGAGGGCAGACAGCTGTGATGGGGGAGCATGCAGGTGAGGCAGGGCTCCCAGGAAAGGCCACAGGACAGGGTCTCCCCACAGCCAGGGCAGACAGTGGGGCAGACAGCTGCAGTGGGGGAGCATGCAGGTGACGCAGGGCTCCCAGGACAGGCCACAGAGCAGGGTCACCCCACCAACCGGATATCGGAGGGCCAGGTTCGGCCACGCAGACTGGCGACTTATATAGACGGAGAGGGGGAGCCCCACCAGCGGTTGCAGCGGTCGTGGCCACTGTCACGCGCAGTGGGAGTGCCAGGAGCCAGGAGGCCCCTCAGGGGCCCGATGATATCCTCCCATCGGACCAGGTAAGTGCCAGGGTAGGCAAGGGCCAGGAGATAGGTCCCAGGGAACCGACAGATGACGTGACAGTCTCATCCATTCTGGCCACGTCTAGTCGACAGTTTCAGGCAGCGTTAGCGGCTGACGACAGCCTGAAAGGTCTCAAGGAGCAGGCGGGACAGCCACCCTTGGACTCAGACAAAACCGCGCGGGTGTTCTGGGACCAAGGACGGCTGTACCACGTGACGGTACGACTGGGTTCACCGTAGGCATGGCCCAGGGACCAACGGTGGTACCCTATCCGTTCAGGGCGGAGTTGTTGCAGGTTGCGCACGAGATTCCGCTGGCCGGAGAGACCTAGGGATCACCAAGACCAAGGAAAGCCTGAACCAGCATTTCTACTGGCCAAAGATAGAGCCTGATGTGGCTGCCTACTGCCGTTTGTGCGACACCTGTCAGAGGGTGGGGAAGGCGGGGCCGAGGCCCAAAGCCCCACTGGTACCTCTGCCTATCATAGACGAGCCTTTCAGAAGGGTGGCTGTGGATTTAATTGGACCACTGTCTGTTCCCAGCAGCTCTGGGAAACGCTTCGTACTGACGGTAGTAGACTATGCCACTCTGTACCCGGAAGCGGTAGCCCTTTTGTCCATTCGGGCCGACAAGGGGGCCACCGCCTTACTGGAGATTTTCTCTCGACTGGGCATTCCCCAGGAAATGCTCACTGACCGGGGGACCCAGTTCATGTCGCAGTTAATGGAGTCCTTGTGTAAGCTGATACAGATGCAACATCTGTTGGCCAGCCCGTACCACCTACAGACTAATGGCCTGTGTGAACGGTTCAATGGCACCCTGAAGCAGATGCTTAAGATGTTGGTCGACACCCATGGGCGTGACTGGGAGCGGTACCTCCCACACCTACTATTTGCTTACCGGGAAGTTCCACAGGCCTCAACGGGGGGGGCCCCTGGCTCTGGTGAAGAAGGCCTGGGAAGGAGACTTAGCAACCCCGGAGGTGTCGGTCATTGAGTAAAGCCCTGGGGCTTCCGTGACAAAATGCAGGCCTTGATGCAGCTATTGCACGAAAATATGCGATGGGCCCCGGCTGACCAGAAGCAGTGGTACGACCAGAACGCTTGAGAGAGGACCTACCAGGTGGGTCAGAAAGTGTGGGTACTGGTCCCCGTAGCACAGGACAAGCTTCAAGCAGCCTGGGTAGGCCCATATGTCATGCACCAGCAACTCAACGCAGTCACGTACTTGGTCACCCTGGACCACGACCGGGGAAGGAGAAAGGCCTTCCACGTGAACATGATGAAGGCTCATCATGAGCGGGAGGCATGTGCCCTTCCCGTGTGCAACCTGCCCGAGGAAGGTGAGATGTTGACCCTCTTGGAAATGCTTGCCCTGGTCAGGGCAGGTGGATCAGGGCAGGATGTGGAGATTTGTGGACAGCTCCTGGAGGACCAATGGTCCCAGCTGTTGGCAACTCTCCACCCCTTCTGGGCATTGTTCACTAACATGCCTGGAAGGACGGAGTCAGCCGTCCATCACATGGACACCAGGGATCACCCCCAAATCCGGCGTTCAGCATATCGGATCTCCCCCGAAGTGCAGCAGCACATGTGTGAGGAGATTGACAAGATGCTGAAGCTGGGGGTCATCAAGGCATCCAACAGTGCCTGGGCCTCGCACTTAGTCCTCGTCGCCAAGAACGTTTGGACCACCCGGTTCTGTGTGGACTACAGGGGGCTCAACACTGTCACAGTCACCGATGCATACCCAATGCCACGCATCGATGACCTGCTCGATCAGTTGGCCGGGCCAAGTACCTGACCAAACATGGATCTGAGCCGGGGATATTGGCAGATTCCCCTGACCCGTGAGGCAAGGGAACGTTCTGTCTTTTTTTTTTTTTTTTAAACATGTTTTTATTGGTTTTACAACATAATGGTGTCACAAACAAAAAAAAGGTACAAAAAACATACATCAACAATACCGACTTTTTGTCTTCGTGCCAAGTCCTTTGACAAACCATTGTCTGCAATGAGGTTAAATATAGGCTTGAAAGCCAGTGCATGCGAGAGTCTTTTATAGCCTCGGGGCTGTCGATTGAGTTTGTCCATGTTTAAGGAGATCGCTACCTTCATGTAGGGTCAGATACACCCTAGAGAAAATACATACAGTAAACTGACAAAGTTTGGTTCCAAGTTATACTAGGGTGATTGGTCAATAAACACCTGAGTCCCAACAATAGAATTTAGAAACAAGAAACAAGAACAATATGAAAAAAAATAAAAATAAAATAAGTTCACCATGAGCCTATATTCTACTTCAAATGCGGTTACTTATGTAGTCCCGCATGACCTAGACAGAAGGTAATGCATTCGGCCTTTCCTTGATATCCCCATTTGTAAGACAGTGTGGCCTCAGCAATCAACGGACTCTTTCTCCCCCTCTCTCAACCCCTCAAATCTTTAATTTTCCCAGTGTACCCCCCAATTCTCGCTCCAAATACCACTTGGTAGACTTAAAGGATGTCACCAAGAGTCTAATTTCCTCCTTTTCTAAAAAGTGACAGATAAAAGTATTCCATTTAGTAAAAAATTTCCCAATTTTTATGGATTTGGCTAGCTCCGCTTCCACCCTTTCTAATTCCATATACTTTTTAACCACCCCTAAAACTTCGGGAATCCCTGGTGGATAAGGTTCCAGCCAATTTTTTAGCAGACATCTTTTTGATGCAAGGAGGATTATGTGTATAACAGAATGGTGTGCAGGAATGCTTGTTAAGTCATGGAAGAGCAATGTTGCCGGGGACAGGGTTAGCTCTATATGCCCCTTATCCATTAGGACCTGGAGTAAGCGCTCCCAGAAGGTTTGTACTTCAGGGCATCTCCACATTCCGTGTGAGAGATTGCTTTTCGGGAGGGAACACTTGGGGCATGCAACCTTCCTGTGTGGAGCCGAGGCGTGAGGGGGGATGTTAAATCCATAGATGGCCCGATGCATAAACCTGAAGTATGTCTCTCTCCATCCCTCATTGACCACTGCTTTGCATATCTTTGACCATCCATCTAAAACTACGGTCGTCCCCTGCAATGTGGGGAATGCCTTATCCCAAAAGGAGAACAACCTGTCCTCCCAGGAATACACCCCCGGTTCCCGTAGTCTAGCATAAAGCATGGACAGGGAGCAACGTCCAGAATTTGGGTCCAGAAAGTTGTCAAACTTGTTCACCGGAAATTCAGCCCTCACGCAACGCACCCTTCTAGTTAGAAAACTTATCAGTTGGTAGTAAGTTAGGAAATGGGAATTAGGAATATCAAATCGCTCCTGCAGGTCTGGGAATGACATGTATTTGTTGCGATCTCTATCAAAAATGTCATTAAGATTCTTAAGGCCCCTGTGTTTCCAGTCCAGTAAATGGGGATTACCCACGCTGGCTTGGAGTTCTGGGTGTCCTGATAAGGGCATATGTTTACTGTACATGGCCGGCAGGTTAAAAAACTTTCGACACACTTTCCATATAGCAATGGTATCCCGCATCAATATGCAAGATCTAATTTGTATTGGGATTGCTGCAAATTTCGTATGTAGCAGAGCCGATAGGTCCCATGGATCCGCCAGGAGCGACTCCAGCTCTGTGTTCGAATAAAATGAAGTTCCCCTCACCCAATGTCGTAAGACACAGGCGAGATTGTATCTCCTTATATCAGGAAAGTTTATCCCACCACAAGCCCTCGGGAGCATAAGTTTAGAGATTCCTATCCTTGCTTTTTTCGACGCCCAAATGAATCTAGTAAACCCTGCTAAGGGAATTTTTATATCAGAGTGTTTTAGGAGTAAGGGGATCGTTTGAAGGGGATATAGGAGCATGGGGAAGCTCATCATCTTGACCAGATGACAACGAGCGAGTAAGGAGAGGGGGAGCTTAGACCATCTATCAAGTTCTCTCACTGTCTTAAGTATAAGGGGAGGGTAATTTAAGTGATATATGGATTCAGGGTATTTGCCTATGCGGATTTCCAAGTATCTAAGGGAGGTCTTGGCAAAAACAAGCAGGATATCTAATTTATTTATTGAAGGGGGCTGAGAAGTTCTGACTTCGCCTCATTTATTTTGAAGCCTGAGTAGGTCCTGAAAACTCTCAGGTGTCTCAGTAAGGGGCCAAGGTCCCTTTCAGGGTGTGCCAGAAATTTAAATTAGAGATTGCGGCCCCTAGCTCCTCTTCCATTATAGGGGCACCCAGGGCAGATATCTCCTCCTCTGACAGGCCCAGCATGTTGATCTGCTGCAGCCAACTCTCAGAGAGGCTGTCATCGAGATTCTCATCCGAGTACAGTTTTTGATAGAAAGATCAAAAAACCTCTACCACCTCCTCCCCTTTCCGTCTCAGGGTACCTGTTTTATCTTTTATTGCATGTACATGTGCTGGAGGGCGGGGTCCCCTTGCAAATCTAGCCAAGAGCCTGCCTGGTTTACTCCCAAAATTGAAAAGTCTAGCCTCCAACTGGGTTTGCTTAAAGCGTTCCCTCTTGGTTAACCCTAAAAAATTTGTAACCCTCTTGCGAGCGGGGCCCTCACAACCTCGTGTCTCATTTGTAAGTAGCTTTTTTATAATGTAATGTCTGCTTGTCTGTGCTTATTCCCTTCTATATTGTAAAGTGCTGCGGAATATGTTGGCGCTATAATAAATAAAGAATTAAAATTTTTATCCACGACTCGTACTCCTGTTTTGCAGTGGCCCATTTAATTTTATGTTCCTTTTGGGGGGATACCTTGAACGTGTTGTATGCTTCCCTTAGCTTAATATCGTTACTTTATCCCTAACTTTTTTCTGAAAGCAAGCAACGTAAGCTATTAACCTTTCCCCTTAAGACTGCCTTTGCAGTGTCCCCCAAAAAAAGCTGAGGAGACTCCTGAATTTCCTGATTATCAGATTGAAACTCCAACCACCAACCTTGTAGGATTAATTTGGGAAATTTCCCCATTTTGGCCAGATATGCAGGGAAACGCCAGATTTTAGTCTGTGCCTCTTTGGACACAATCTAACACAGTAAGCAGGGTTGGCGAGTGGTCTGAGATAACCATGTCTCCATATTTAACCTCCTCCACCCTTGTCAGCAGGCTCTTAGAGACCAAAGTAAGTCTAATACGTGACCAGCTACCATTGGTGTAGAGTATATGAAAATACTCCCTGCCCTCAGAATTAGAAAGCCTCCAAGGGTCGCAAACATCTACATTCTCGATAAAAGTAGCCAGGGACGTTTTTCCTAGATTGAGTCTCTTGGGTTGTGACCCCCTCATTCTTCTATCCTCAGTTTAAGAAATAACCTCATTAAAGTCTCCACCCAGAATTTTATGCTCACAGCCGTCCCTGTTAAGTATCGCTGCTAAGTGTCTGAAAAAAGAAGGACCCCCCGTGTTTGGGCCATATATATTGTAGAATGAAAAGTCCTCGTTGTGAATTCTAATGTTGATTCTAACCCACCTCCCCTCCTCATCATGTTCATGGTGAGTTACTTGTCCTTCAAAGGTATTCCTAATTAAAATCAGAACGCCCGCCTTCTTCCCTCTTGCAGGGGATCCATATACACTACCCACCCATAGCCGTTTCATACACGGGAAATCCTCTTCGAGCAGATGAGTCTCCTGCAGTAAAGCTACATCAACCCTGAGACGCTTCAGGTGTCTAAGCACCATGAGGCGTTTACCTGGGGATCTCAGGCCCTTAACATTCCAGGACACTATTTGCATTATAAAATAAAAACTTGGTGGTATGCATGCATGGCTCTGGTGAACTAGGAAAAGACTTACAACCACAAAACAAACTTAAATCGTAACTGACAAACAGGTCAACCGCACTCCGAGGAAGAGTCACAGGAAAAATGTAAAACTCACTCTCCACCAGAAAATTGTGCCAAGGGGCTTCACTTTTTTTCCGATACAAAGTGATGCACCATTCTTTATCTAATATTTCTATCATCATTTTCCCCAGTCGCCTGAGACATCTACTTCAGGGTAAAATATAACGCATAATAATCGATCAAGACAAATGCTTGCCAGAGTGGTTTAACCAACCCACACCTAGCTATTAAAGGAATAGTCCTGTCCCCCGGTATGGTCTCCATCAGACCCATCCGTCCACCCCACTCCCGGAGTAGGGGGGATAGGTCCGAGGGCACACCACACCCATTAGAGACTGCCCAGCAATCATACACTGTAAGGCATTCAAGAATTTGAGCAGTAATGGCCTAAGAGGCCCCAAAGAGAGAAGAAAAAAAACATTTTGTTAACTCGATAAGGGTATTGGCAGTCAAGAGACTAGTTTTGTGGTTTGCCTCTTCCTCTGCTCCTTCGGGCTCATGGAGCGGGAGGAGTACGATGGATGCAGTCTCTCGTCCTCCGATGTTGACTCCCTCCTGCCAGGAACTGTAAAGCCAGAGAAAGAATAGCGCCTCTTCGGGGTAACCGGAGATGGGGATCTGGAGCAGGGGAGTTGCCGGTTATCCAGGTACTTCTGCGCATCATCAGGCGAGTAAAAAGTAGAGATATTCCCGTTCTTATGAAAGATTTTCAGAATTGCTGGGAATAACAAGGCGAACTTCATCTGTTTTCGGAAAAGGTAGGAGCAGACAGGAGAGAATGCTTTTCTTTTTTTACCACTTCCACAGAGTAGTCTTCAAAAATGAGAACTTTCCGTCCCTTGAAAATTAGCTCAGATTGTAACCTCCGGAACGCCCTTAGAATAGCCACCTTATCAGTGAAATCCAAGAACTTGACTATTATTTGACGGGGGCGCTCTCGTAGTGCCGGTGGTACATCTCTCTCTCTGGAGGAGTTCGGATTATTTCTGCTGCGGAGATCTGGTCCTACGCGATGAGCCCTCTCCACTTTGCAGGGCCCAGAGCTTTTGGCAGGTGTTTTCACACAATGAGTTAAGATCTCTCGAGGGGACTGCCTCTGTAATACCCACAATCCTTAAGTTATTTCTCCTAGACCTATTTTCTAGGTCATCGAGTTTATCGCTGAGCCTCTTATTTTCTTGCAGGATATCTTGGATTTGAGAGCTATATTTGTCAGAGTCCTCTTTTATTTCCCTGGATGTGTATTTCATGGTTTTCCAGTCTTTCTGATTGGATTTTGACGTCTGCCTTGACCTGCGCTATCATTCTGGCCACAGAGGCAGATAAAGAGGCCTGTAGGTCATCAGAGATTTGTTTTGCCATCTTCGCCACTATGGATTTCAGATCATTGCCAGTGAGGTTAAGCTCTAAGGATGGGGTCTCCTGAGGAGGTTGTACTGCCACCGCCTCGGCAGGTGTCGAGGATGGCTCGCCTGGCGCGCTAGGCAAAATATCCCAGTCCGTAATTGAGAGCGACTCCTCTGAGTGAGCTTTATCTAAGATGTCAGGGGATGAAGAGTTAAGCATTTGAGCCCCTTTGCCGGTTTGTTTCGCTGTCTTTGTTCGTCCCATTTTATGCAGAAATTTTTCCATACGTGGAAGATGTATCTGAATTACCCTTTTTTCCTTGTCCCTGTCTTTTGTACACTGCTTTAATGCGCTGTAACTTTTGTCCCACAGAGTTGTAAATTATGTTTCCATTAAGGTACTGTTCCCTTCATCAGGAAAGTCTCTTAATCTATGCCCCTTTTTTCCTGTTCCCTGAGGGAAATGTGTGCTGTGGCAGTGTATTGGCAACAGGTTCTTATGAGCCGGATTGCCGCAGGTAGGTAGGGATTCCTCCACAACTCTTTAGCCGTCCAGGCTGTTATCAATGGGCCTATGAAGGTAGCCCCACTGGGCATAGCAGGCGTCCCAGCGAAAAGTCTTATACTGAAAGGCGTTTTCCTAGGGATGCACTCCCTAAGGTCTCTCGGCGGGGGAAGTAGGGGAGAGGGCCAGGCCCTGTACCTTTAGCTGGGGTTTCCCCTACATTTCCCCCAGCGCTGTTACCCCTTTTGGCAGTCCTTCTGTTTGGGGTTTGGGTGGGGGGCCCTTCCTGTAGCTGTCCTCAAGCCACGCTGCTACTTCATATGAGGCTGCGGCGCAAAGCTGTCATGGCGCGTGTAGCCGCGGTCACGTGCGCCACAGTGCGGTCCCGCTAGCAACGGCTCCTCAGCAGTTTGCAGCCTTCTATTGCGGCTCGCATGCCGCCTGCCACGGTCCCAGCGAGTTGCCCGCTGTGCGCAGGTGTTTGTTCGGGAGCTTCTGCTTCAGCCTCCCTTCATGGCGGCGCCGGAACAGGAAGTCGTAACGTTCTGTCTTTATCACCCCATTCGGACTGTACGAGTCCACTGTCATGCTGTTCGGTATAAAGAATGCCCCTGCCACTTTCCAGCGGATGTCAGCCTCCCTTCATGGCGGCGCCGGAACGTTCCGTCTTTATCACGCCATTCGGACTGTACGAGTCCACTGTCATGCTGTTCGGTATGAAGAATGCCCCTGCCACTTTCCAGCGGAAGGTCAACACGCTGCTCAGGGGACTTGAAGGGTACGCGGCTGCGTACCTGGATGACATAGCCGTTTTCAGTCGTACCTGGGAGGATCACCTCCAGCACCGGACGCATGTGCTTGGAAGTATCCGCCAGGCAGGCTTTACCTTAAAGCCAGAAAAGTGCCATATTGGCATGAGTGAGGTCCACTACCTGGGGAACCGGGTAGGTGGGGGGCCTTGAAGACAGAGTCCGGAAAAGTGGATGCCATCGCATCCTGGCCCACCCCCAGGATGTCCTTCTTGAGCACCGCTGGGTACTATAGGAGGTTTGTTCCCACAAAAGTAGAGGGCAAAGCCCTGAGGACTCCCCAGGAAGAGGTTGCCCTCCCAGTCGTTTGGGACAAACGACTGCGGACCCCTTTCCCAGGCCCTCAAGGGCCTTGCCCCACTCCCATTTAAAAAAGCCGCCGACTTACCCGGAGTTTATGTACAAAACGCCCAGTGATTTTTGGCCTGGGGTGAAAGTGCTCGCCAGGTGGACACGGGGAAGGAACATCCCCATTATGTCCCGGGCCCGGAAGCTTTCCCGAGGGAAGTGGCCTATTCCACCAGGGGAAAAAGGGAATCCCTGGCAATAGGGGTGGCCCCCTGCAGCAGCTGCAGCCCTACCTATACGGGCGTCATTTCTTTGTGGGACAGACCCAAAACCCCACTGGCGGGTTACATACAGTCCCGGAACCAAGGGGGAGGTTGCTAGTGGAGCTAGCACCCCAACAGTACCACTTTCCCATTTCGCCCCAGAAGGGGGTTTAACCACGGCGACGGCCGAGGGTTTTTGCCCAAAGGGGGGAAGGGGTCAGCCGGGCGCAGGGGAGGCATCGAGAAAGTACGCCCCCTAGCGCCCTCAAAAGGGGGGGGGGGTGAGGAAAATTCACTCATTGACGTCTTTCCCTCCTTCAAATTTCATAATGTCAATTACAAAGGCCCCAGCTCCAGGACAGCCTAAATTTAAATTAACACCCAGCTCAGACGATTGTAAATGCCCTTCTAAAGGGAAAGCTAGCACAGAAGAGGTTTGCCCCATAAAAAAGAACCCTCCTTTCCATTAATTGGCACCTAAGACACATGTGCACCTCAACGCAGCTTCAAGGGACTTGCCCAAAATGCTCCTAGCCGCAACAGCCCAATTTTTCAAAAAGATTTGTCCAGAAAGGGGCTTAGGAGCATAGGATGGGGTGTTGCTTCGGGGTAGAAAGGTCAGCCGGTTTTGATGCTGCCCGGGTTTTCCTTTCTGTGGCAATGCGCTCCCGGGGGTATCCCCCATTTTGGGGGTTTGTCAGAAATTGCTGACCAGAGGGGGAGGAGTCATAGACCGTCCAGGGGTGTTGGGGGAGTGTAGGGGGCTGCCAGTGGGCTGCCCTTACAGGTAAAGCGGACCCAGGTGGGCCCAGTGTTGCATTCAGGAGGGGGTACATGACTTTTCCCAGAAGCATCCACGCAGCGCGGGGCCCACATCTGCCCCCCATGTAGCCCAGCCCCCAAACCAATCTCAGGTAACTGGAACATTTTACTCCCGTTGTTTGAACCATACTTATATTTGCACCTTGCTCTTTTTGATATTATTATCCTTTTGTATATATTTGTTAGTGCGCCCCCAAGGAAATTAAATCTAAAACTTTAATTTGAGTTAGTCTGTCTTGATCATCGGCCTAACAGCCTTAACTTGTTAAATATATAGCTCCCCCAAGGCTGGTTCCTGCCTTGTTATAAGTCGGTAACGGGGACGGTCTTATAATTAAACTAGAAAACTGGTGGCGCCGTTCAGGGTCGGGACAGGAGTGTGTTTTTTCCCTCCCCTCCCTGTGCCCGTGTGGGACGGGGGTTAACATGGAAAATATCTGATGACTTGTGTACCCTTTGAGGGCGGCGCAACGTCAGTTACACCCAAAAAGTCGGCCCGTGACCCTCGGTGGGCCGGCGGGGGGGGGCTTTTTTCCTGACAGTGGGGAAAAGAAAAAAGCTTTTTTTCTATCCAAGTCCGTCTGAAACCAATTGGGAATATGGGAAGAGCCCTGGGATCGGAATTTGGCCAAACCTGTTGAATCTGTTCAGACCCCAAAAGGATTCAGGAGTATTAAAAACCCCAAAAAGGTGGATTTCCCCAAATTTACAAACAAAAAAATAAAAATTAAACTTTTTTGATTTTTAGGAGAAAAACAGTAACAAGGGGTTACGGGAAAGAACTGAAAACTGGCAGATGCTAAATATTGCAAGTAAAATTTTATAAGTATTTATTACTTAAAATAAAATTACAGTACCCCTCATATCAAACTTAGTGTATGGGGTTTTGGAGCTGAAGTCCAAGTTAAAAAATTTTGTTACCATTTTGCTTGTCAGTGAAAAATATATTTATTGGATATGACTTTAAAACCCCAAAAAAATTGTAAATATGCAAAAACATGCGGGAAAATTTTGTGTAGTTCTAAATTTGTTTGAGAATAGTTTTGCCCCCCATCAGCCCTGCATACTGACCTCAATCTGTCTTTTTTTTCCAGGCTAAAAAGGGCCTTCTACCTAATTTGGGGTTGGGGGAAAAAGGGGTGCCCAGGGGCAACATCTTAACAATGTCGGGTATAAGGGAATTGCTCAGCCCAGTAGTGTTGATGAATGGTTGAAAATTTTTTACGTCTTTGAAAGCAGGTGAAAAATTTTGCTGAAATCTGTTTGCCATGGGGGCGGAATCTTTTCCCCCGGGGGAGCGTTTGCCGCTTCTGACATCAATTCATCCTCATGTGATAAGGTGAAAATATGGGAGCGTGCACTGGCCGGACCCCAAATTCCTCTTTCCTTTGCACTACATGAACAATTGGCCAATTTTAGATATTTTGGGGTCGGAGAGTCCTTTTTTGACGACTCCCCTCCCGCAAAATAGGGACCCACTCCACACCCCCCTTTGGGCGTCTAAAAATGAGATTTGCTCTGTATATGCTGTAGTAAGGCATAAAGTGGGTTCCTAGTCAGAGCAGCTCTAGTGGTCTCTTGTTGTGTTTGTGTATAAGGGGTCTTCCCCCTTATTTAGTGACCATTTGCTACATGCATCCGGAAAGTCGAGGACATGCATCAACGGATGGTTTTTTTTGGGAAGTGCGCAGATTTTTTTTCTATACAAAAGCAGCTTTCCCGTAAAATAAAACAAAACCCCTGCGTTGTACAATTTTTATCACCTGTGAGTTTGTTAAACATACAAGCCTGAGGTTTCTGTGAACAGAAACCTTGAACATGTAGTGAAAACATAGTGTGATAGGACTTTCATGGCTGGCCTTTAAATTTAAGACTGAACATTAGCGTAGGGCCCGAGACCCTTTTGAATGAAAAAAGAAAAAAAATAAACAACCAAAATTTAACGGAGCACACTTTATTTTAAAAATTTTTACAAAGCTTTTTAAAAAAGCTGAATAAATTTTATCTGTTACAGTTACTGTACATTTTCCATAGAAAAAAAAAAAAAAAAAAAGGAGTATTAAGAAAGGGTCCACCCCAGTGCTATATACTTTTATATGTACAAAATCTACTTTTCCCCTTACTGTCAAGTTGACGCCTTTAGAACATAGGAATAATAAAACTAAAATATTTCATGAATACAGATCAATGTACAAGTATTGATTTGTAACATACATTATATTACATTATTAACTTGTCTATCAGCTATTTGTAATAGCTTACTGTTGTGCATACACTCATTTACAGAGCTTAAAAAGACAAAAAAATAAGATATTTAAACTGAGATATACATGAATATATTGGTTTATAAATAGTATTTTTCAAAACATAATGCTTTTGATATCCTAGTAGCTAAGAAAGCAAATAATTTAGTTACTTTAAAAATAATAAAAAAGGAGGGAAGAAAATGCAGGGAAAAAACTCTTAAACTAAAGCTTGCTCTAATTTCAGTTATCTGTAGTGTTGTCTATCACCTACACATATATAAAACAGTCTTATCCTTGTATACCTCTTTAGCTTTTTTTGCATACTACTATAAATTGTAAAGAAGCAATTGATGAGCAAAAAAACAAAAAAAGGTGCAAAGTAAAACGACTGTATTAAAGCAAAAGGCGTATTTATTTACAGCATTCCTATGAGGGGAAAAATGTTGATGGTTTGGCTTGTATACACAAAGAAAATTTTAATTTCCCATGTCCCAAAAAAAAGTAGTTTCAAAACTCATGACCTGTAAGAAATAATAATAAAAAAAAGAATATAAATTAAACCATTTTAGGGGCAAAGGAACACTAAACAGAATGTAAAATACACACAAGATGTCTTTGCAATATTTCTCATAACCCCACTCTCCTGTGATACTGCAAAGCTTCCACTGGCCTTACAGATTAGCCATTCCCCTCCTTTTCACGTGACTTACAGGTGCTGTGCCTGTAAGACAATTGGCTGCTGCAGGAGCCTCCCCTAACTAATGTCTGCAATAAGTTACAAAGCATGCCTAAATCCAGTTCCAATTTTTAATCTCACCCACACGATTTATCATTCATTTTTTGTAGTGTACTGTGCTGTTAAGTAGATTTTGGCCTAAAAAGATTTGGTCTCAGTGCAAATACGATTCCAGTAATTCTAAATTTAAATTGGGGGCTTAAAGGTTGGTTTATATGCAAAAAGGGAAAGACTTCCATGTGGAAAAAAATTGCACCCATCACTAATAGCCAACAATATGTGTACTCGTTCCAACTAATGAAAAATGCTGATTTCCAGAAGCGTCCATTTGGGCAAATTTAGACATTAATAGCATAAAATTATAAGTGGATGGAGCCAATGTTAACACAACACTCCATAAAGTTAAGAGCCTATATTTTATGAAGTGTTGATTTTCTCTTTAAGGTGTTGATACTTGTCTCCAATTGCAGCTACAAGATTTTACTAATGGGACATTGATTAAATTGTCTGATGTCTTTCCTATTTTATCCTCTTCTTGTAAGATACAGAGACAATTTTGGAGTAGTAGAAAAAAATTTTAAATATGAAAAAATAAGGGTCGAAATAAAAAATTTAAGGACGATTGCTAGGGGAAACCCCCAATTTGGTGTTGTATAGTTGTGTTTAGCCTTGCACCTCATTTCTTGGTACATAGCAGCCATCAGCTTTCTGCTTCCATCTGCAGTGACCACATCTGCAGCAATCACTGGGGTGGGGTAACTGCAGGAGCTGCTGGGTTTTTTAAAGACCCCGGGCCCGCTTTGCGTAAAGGGGAATTCACAGGTTTGGGCTCATCCCCCGCCCAAAGGAAAAAATACCGGTCTTTTTATTTCTACCATATTGGCCCTTTTTTTGTGCCGCCCCCACGGCCGCCGGGGGGCGGGTTTTCTCCCCGATGAGCGAGAAAAGCCCTCCCCCTTCCCCTGATTGTTCAATTCGTTTCCAAAAAGGATCTTCAATGTTTTTCGGGCAGCTGGCGGTTTGAAATACCGCCGGGCAGAAAACCCGTGCAGTCGGGACTGCGTCATGGGATTTCCATAGAGCCCCGTGTGTTAGTTTGCAGCTGGTTTTTCAGACTGTCTGCAAAAACAAACGTTGAAAAACCGGCCGCAAACCCTCCCTGGGGACATGCCCCTTTAAAGGGGGGCGTAAGTGCGTCATCCTGAAGCTTCATGACTTCATTTTCCCCCAGCGGAATTAACCTGAATAATTGACATGTCAGTTCTTTCCCCGAGAGTGTATTGTGTGGGGAAAAAACGGTAAATAGAGCTTCAATGAAGGGTATCAATACCGTAATGTGGCCCGTTTCTTGGGTGTACGAGCACAATTAGCACCGAAGTACAGCCAAAATTAGCCGTGGGGAACATATCCTAAATGTCAAAACAAGGGGTTCATTTTTTCTTTTGAAAAGATTGAAGGTTGTCAAATACTTGGAAAGTTTATTTTTTCTAAACCCCCGCATATAGTTGCATTTTTAAAATTTTTCCCAAAGGAGTTTAACCCCTTTCCGACATTTGCCTTTACTCAACGGGCAAATTTGGGTAGAGGTTCCCCCAAATTGACGTAGGTAGTCATGGCATCTTGTGCGCTCACAAGCGGGGAGCGCAAAAAAG
>JAODAL010001944.1:0-211339 GCA_025379985.1 Phyllomedusa bahiana
TTAAAAAAATTTTTGTTTTTTTTTAAAGGTAACCGATTCTCAAAAAAGCGTGGACATTTAGTAAGGGGGTAAGCTGCATTTGTTGCTTATGTGAATCTGTTAGTGGGACATTGGTAATTTAAAGCAGGGCACAAGGTTACAAAGCTCTAAGGCTATGTTCACACGGCTTAAATTGGGACATATTTCGTCCCATATTTTGTGCCGTACCGCACCTAATACGGGGCGAGATCCGTCCCAGTCATTAAGGTAATCCACAGTTCTCATAGAGAACAATATGACGAGCGGGGAGATAAGTGACATGTCAATTACTAGCGACGAATACGCGCCACTAGTAATGAATGCCTATGGGGCCGACGGGTTGCCGGCCCCCCCGCCCCACGGGAGCTTGCGCGATCTCCCGAACTCCGGTGTAATTGCGGGGCGTAATTACGCCCCGCAATTACACCATGTGAACATATCCTAAAGGGTTAAAATTTGTCAGTCAGAAACATAAGAAAGCTCCTGTTCTACTGATAAGACACAGCATGGAGTGCCATCACCAATATGACCATAATACCAGAGCTCTAAAAGCCAGATAGAGCACAGAGAGGTTGACAGTCACCTAATGAAGCTTGTGTACAGAAGCAGGAGATAAGAACTTGGGAACAAATCAAATGGTCGTGTAAACCAGCGTCAAGTAATAGTAATAATTCTGTTAACTCATTTTATTTACCTGGTATAAATTTCTATACAGTTATAAATAGAACATGAAAATCTTCCCACTCATATTGATTGAGATTGCATGTTCATTATTTTTGGATAAAGCCGTTCTATAGTATACCTGCAATGCCTTCTGTGTGTGGGTTTATTCTTTTGTTTATAAAAATGTTATGTCAAAGTTCTGTTCACATGATTTCATCATATTTGCCAGAAAAAATACTCCCCCACCCCCCCAACCCATGCAGCACTATTTTTATCCAATAAAATGATGGACACCATGGCAGAAACCAACAGTCTATTAACACTCAATGGGATATTTTGGCATCCAGTCCACCTCAGACTTGGAGTGAAAGTGCACACCGACCAGCAGTGGCAAGAGAACCCTTACCGGCCAGTGAACATCTCTGACCCTAACCTCAACATTGGCTTATGGCTACAGTTATGGTTACAGTTAGGGCCCAAGTAAAAAAAAACCTGATTTTCACAAATTGAACATGTACAAGTTTGAGCAACAGCAGTCCCCATTCTTTAAACTGCAGCATTTGTGTGGCTAAACATCCTAACGATAGGTTTTTTCTTCATTTTAAATGAATTTCTGGGTCAAAACATAAACTTAAACTGGACCCAACTGCACATTCTGCTGCCTGATGTGTAGCAAGGGCCAGGAATTGCTTTGACTGGAGCTGGAGTTTGTTTGATCCTTGCTTCATTCAAGCATGTTATGACTAATTGACTACAGTAAAGAGAAATGGGGAACTTGGGACACCCATTCTAATGAATCATGGGGATCCCAGAGTAGGGACCTTCAGTGACCAGACATTTATTACTAGGTATACAAAAAAATGGTGAACCAGCTCAAGCGACTTATCCACTTTAGTATGAAGAGCGAACACATAAGCAGGTGCAGACCGGGCGTGATTAAAAAATCAAATCCATTTCTTTATTTCATCTTCTTAAAACTGTAACAGACATGTAGACGAGAGACCCGCTACCTCTAACTGCTGAATGGAGTCAAGACGCCGACGCATTTCGGGTCACGTGACCCTTACTCATGGCTTTTTACTAGGTAGGTACGATTGGTTATTAATATTATCAATAGAAATTGTGATCAAGATAGACCCAAAGAGCTGGCGAAAGTAGAGATCCTCTCCCAGGATCACCAGCATGCTCAATACTTTCATGTGGATTTTGTTGGGCATTCTGCACTGAAATCCACAAGGAAGCTATTTGAAAATAGCCTCCTATTTGTGTACATACAGCAAAGACAACTATATACAGTATAACATATCAATAGATGTACTAATCATATTAATGTAAAATCAAAACTTTTTTCTGATAAAAAAGGAAAAACTATATGTGACTTTGAAACAGCAGGAAAATAAAAGGATATGGATAAAAAAGGATCAAAAGAAGGGTTAAGGTAGAGAGAAAAAAGGGGGGTAATGGAGAGCATCTATTCTGCTATTAGGCAAGGTTTTTTAACCATCAGATAAGATCATCACTGTCTGTGAACATAATCTCTGTAGTCCACATGTACAAAAATGCTACATTTTTCAGTATCATCACCAATAATTTTGTATCCTTACAATATTATTAACCTCTATTACCCATTCATTTAAGGATAATAGATTTTCAATGCCCAGGACTGAAAGTCCTATTGGCTGCTCGAAAACGTCTACAACCTCTCTACAAACATGAGAGCGACATAGAGAATACAGGAAGAGACTAACAGATGGTGTTACCGGTAAGGTACTACTGTGAGTCTAATACGTAGCTAAAACGTATTGATCCAAAAAGGATTTACTAAAGGACTGTGCCACCTTATACGTATCATTGTCCCAGGAACACTACCACACTACTAACATTGATCCGACGCAGAGGAACAACTCCACGTAAATCACAGGATATTGATACCATCGGTTAAAGGGGTTGTCTCACTACAAATATTAGCTTTCAACATGTAGGGAACAACTAAATAAAGACGTTTTTCAAATATATTGCTATATTAATTTTTTTGTTGTTGTTGAGGAGCAACAAAAATCCCCTTCTGAGAGCTTTCAGGTTTTTTGTTATTACTGCTCTCCCTTGTGGTTGTCTTAGTGATAGCAGGAAAGTAATATCATCACATTGGTTGACAGCACAGAATGCCAGCGTTTGAGGTTTGGGTGTGTTATCTGATCTTTCAGACAAAAGATACTAATTACTACTATTTACTTTAGCTCTGAAGATTCTCTGGTCCTGTTAACAGGAGATTTATCTAATCTAGACTAATTAGCAGAAGTTCTAAATTACACTAAAGGGGTTATGCAAATTAATATAAACCAAAAAGTACAGGATGGGAATTTTTCTGCTTTTTGAAACCTGTGGGGAGACAACCCCTTTAAGTTTTTTCCTAAATGGAACATGCCATGGGAATTTGAGTAGGGGAAAGATTTTTGCCATTTTCCCTTTGGGAAATTTTTAAAAAATTCCCAGTTTGGTCTTCTGGTTGATGAAGACTAATGAAAGAGAAAAGAAAGAGACTCGTAGAAGGTCATGGATAGATGAGAAAACACGAGATGACAACTGCAACAGAAAGAATTCCAAAAGGGTCTTAACCTACGTAAAGAAGCACAAATTTCTTGGTGAGGACATGAAAATTTGTATTTGTTGGTATGACAGCCAGGACAGGAGTTTCCAAGGGTGGTATGACTTGTGTGACAATAGAACATAATCCTGCTTACATCAAACTAAAAGCAAATCGGTACTGGGGGGAAATCTGGGTCATTAAAAAGAGGTATAAGAGGACCCTGCCTATATGAATGATTAGTAGATAGCTTTATTCCAACTGCTAAGTAAGAAAAGGACGATTAAAGGAATATTTCCTTAATTTAACTTCCTGGTTGTGGCTGGCCTATTGCTGGCCGGAGAGAATGGAGAGATAGCCACGCTTTTGCGACTTTCTCTGTTCTCTTCTAAGGAAATTCCGAATACAGCTACGTGGGTATGTTTCACTCTGTTTGAAAGTCCCAAAAAAGTGAACAGGGCTGGCCATCTCTAGGTTATCTGTGGCCAGCAACTAGCCAGCCATGATGAGAATATCACTTTAAGACAATGTCAGTGCTGTCTGTGTACCCAGAAAGAAAAATGGGGGAGTAACTGTAGGTACAATCTAAAAGACATACAGGAACCTAGACAAAACTCTTCTTAATGGCATCATTAATTCTGGGAAACCAGCATGGATCTCTTGAGCTATAGTCTTCCAGGACTCGCAAAGTCCGCTGTAGAGTAGGAGCATAATTTAACATATTAATATAAGACATGTCACTGGGAGTCTGTATCTGATTGATTAGCTTCTGAGATGCTCCATAAACTCTGATTAAGGGCACATAGTGCCTGGAACACGTAAGCCATTATTTGTCTTCTGCTAGATATTTTAACATGGGAATAAAGGATTTACATTTTACGAGGATTCTGGATTAATATACACTTTTTCCTCTGCTCAATAAACTCTGTTATATATTAAGAGGCTCAGAATGTATTAATTGACCAAACTGCTCAAATTCCTCAATGATAGTAGGAAGAAGGATAGTCAGTTACCTCAGTATATTTGCAATAGCTTATCTATTCTATTTTCCTATTATATTTCATATACACTTGTCTATATTTATATATATAGTATATATATATATTGAATTAAATATTATAATATATATATATATATATATAATCTATGTTATGTTTCTGCAAATCAAACAAGGAAGGCATGGATAATAGAGTAACCCCACAATGCCACCAGCAGATTTTAAATTGTGAATGCATAGAGCAAGGGACAACATTGCCATTAGGGATTAGACATCATGGCATGAGAAGATGAATTATTGTAAAGCGCCATCGTCCGATACCTATCTGACCAAGAGAAGTACAGAGGAACAACCAGTGGACCCTGTAAATTACCCTTTCAGCATCTTCTGACAGTAAATGTGCAGGAATTCAATGTTTCTGGGCATGTGACAAGAGGAGAAGAGTTTTGTTTTTATTGTCACAAGCCTCCGGACCCTTAGGCCGTGTCCCCACAGTACAGTACAAATGCTGGTCGTTTATTGCTGTATTTGGTACTGTTTTCGGGTCGTGCACACAGCCGCAGGGGGGGCCAGCTTTTCTCCACGATCAGGCTCCCCGCTTCGCTTGGCTATGTTATTATTCGCCCGAAAAAACCCGGCACGAAGAAGCGATGAACATGTGCAAGTGTTTTTTCGCGACCACCGACAGTAATCTATAAAATACTGCCGGGCAGAAAATTTCCATAGAGGTCCATGTTGAAGTTTGTCAGATGGTTTGCAGACGGTTTTCAAAACCGAAAACCATCTGAAAAACCGGCTGCAAACCCTTGCCATTGGGACAAGCCCTTAAAGGGGTTGTCTCACTACATTGATTCATCTTACCTCAGTTCTGTTTTCTTGGTTTCATTTTGAATTCTGGGGCGTGGTTTTTCTGGCTTCTACCTAGGCTGAAGTAGAAGCCTAGTCTGTAACTATAGCAACCACGTGCTGGCTGCTATGATAGAGATATTGCTACACGGTCTGTCCACTATAGCGACTGAGGTGCTGGATGCAGCCCATACAATAGGGGATATCTAGGAATAGAATTGGACATGTTAATGGACATATATTGCAAGGTGACTTGTTTTTGCAAGATCTTTAACATAAAAAGCAATCGTTGTAGTGAGACAACCCCTTCATCTAACCCTACCTGGTCACCATGTATAACTGAAAGAAGATGGGGTTAAAGTCTTGAAATTGTAACTTTGGCAAATAGCTTGACATCCACATTGATATGTGGAAAAGGGCAAACATTAGATTGCTTTCCATGGGTTAAAAAGGATTGAAATATAACCTTTCAAAGACTGGGAAGCAACTGTGTTAAAACTGAAATAAGCACTTTAGACATAAATGATGCCACCTGTTCGCCAAAGGTCTTAAAAAAATGTATCATTGAAGCCAAACAGGCCTGGAATTTTGACAAAAGGAAATCCCTAATAGCCCAAGTTATTTCATCAGTTGTAAAGTTTTTCTCCAATGGGAAGAATTTCCCAATTCTTAATGGAAAATCCATGTGGCAATTCACACATTTCATAATTTTCTAGCTTGCAAATGAATCTAGGCAATTCTGTGACTTCTTTACACGATTTCATGCAAAATGTATCTATTGTCATCAAAGGGAGCTTCATCTGCACGCAATCCACTATGTTAACATTGGAAATTATCAACAATAATGTTCAAATTTCTAATCCAGAGCTTTCTTGAAATGTGTATTATATTTTTCCACCTCAAGTAACAGATGTGTTCGCATGGCACTAGGCCAGATTCCCATCTGCCTCGGAGGTTCCGTTTGGAGCAAAAAAAATCCAATTTTTTCAGTTAAAATGCTGGACACGAACGCTGAATCGGACGTAGGCGCAATTTTAGTGAATGGGTTACCATTTAGGCTCATTTGGCATCTATTCGGTAATGGGTTCAGTTGCACCTCCTCTGCGATGGAGATTCTGAATGTAATCTCCGATGCAGATGTGAACCAGACATTAGGCTGCAACCTTTCTTCCACTGAAAATATATAAGGTAAATCTTTTCTAAACTTGAGTCATTGACAGTATATTATTTGAATGGCAGATGTGTTCTTTAAAATGTGGTAAAAATACTGTGGCTAAGAAAAGCAGGAAATCACCGATACTCTGCCGCAAGTCATTGACAACAGTCCTAGAGGAGTCTCTGACACAGAATTGGGCACTTCATGCTGCTTGTTCCATCTAAAGCAGATATGGACGTAGTTGGTCATTGGTTAAGCGGCAGCTGTGTTCACACACACTTGGATCTTATTAGCCCTCTTCATGTTAAAAAATTGAATGAAGAGGACACTTAATGTAACATCAGCGTAAGATGCGAAATATTTTCTCTAGATTAGTATGAGAACAGTTTGATCTGTGTCCATGACAACAATGGCAAATGTTAAAAGGAAGAATAAGATTTCTATTTTGCAGTTTTCTGGTTGTGCAGTCTGCAGGGTACTGTACACAGGGTATTATTTCCTGCAGCGGCTGGCTCTCAATGATGGCAACATGCGATCGCTATTTTTCCTCTTTGTTTCCCGACAGAATCTAAATGCACATTTTAAAAAAACTGCATAGCAAAAAAAAAAGATGGTAAATGTTCTCTAATTCAGAACTGTAAAAACCCCTAGTAAAACCAGCAACTTACAGTGCCCAAAGACCTTCATAAGGTTTCAAGCTGGTGACCTCTAGCAATGATTGATTTTTCAAAGAAACACTTTGGAGCTTCATCTATGCGAATAGTGAAAATAATAAAGTGCATTGGCTAAGGGCGTTACTGGCTGATTGTTGGGGTTTGGCTATTAAGGAAAATTTGGTGACATGAGGAATTTTTGGTGGGGGCCCCGGTTCAATTTACTGTGCGCATTAGTAAAATGAGAAAAACGCCCCGAATTTTTTGAACCCCTGTTCTACTGGGGTCATAGATTAGTCTTTCTAGCCCAAAATGACAACTCAGGCTCAGGGTTAAACACTTGTAAAATTGGTGGCAATGTTCTAGTCAAAAAGATTTGTGCCTATTTTGCCGTTCCTTCAACAACATGCAAAACCCAATAGCATCGAGCGAAACTTAATGAAAAATCTTATATGAAATTTTACAGAATAAGTATATAAATAAGAACTAAAAACCTGGAAGTGCATGAGATGAAAGTTCTTCCCTTTATGGAGAACGCCAATTTTGAGCAAGCCCCCTGGTAAAAGCTATAGGGCCTTTAAAAGGGGGTTTTACAAATCTTGCGAACATTTAGTAAAAAGTTGATTCCTTTAATTAGGGCAGTTCATTTATTAAATTTTGTTTTGCCCCTCCCCCCCCATCAAAAATTGTAGAAAAACAACGGTTGTGGTGTGAATTTCCCCCCAAACGCCCCCCAATCTTAGGCCATTTTTAAAATGCCGGGGGCCCCAATAATGCGCCCCATTTTGGAGTGTTAAAAAAACACATGGAAATCTCCCCAAAGAAGCTTTTTTGCTATTTTACAATATATGAAAAAACTTAGATTCTTGGTCCCCCCATGTTTCTGGGGCCAAAAAATGCTCAAGCCCCCCCCCGGCTTACAAAGGGATTCGTTGGGTGGCCCCATCTATTTTTTCTCACCTGGGTCAACTTCAACCCCCTTCACTGTGCCCAAACGGCTCCAAAAAAACAGAGAGAAAAATAAAAAAAAAAACCCCCCCTTTCAAAGATAGTGCATTGATAAAAAGCCTTGGGGTGGGGGGGTGCAGGAACCCCAAAAAGGAGGATCTATTTTTCCCCTTTTTAGTTTAAAAGCAAATAGGGTCCAAAAAAAACGTATAGTTTTTTTGGCACAGAAAAAAAATTTCTGAAAAAAAAAACCCGCGAACCGGGTGCCCCTGGCATTGGCTCGGCACATATACCCCATGAAAAAGTCCAATACCCCTGGCACACCATGCCCAAAAAGGGCAAAAAAAAACTGGAAATCTCCAAAGAAGCATTTTATGTATCTACAATATTAAAAAAAAATTTAATTCTTTTCCCCCCATTTTTTTTTTGGCCAAAAAATGCTCAAGCCACCCCGGCTTACAACGGGATTCGTTGGGTGGTCCTCTCTATATTTTCTTCACCTGGGTCAAAATTCGACCCCTCCGTGGGCCCAAAGGCCTCCAAAAATGAAAAAGAGAAAAATAAAAAAAGACCAACCTTTTTTAAAAACATAGTGGCATTGATATAACGGCCTGTGGAGGGGGGGGGTGCAGGAAAAACCAAAAAAGGAGGAATTTTTATCTCCTTATATAGTTTAAAGCAAATTTTGCCAAATACAAGTTTAAAATTCTCCCACAGAAAAAACCCCTTTCTGAAAAAAAACACTGCGAACCTGGGTGCCACTGGCATGGCCCCGCGGCACAAAAAATAAAAAAAAAGCACACAGTCCAATACCCGTGGCACACCCCTGCAAAAAGGGAAAAAAACACATGGAAATCTCCCAAAAAAGCATTTTAGCTTTACAATATATAAAAAACTTTGAGATTTTTAGTTTTGCATGTTTTGGCCCCAAAAAATGCCCAAACACCCCTGGTTTTTCAACGGGTCCGGTTGGGTGGTCTACCTTATTACTCTCACCTGGGTCAACTTCAGACCTTCACTGTGCCAAAAGGCCCCCAAAATGAGAAGAAAAAAAATAAAAAAAGACCAACCCTTTTTAAAAAAATAGTGCATTGATATAACGGCCCTGTGAGGTTGGGTGGGGCGGAAACCCAAAAAGGGGGGTATCTACTTTCCTTATATTGTTTGAAAGCAAATAGGGGGCCCCAAAAACAATGTATAGTTTTGCCAAAAAAATTTCTGAAAAAAAAAACTGCGAACCTGGGTGCCCCCTGGATGGCTGGGCACTTAACATAAAATATTGAAAACCGTCCAATCTGGAAACTAAAAAAAGCAAAAAACACATGGGGAAATTCCCAAAAAGAAGCATTTTGCTTCACAAAATATAAAAAAAAGTTTTAGTTCTTGGTGCATTGTTTTTTGGCCAAAAAAGCCGACCCCGGTTTTTTAACGGATCTCTTTGGGTGGGCCACCAAACCTCCCTGGGTTTTAGGAACCCAAGAATCCCGTTGAAAACCGGGGGGGGGCTTGGATTTTTTCCAAAAAAAGAAAAGGGCAAAATTTCAGTTTTTTTCAAATATGTAAATAGCAAAAAAAAGGAGGGCTTTTTTAAAACTGAAGAAAAGGGTTTTTTGGGAATTTTTGGGCGAAAAGGACCCAAAAAAACCCCGGGGGGCACCCTTTTGGCAAAAATGACTCTTTAGGCCTCGTTTTCAGGGTTACGGCGTTTTGAGAGGTTGATTTCGTCAATTTTCGGGGAAATCCTTTTCCAAAAGAAAAAGCCATTTTTTATTTTTTTTCAATAAAAAACGGTCTTTTTCCCAGGTTTTTCCTTCCAGCCCCCGGTTTAAACGGAATCCGGGGTTCCTTCAATTTTTTCCCCCGGGGTTTTACCACCCAAGAGGGAGTGGTAACCGTGGGAAAATTTCAAAAGTAACAAGTCCTTTTTCAATATTTTAAACTGTTTTTAAAAACGTTTTAATGGAAATCCGTTTTAAAAACGTTCTGTAAGCCTGTAAGGGGGGGCCTTAAGTTCTAAGGAAGTAGGGGACCCCCGCCTCATTGGGGTAAGATCATGATCCCCTGAAAAGGATTTTAAGGACAGTTTTCCCCTCCTTCTTCCTCTTTCTCTGGGACCTAGGAGACCCAGTTGTCTTTCCCACCCTCATTCCCTCTTTGTCATGTTTTTTAAGGGATGGTAAAGATCGGAAAGGCACAGCTGACTTTTTCAAAAAGAAAGGGGTTGTCTCCATGGGGGTTTCCCTGCGCCGTTTTTGGTTGTGTGTATTCACCATAGCTGGAGGACGGGGCTCAAGTTTAAAGTTTCCTTAAAAGTAGAATCTGGTGTTGAGTCGTTTTTATGCGGTGGCAGTTGTAGGGTGTCCCCAACATTTAAGTGGGCTGGTGGCTCCTGGCAGTCAAACAAAAATAGCAATGTGAATGCTGCATAATGAAGAGCACCATTCATCTCATTACAGTCTATATACAGACTGGGCATACATTTGGAAGTAATTCTGTCTTCCTCTTTAGTCTTGTCTACCCCACTTCTTGGTCTCTCATAGACTCTTCGACTTCTGTGCTAGTATTCAGTGTTTTGTCTTTCTCTTTAGTTTCCATAATCACAGGGATCACCAAAAGGGAATTTGCCCCCACTATAGATTGGGGGAAACCAACCATTTGAGAACACCCCCAAAAGGTTCGGGCAGAATGGGGAGCCGGTCCACTGCACAAACTCTTTTTTCGTTATATGTGAGAGCCAGCTGAGTACGTTAAACAGAATGGAAATTTGTGCGCAAGCACAACCTTCTCTTCATATTTTAAAGGAATTATCCCATCATAGCCTTTGATGGCATATTGCTAGGAAAGGCCAACCAAGTCTGATGGCTGTGGGTCCCACCTCTGGACTGACATTCCTTCCAGGAGGCATCTGCTAGTCCTCTCCCTGGCTTTCTGTTGTCTTCCAGCTTGAAACAGCTGTGTAGGGTACGGCCACACGGCAGGGGTCAAATGCTGGTCGGATTCTGTATAAAGAATCCAGCCGTTATTTTCACGTCTTTTGAATGTTTTTGTAGCAGACCTCCCGCCCAATAACCGGGAGAAACATTGTGCATGTTCTGAGTTTTTCAGACTGCTGGAGGTGTGAAAATCTGCCCCAAAACAAAAAAATTGCATGTAATTTTATTACTCATGGGGGATGGTTTCAGCGGATTTCAGACTGGTTTCAAATCCAAAAACGGTCCAAAAAAACGACTGAAAACCCTTGTTGTGTGGATGTACCCATAGGCTGCTACGGTCATGTGACACTGCCCCAAATTTACCAAATTTTTTTAAAATTTTCTCTTTTCTGTGACATCACTGTGTTTATTTTTTTGTACGTCCTCACATGTTTTTTATCCTTTTCTGTGACATCACTTGTTTATTATTCTTGTCTGTGACTATGTGTTTGTATTCCGTACTTTTACACACTATGTTTATTATCCTTTTACTGTGCATTACTTGTTTTTTATTCTTGTACTGTGACACACTGTGTTTAGTATCCTTTTTTTTGGACACACTGTTTTATTATTTCCCGACTGTGACATCACGTTTTATATCCGGTACTGTGACATACTATTTTTATATCCTTTTACGTGACATACTATGTTTAACCACGTGACACACTATGTTTATTATTTTTGTACGTACATCACTTTGTTTAGTAACCCTTTTACGTGACATCACTAGTTTTTATCCTTGTACTGTGATATACTTGTTTTATTTGCCCTTTTACTGTACATCAGTGTCTGTTATTCCTGTTCTGTAATATAACTGTTTCTGACCTTTGTGAAAGGATACCATTGTGTGCATTATTCTGCTTAATCATTTTAAGAACATAACTGTGAGCATTTTCAAGGCATAAATATATAAGGGGCAGAGGCTGCGACACCTGAACCAAAGTAGAGGTGGGCTGTAGCTCCATTTTCATAAGCAATACCGTTCGAAATTCATGTACAGGATTTTGCATGTTTATTGGGGGAAGAGGATTACAATTTTGAAATTTTAAAAAACTGTTCCATTAGACATCCTCATTGATCTAAATACAATTTTCCCAGACAGAACTGTTATGTATGGTATACATAAGAGGCCTTGAGAAGTCAGGTTACATTTTTCCATTGTATTGTATACATTAAAATGCAAAATGTATAACATATCCAATTAACAGAAGCAGTTCATAAATGGAAGTACATACTCATCAGATGCACACTGTGTCTGTTTATAAGTGCCCCAGACATTTCAGCCTCCACCATCATCTGAACCATTGACTCCATATCAACCACTGCCCTAAATCAATAATCCAGCATCACCAAGTATAACTAATAGAGGAGTGAAGAAATCAGGCGATACCTTTTTCAGGCTAACTGAGTATATTTGATGGTGAGCTTTTGAGAGAACTAGCTCCCTTCTTCAGACATGATGTTATACAAGAAATTGAAAATTCACAGACTTTTTATACACAAAAGACATGGACCTTCAAAGGGTCCTAGAATTCTTAAAAATAACAAAATGCAATATAAGTAGAGAAGTCATTTACAACAGGTCAAGCAATCAACTATCTGGAAACTTGTGAGGCATGACTGAGGGAGTCAGTAATTCTGCGTCTTATCTCGTAGCCATCAGGTCGTGATTTGTGACCATCACAGTTCACACATAGTTTGACATGAAGCTGGCATGAATATTTAGCCCATTTTGCAGAGTCTGAAATTTTTGCATTAATTTAAATTCCCATTCCTTTCTCTCCCTCTGCGTCTTAAAGTGTCCCATTAAAACCATGATCTTCAGATCTTCAATACAGTGGTCCTCTCTGGAGAAGTGTTGTGCCACTGGAAGATCAGTTCTGCTGTTATTAATAGTGAATCTATGTGAGTTCATGCGCTGGCTGAGTCTCTGCCCTGTTTCCCCCACATAAACGCCTGTAGTCGGACACTGTACACACATAATCAGATACCCCACATTGCTAGTCCTGCAGGAAAATGTCCCCCTAATTCTGTGCACCTGCTGAGACTGTGGGACAGGTACACTGTCAGCAGTGTGAATGTGCCTGCAGGTCTTGCACCTGTTCTGCAGGCAGGGTGAGGTGCCATTTTCGGTTGGGGCCCTCAGGGCACTCCGGACAATAATACGCCCCAAGTTTGGTGGTTGCCGAAAGGAAAGGAGAGGGGGGACTGGGAATATGTCTTTCAGTCTATTGTCCCTATGTTGTACAGGTTGAAGTTCCTTGGCAAACTTTCATAGGATCTCCAGCTGTGGGTTGTAGGTTACAACTAGGGGCACTCGTTCTTCCTTCTGGGTCTCTTTGTATGTGAGCAGACTGTCTCTGTTGATGGCGGCCGCTTTGCTGATTTGATTGTCCGTCACCTTTTGGCCCTTATCCCAATTGGAGAAATTTTGTCCTCAGATCCAGGAGGTGTTTGTCCAGGTCTGTCTTGTCGGAGCAAATACGATTGTACCGTATAGCCTGGCTGTATATAATGGATTGCTTTGTGTGCTTGGGGTGGAAGCTGTCATTCCTGAGGTAGGCCGTTCTGTCTGTGGGTTCTTGGTACACTGATGTGAGTAGCCGGTGCTCTTTGATGTGTATTGTAGTATCCAGAAAGTAGATTTTGCTCTCTGAATAGGTAAGCTTTAGGTTGATGGTGGGGTGGAAGTTATTGAAGTCATTATGGAATTGAATTAGGGCCTCCTCGCCCGCAGTCCAAATGACAATGATATCATCGATGTCATGGAGGTACATCATGGGTTTGGTGGTGCATGTGGGTAGATACGCTCCTGCCAGTTCAGCCATAAAGAGGTTTGCATACTGAGGCGCACATCTGGACCCCATTGAAGTTGGGGGTCGCTGTAGATATAGGTAGATATTCGCTGTAGATATAGGTCCTCTCCAAATTTAAAATAGTTGTGGCTGAGTAGGAACTGTATGAGCTGTGTTACTGGTTTTGTTGGGAGGTTTAGTTTCTCCAGGTGTGTCCGACATGCTGCAACTCCATCCTTGTTGGGTATGTTTGTATACAAGGATTCTACATCCATGGTTGCCAAAATGGTGCCCTCAGGAAGTGGACTGAGGGCATTGAGTTTGTTAAGAAGATCCGTGGTGTCCTGGATGTAACTAGGAGTATCTCTGACCAGGGGTTTTAGGAGATTTTCCACCCAACCTGAGATATTCTCTGTCAGAGTCCCAATACCAGAAATGATAGGCCTCCCAGGGTTGCCTTCTTTGTGGATCTTGGGGAGCATGTAGAACCAAAACAACTACAGGTATAACACCTAGAAAAAAAGATACATAAAACATAACTTTTAATCAGAATGAATAAAAGTTGGGAAAGAAAACGAAAAAAACACCCTCAAATATACCCTATCAAGGACCTGTCTACCTCAAAAATGGGGAAATCGCCCCAAAAAGGGCCCCCCACCGGAACCTAAACAACCCGTCCCTGCTACATCTAAATGAAAAAAAAAAAAAAAAAAAAACACATATATACAAAGGAGTGCAAAAAAAAAAAAAGTGCTGTGATAATAACAATACAACAGACAAATACGTTTATTTTCAAAAATACTTGAATTGATGAGGCGTATGGGAAGATAGCAATAACGCATAAATATTCCAAATTCCAACGCGTTTCCCCCCAATACTGGGGTTCATCGGGAAAAATTGCATTTTGAAAAACAATACGGAACATCAAAGAAAAAATCAACAAGATGTATGCAATAAATATAACTCACCCCCTTTTAAAGATGGAAAACAGGCTGGTAAGATAGGGAGGGGGTCCGGGAAAAGTCATGTACAATCCCCGCTATCTGTTTACTGAGGCGGCCCAAAGCAGTAACAAATTCAGGAATCACAACCACTATATACCAGGCAAATTAGACCCAATTAGTATCACCGTTAGCCCCCTTGACTCCCAAAGAGCCCTGTATGAAAACGCCCAAAAAAAAAAAAAAAAAAAAAAAAAAAAAGGTTTAAAAAGGTGTTGAACTGCAAGGCCCGGGCAAACAATACCGGAAAATGCCTCGGATGACAGTAAGGGGGAGGGAGAAACAAACGTTAAATAAACTACTAGCCCCAAGAGCACTGTCCTTCACCCGGCCCGGCTCAGAAAGCGCCGACGGCAAAAAAATGACTGCAATTGCAACTGACCCGGGGCTTGAATAACAAAAATAAACATCAAAATGGCGTAAAGGCGCTAAGCGTATTTTATAATTGTAAAAAACGAGCCCATAAGAAAAATGTTTGATCAGCTAAAAAGTTGTAATTTTGAAAAACCATATAAAAAATCCAAACTAAGAATCCTATAAGATATTTTAAGAGTTCTAATAGGTATATACAACGTGTATGATAAACCAAATAGGGCTTATTAAACTGAACCCAAAAAATAGAAAAAAAAAAAAAAAAAAAAAATACTTTTGTGGCAGTCAAAGGCGCTTTTAGTGTACTATAAAATTAAAAAACAAGCCCAAGAGCAGGATACTTATGTCAACTAACCAATGAATTTAGAAATGGACCAAGAAAAGGCCCCCACACTGAAGGCCAATGGGGTACTCAATAGATAACGTAGGGTTCATAGCAAAAATAACTACCAAAAAAGGTTTGTTGATCTGAATTTAAATAAACAAAAAAAATTTTTAACTACAAAATGAATTTCAAATATAGATGTAAATAAAAAAATACTAAAGAAGATACTTTAAAAAATAATGGAGCACTATGGCACCCCATACCACATAATTAAATGGATAATAAATATGCAATTTAGTAAATTGAACAATTTGCAAATGAAGGGGAAAAGGACAAAAAATCTTTGGAGCCCCCGTTGCTTCAATGATTTAAATTGAAGACCCAAAGGGGTTCCCTTTGTAATGTTTGCGTCAAAGTCCCCCCCCCGTGGAGATGGTGAGCCCACCGATTACAGAAAAGGATAAACAAATGGGAAAATTAACGTGGAAGGTATTCATAGGGCGTGAGACCGAGAGTCCCTTTTATGGTAAACCCAAAATTTTTTCAAAAAATAGGCGTTCATTTTCCGCTTTTCTTTCCAACAACATGGCGGGCATGGACAGGAACACTGATAATAAACCTTTTTTGGCAATTTGCATAACTGTACACTGAAAGGTACGCCCCGTCGAAATACAGGGAATGTTTTTAGAGACATAAATTACCCACTGCTTTACAACTCCCACATTTATGTCCCAACTGTTTTTGTAGTAAAACCACATGGGGGAGGGGACGGGAGGGGTATATAAACTTTACAAGTCGCCCCCCAAATATTTCCCTTCCTAAATGTAATAGGGGGGGCGGATCAAAAAATTTGGGATAATTGGATCCGGGTGAGCAAAGGCCAAAAACCCTGATAAGAGAGCAATCGGGGAAGACGCAAGTAAAGGTGCCAATAATACGTGTGGACTCACAGTTCTTATTACCGAAAAACCCTGAAGAAATAATTTCTATCTTTTCGGTGCAAATGAGAATCCTAGATAAAACCTTTTTTTGGGAACCCTGCTCTAAAATCTTGTTTTTAACGATCAGCTTCTTCTTTGTATAGCTGTAAAGATGAAAATTTTCTGCGGTTCTAAGTACTGCCCTTTGAATCCCCTGTTTTAGGGAACGGGGATGGAAATTCCCCCATTTAAAAAGGGCTTTTTCCCCTGCATTTGGGCTTTCAAAAAGGGTTGTCTCCAAAGTCCCATATAAATTTTTTATAAAAAGGTCCAAAATACTAGCTCCGGTCGTTGATTTGAACTGAATTTTAAAACCTCAGAATGACGTTGAGGCTTCAATAAAAGAGAAATTTTCTCACACCTGACCACAGTATGATATTCATCAATAAACTCCCCAGAAAATGATGTTACTAAAAAAATTTTTATCAATTTGGGAAAATATGGTGCCTCCCCCCACCCGGGAAAAATTGCAATGGGGGGGCCACTGGGGGTCCCCATAGCGTGCCCCTACGTGGTAGTCCCTTTCCATAAAAAGTAAAAAAATTGTGTGTTGGGATAAACCGCAAGAGCTTCAATACAAAAGTATTGGTTCTGTAAAGAAGGCACTCCATGGGGCCGGAAAATTTTCTACAGCCCCCAAAACCCCCTTCATGGGGGATGGAGCTTAGAGAGCCTCAACGCAATGCGCATAACCAAACGTCCTCCTCCACTATCTCCATCCAATTTTAACACGGGGTCAGTTACCCAATTACGAGGAAGGGGGGTAACGAAGGGGCGAATATTTAAAAACAAGAGACTCGCATTTTGGGTCAGTTTATTTACCTGAAATTATAGGTCTGCATTTTAGGGGGAAACCCCCCTTAGACCTTGGAGGCCAAAAAGTGATACTAAGGGGTGCTGGAAATAAGAAAATTGTATCTTTTAAATCAATGATTTTTAAGGGGAAAAAGCTTCACCCAGAATACTTTGAGCTGGGACAGAAATTTTTGTTGAAGGATTGGGGGTTAATAAAGAAGCCTTTTTTTTATCACTCAAAATTGTAAGGCACATGTTTTTATAGTCAGATGGTTAAAAATACAATTTTTCCCCCTTTTTCGGCGGATTTAAAGTAATGACTTATCCTTTCCAGTTTTTTAAAGGGGAAGAGTATTCATCTTGGTGGGGATTAAACCTTCTCTGGGCAAAACTCATTGTTTTAAATTTTCTCAATAGGTCACACCCTCTTAAAAAACATATCGATGTTATCATCAGAGATGGGAGGCATTTTAGTACTTTTGGGTCGACAAGAAGAAAATGGACCCGGAGCGTCTTTCTCTTTTGTCCTCCGTAAGCCACCGGGGTTTGTACCCCATAAGACGGGGGATCCACCCAAGAGATGCACACTGTCTTTTCTTTTAATTTTAAAAAAATTTCTTCCTTTAAGTTTGGAGCAAACAAATGGTATCTCGCCCCCCCAAAAGATTCTTTTGGTATAGGCACAAAAAAGACCTTACTTAGTAGGGAAATTCACCGGAGACAATCCTATCGAAAGATTGAAAATTTTCGGGGGAAAGGGTGAGAAGGACCTATTTGGCCTTTCCCCCAAAAGTCCTTTAAATTTCCCCTCAAAATCCTCTCTAAAAAAGAAGAAGTGTAGGTTGGACTGATTGGGGGGAGACTGTCCTTGTAAAAGGGCCCTGCTGTGGTAGATGGCGAAACAATAGAAACGAGAGTTGCCCAGGGGACACCGAGAAATACGGGTATATCGCTTTACAGACGCACTTTTCTTTTCTCCCACCCCCCTCCGCGTTTGTTTGGGGGGCATCCATCGGACGATTTTTCCGGGGGAATCGAGTTTGAAAAGGGGACCATTAAAGAAAATTTTGTTCGTCTGATTCTAAATCAGGTTTGGTCGTATCAGGGAAGAAATATCTTTTACCCTTTTATTATTCAATGGGGTCTTTAGAGCTCCAACACTATAAGCCCGGTTTTCCCCTAAACTCACCAAATGCGCACGAATTGATTATGTTTTTCTCTTTGAGAGAGATGTAAAATTTGTCAATATTGTTTTGAAGTTCCACTTTTTGGTTGAATTTGTTCATTTTTCGTGGAGCACAGTTTCAACAATGTCCTTTAACTTTTCGTTTATGCTCTCTTAAATATTCTTTTCCTCATCCCCAAGAATTTCATAAAACGCAGGGAAGAGGAATCCCCCTTTTCCCAACGTCGTTTAAATTCGGGGTTTCTAGATCTCAATCCCGGTCCCAATCGGGATCCTAACCCCTTTCGGAACTTATTTTTTTTATTAGTTTTCCAAAGATTTAAGTCCCACCATGATTTAATGTACAATCGATATTTCACATTTAAATCCTTAAAAATTAGGGCAAAGGGAAATCACTTTTTTTTAAAAAATAAGTATTCTTTATCAGAAAAAACTCCCCCCACCTCAGTCACCATTTTTCACAACCAAGGGGGAAGGGGTGTGCCCTAGAGACCCAAAAAAGGGAATAATCAGAAAAAAAGGAAGGACCACCTAGAAGGAGACCCGAGTATAAAAAAAAACAAACACTACCATGTACTCTACTTAAGCACATTATAGGTTTTAGAGAACCCTTGAATAATGAAAAGAAATTCTGGGGATACAATACAATTTAAACCAAAACAATACAGGTATAACACCAAAAAAAAAGATACAAAAACATAACTTTTTTAAAAAATGAAAAAAATTGGAAAGAAAAAAGAAAAAACACCCTCAAATAACCCTACAAGGACCCGTCCCACCTCAAAAAAGGGGAAATCGCCCCCCAAAAAGGGCGCCCCCACACTGGGAACCCAAAAACTAACCCTGTCCCCAGCACATTAAATGAAAAAAAAGAAAGAAAAAAAAAAAAAAACATATACTACAAATGGGAGTGGGAAAACAAAAAAAAAAATGCGTATAGATAACAAAAAACAAAATAACTTTTATGCAAAAAAACTAAAAAATTGGGGTGAGGCAAAAGGAAGATAAACAATAACCATAAATTTCCCCAAATTTCCCCCCCGCTTTCCCCAGATACTGGGTTCATAGGGAAAAAAACATTTTAAACAACAATACAAATCTAAAAAAAATTTTTAACAAGATGTAGCAATAAAATAATCACGTCCTTAATGTGGAAAAAGGTGGTAAGAAGAGGCGGCCAGGTAAGTCATTTTAGATTCCCGCTTTGTTTAAAATGAGGGGAGGTCCAAATAACAAAATTCAGAACACAACCCCCATATAAGAAAGGAAATTTTTAAAACCCAATAGACACCACACCCTTACTAAAAAACCCTTAAAAAACGCCCAAAAAAAAAAAAAAAAAATGGGAAAAAAGGGCCTTGGGGCCCTTTGGGGTACCCTTTAAACCTCCCGGGACCGGTTAAACTTCTTGACAAAAATTTTTACTTTTCAAAGGGCCTCTGGGGGGGCTCGTCAAGGGAGTAATCTGGGTTGTTTCCCGCTTGTTTTTTTCCGGATAAGGATGTTAAAAATGACAAAAGGCCCTCTTTGTAGTGGGGGGTTATTATAATTGATTTTTCAGGAGGTTAAACTTTGTTCGAAAAGGGTTTATTTATGGAATTTTTTTCTTTATTTCCCCAAAGATCTCAGATTTTTACCTTTTTTTTGAAAAAATGTATTTAAAGGCTCTTAAATCCACCCGTGGGGGGGATTTTTTGGTGGGTTCCTTATGGGTGTTCTTAAGTTTTGATTTGGAATCTTTTTCAAAGAAGTTTCCCCAAATTATTTTTTAAAAACTCCTCCCATTCTTCGATTGAATTTTGGGGGGGGAGGGGCAAAAAACCCTTTGGAAAGGGGATGAATTTTTGTTTGGGGGCTTTATAGGAGGAAAGATTAAAAAAGGTTGTGGGGGGGAGTTGAGTGTTGTAGTTTTTAGGGTTTTTGTTAGTTTGGGGGTTTTTTTTTTTTTTTGAAAGTGTTTAGTTTGGAGTTTGTTGGGTTTCCTTAAAATTTTGTGTTTTTAGTGATTTCTTTAGGGGTGAATCTCCTCCCGGTTTTTTCTTTATTGTTATAGGAAAATTTTTGCATGGAGTTTTTTAATTTCAATACTTTTCTGAAAATGGGTGCAAAGTGTTAAAATTGTTTTGAAAATTTTTGGGATTAGTTTTTAGGAAAAAAATTATAAAAAATGTGATGGTATTTATTTTAAATTTTTTTATATTTGGTTTGTAAGGTGGGGGTGTGTTGAGTTTTAAAATCTTTAAAATTTGGGTTTTTTGGGGGTTTTATTAAAAATTTTGTTTGGTTTTGTTTGGGGGGTTGTTTTGGGTGTTTGTTTTTTTTTTTTTTTTGTTGGGGGGGTGTGGGTTTTAAAATTTTTTGTTTTAGGGGGATTGGGGTTTAACCCTGGGGTGCCAATATTTTGTTGGATTTTAATGAAAGAAAGGGGAATCGGGGAAATTAAAATTTTTTTAAATTTTTTTATTTTAATACAGGTAAAGTTTAACTAAAGTAATACTAAATACTTTCTTGTGTGGGACCCTTTTTTAAAAAAAGTCCAAATGTATTTTCTTAGTGAAGGAAAAAAGGGGCCCTAGCCCAAAGCGTAAGTACAAAAAAAATCCTTTTTTCAGAAAAATTTATACGGTATTTTTTTTTATGGGAAAAAAACATTTTTGAAGAATTGGAAAAACATTTTAAGGGGGGGAAATATTGTTTGGGCATGATGGTTTTTTGTTCCTTTTTACAAATATATGGATATATTTTGGGGGAAACATTTAAAAAAAACTCCCCTTTTTTTTAATAAATTTTTGTAATTTCAAAAATTTAGGAACCCCAAATTAATCAAAAATTTTCATGGAAAATTTTTGGAAAATACGCATTTATTGTTCATATATGTATAAAGAAAAATAATAAATAATTTTAAAAGGGGAAAATTAAAGGGTTTGCGTTATTTTTTTTTCCCGTACGGAAATACGGCAAAAACTTTCTTATACCTCTTACCCTCCCCAATACTTTATTTATCACAAAAGGGGCTTTTCCAATCAGTCAATATTGGATTTGTTTGGTTTAAACATTTAAAAAGGGGTAATGATTGGGTGAAGTAGGGAATTTTAAAAGGTGGGGGCCCGATAATTTGGGGTTTTTAAATTTGGGGGTTGATATTTAAATGGTTGGGGAAGGTTTAGGAGGGGTAAAAAAAAAAACCAACCCATGAAATTTTAATAAAAATTTTTTTTTATTGGGGATAATTTTTTTTATATATAAAAAATAAAAAATAAATTTAAAAAATAATTATTGGAAAAAGAAATAAAAAGTAAAATGTTTAGTTTTAATTTTTGAATGGAATAAAATGAAAATTTAGAGTAAATAAATTAAAGTAAGAAAAAGAGAGAAATGAGAGAATATTTTAATTTGGGGTTGTAGGGGTTTAAAAGGAATTTTTTGGGGTTTTTATTTAAGAAAATGTGGTTTTAAACCTTAAATTTGGGGGTAAAAGTTGGTAATTTTGGATTATGGTTTTATTGGAATTTAAAATGTTTTTAAGTAAAAACCCCGCTTTTTTTTTAGTGCCAGGCACCGTGCCAGGCAGATGCATCTGCTGTGAGAGTCACAGTTATGATACTGAAGTAAATGCCTCTTAAACTGGGTAAATCAATTCATTTCTCTTTACCCCCTCCCCTCTGATCAATGTCCAAACAATATAAAAAAATGCCAAAACTGAGGAGGATGCTTTCAATACAACTAATAAGTTAATTGGTCTGATTTTATCATCCATGAAAATCCTGTAACTAAGTAATTAAGTCTGTCTTCTCTTCCTGTTTTGTAAATACTAACTCTGTTTTATCCTACTATAACCCTAACACCATGTGACTTCTTGATTTGTGACTTGTAACCTAGCCCAGACTGACAATCTGTTTCGTTTATAAGATTCCAGATGGGCATCTCCATAAAAGTGTTAATGGCTTGGACGTGGCAAAATATATTAAAAGGAGGCATCAGCATATGCACATATGACCGGGCTGGCAAACTTCACATGCCAAAGACTATGAAAAGAAAGCTTTATCAGTAGTGTTGAGCGATTACGTTGGCCATCGACATCGGTCGATGGTCGTGCCGACCTCATCACAAGAATTCGATGGCGATGGAGATTATGATCGATGACCATTAAAGTCTATGGGGGAGCAACAACCCTTCATTCTTACACCCAAAACAGGGGGTGGAGAAGCTGGAATTAAAAAATCCCAAAAATCAAAGGATCGTGTCATCTTTGTCAACCACTTAGGTTATAAAAGCACAGAAAAAAAATGACAGACCAATCACTATCCCGTCTTGTACCATCATGACCCTTAAAACCCCATGACCCCCAAATTAAAAAAGGGCCCGAAGGCTTTGATTTTAACCATCATTTTACTTGAATGGACATTGAATACCCTGTCCTGGAATGCAGCATGAGCCCAAAAAACCCGCATGACCCCCCCAAATTTAAAAAGTGCCCGGAAAAAAGGGTCTTTCAACCACCATTTTAGTTGAACTGGACATAGACTATACCTGTCCTGGGCCACAGCATGAGCCCCAAACCTGCATGACCCCCAAATTAAAAAGTGCCGGAAAAAGGAGTCTTTCAACCACCATTTTAGTTGAACTGGACATTGACTATACCTGTCCTGGGCCACAGCATGAGCCCCAAACCTGCATGACCCCCAGATTAAAAAGTGCGGAAAAAGGAGTCTTTCAACCACCATTTTAGTTTCACTGGACATATACTGTCCCTGTCCTGGGTAGCGCCTGCCCCTCCATATGAGTGGGGACCAATTGAGCTTCACTTGGAAATACTGGTGGTTAACGCTCCTGTTCCACCCAGGTGCCCTTTTTCTTGGCATTCTTTTTCTCATTTTACTCAACGTGCTGGAGGAAATTGTCTCTGTACTTTGTTCTCTGTCCGTGCTCCAGACTCCATGTCCTCTGAATAACCTACATCTGGTCAAGTTTTCCTGTACCTCCCTTGTACAATTCAGAAGAATTTTTTTACCAGCTATTTTGTACATGCAAGTTTTTTAGTAGTTTAATTCTAGAAAACACATTTTTAAAATAGGATGGAATCCCACCATGTCCTTGTTTCTCTTTTTTAATTGTATTAAATGGGTTGTCTCAATACAGGGATTGATAGCTATGTTAAAGATCTTGCAAAAACAAGTCATTTTGCAATATGTGTCCATTAAAAGTGTCCTACCTATTCCTGTTTCTGACAGCACCATCACCCTTGAGCCACTCTTGACAATTGTGAAGAACAAATGTCTGTTAGAAACAACATTTTTTTATAATAGGACCTGTAGTATTGCTGCATTTCAAAGCAGCATGACCCAAAAAATTATAAAAATGACTTCTCAGCCACTGTTAAAAATTGTGAGGGAGAAATGCCACTTAGAAGCCACATTTCTGTTCCAAAGGATCATGATTATTGCTGTATCTCACAGCAACATGACCCCAAAAAATTATAAATATGACTTCTCAGCCACTATTAAAAATTGTGAGGGAGAAATGCCACTTAAAAGCCACATTTCTGTTCCAAAGGACCATAATTATAGCTATATCTCACAGCAACATGACCTCAAAACCATTGACAATGCGAAAACTTCTAAAGATAAAGTGAGTAAATGGAATACGGTGTTGTCATGAAACCTTGCTGTCTTTTACAGTCTCCTCACAGCAAAACCAGCAAAATTAACTGTTGGGAAAAGAGAATAAAAATTGCAGTAAGAAATGATCATTTTAAAAAAAAGTTTTCAAGAGGACCATTTCTGTTTGAAGAGGAATGTGAAGTAGACCGGCAACTAATCGGTGACCTCGGCAATTGGGGCCACAACATCATCAGAGATCCATGCCTGATTCATCTTGATGAAAGTCAAACGATCCACATTATCTGTGGAAAGCCGGATGCGTTTGTCTGTAATGACTCCTCCAGCTGTGCTGAAGGTCCGCTCAGATATGACGCTGGCTGCTGGGCAGGACAACACCTCTATGGCATGGTGAGCGAGCTCGGGCCATTCGTCCATTTTGGATACCCAGAAGTCTATTGGGTCCGGAACACATACAAAAACATCGGTGTTGAGACGCAGATAGTCGTGCACCATAATCTTAAGCTGGTCTCTGTGTGTTGGATGTGTGCCCTGCATTGCATGCGTTGGTGAGGTGGTAAATAAAGATTGCCAGAGGTCACCCATTAGGCTTCTGCCACCTTGCCTGCTGCTGCCGCTTTGGCTACTTGGCACTCTACTGCTGTCACGTCGCTGATGTTGTTCCACCGTGACATTTGGGGAACGTGAAGCAGACGCAACAGATGTCTCCAGTTGATCAATCAGCAAGGTCTCCATTTCCTGCATTTTACTCTCTATTTGGGTGGGTGGAAGGAAAGTGCTGAGTTTTGTTTTGTACCGGGGATCCAGGAGGGTGGCCACCCAGTAACTGTTGTTCATTTTGATGGCCTTAATGCGAGGATCATGTTGGAGGAAATGGAGCATCCAAGCACTCATGTGAGAGATGGAGCCTTGATTTCCCAAGCCTCTGGGTCGAGGGGCACTAGCAAACTGATCTTCCTCATCTTCCTCCTCCGCCTCAAATTTGCACCAACCTCTTTCCAAGGCAGGGACGTTGGTAACGTCGGTGTCTAGGAATACCTCCTCCTCCTCCTCCGCTGCCTCCGGCACAGCTTCAACACAGCCCTGACTTGCCTGAGATGATGCACCCTGAGAGCTAATGCGCCACCTTGCACTAGCTCTGGACCCCGAACCACTGCCTAATGAAGACCGATGAAATTGTGAAACTGTCGGGCCTTGTGGATTTGACGGAGAGAAAGGCTCCGTGTCCGCATCTGTGTCCGTCTCCTCCTTCGTCGCTGGCGGGACCTGTTGTTTCAGAGTGTCCAACGATCGTTCCAGAACTAAGATCACCACAATGCTCATGCTGACAAGGGCATTGTCCGCACTGACCATTTTGGTGGCTTCTTCAAAACTGGCAAGGATGGTGCAGAGCTCTTTCACCTGCCTCCACTCTCGGTGGCTCAACACCCCGAGGTCCGCACCGCTGCTTGTCAGGCCATGTGTCACTTCGTACTGCATAATGGCATTGCGCTGCTGCCACAATCGCTGGAGCATGTGGAGGGTGGAATTCCAGCGTGTTGCCACGTCAACAATGTGACGGTTGACGGGGAGGCCGAGCTGATGCTGCAACGCAGCCAGGTGGGACGAAGCAGGGTGTGAACGGCGGAAGTGCGAACTTAGACTTCGAGCCTTCCTCAGCAGGCAGTCCAGACCCGGGTAGCTCTTTAGAAATTTCTGGATGACAAGGTTCATGACATGTGCCAGGCAAGGGATGTGCTCCAGCCTACCGATCTTAAGGGCGGCCAGCAGATTTCGCCCGTTATCGCACACCACCTTGCCTGGCACAAGGTTCTTGGCACCCAGCCAGCGCTCGGTCTCGTTGCGGAGAGCCATCCACAGCTCCTGACCTGTGTGTGGACGGTCTCCAAGACAGATTAATTTCAACACGGCCTGGTTTCTCTGGGCATGTGATGCCACCAAAGGACCTTGGGGAAAAGAACCCTGCACCATCCCTGCGGTTTTGAAGAGCGTGCGCCGAGCCTGAGAGCCACTGTCACCCCCAGAGACATCCACCCAGCTCACCCAGTGAGCTGTCACAGAGATATAGCGGCCTTGGCCGTGCTTACTAGTCCATGTGTCGGTGGTCAGATGGACTTTTCCGGCCACAGATGCAGACAACGTGCTTGAAATTTTAGATGACACGTGGCTGGCCAGGGCAGGGACGGCTTTTCTGGCAAAGAAATACCTGCTCGGCATCTGGTATTGGGGGCAGGCGAGGGCCATGACGTGGCGGAACCCATCTGTGTCCACCAGACGGAAAGGCAACTTTTCCAAGGCCAAAAGCCTGGCAATGCCGACATTCAGGCTTTTGGTTTTGGGATGGTTTGGGTTAAAGTGTTTCTTCTGCTCCCAAACCTGGAAGACAGAAGGCTGGCTGCTAGACTGGCCGCTGTACGGCATGCAGGTCATCAAACTGGCGGGAGGAGAAGGGGTAGGATGGGTCTCTGGTGGTGCTGGTGGTACTCGGGCGACGGTGGAGGCCAAAGCGGAGGCTGATCCCTGATCATGACTCTGAGAGACATGGGCAGCTGAGGAACGCTTGGTGGTGGCGGAGGAGGAGGCGGAGTCAGAGGGTGTGACAGTGGTTGGAGACCCGGCATCGGTCTGGCCTTTTTTGGCCAAGTGTTGCCTCCGTTTCAACTCATGCATTCGCTGCATGTGACTAGACATGTTGGTGGTGGTAAACCACCTAAGGTTCTTGCCTCTACTTATGCGTTTACGGCAAAGGTGGCATATGACATCGCTGGGTGAATCAGAGGCTTGCTCAAAGAAGGCCCAGGCTTGAGAGGTCCTGGACCTTTTTGACGGCGATAAGCGAGGAGTGGGGTTTGCACTGACCGTGGCTGGCGGAATCATATCAGCGGACTTCTGCGACCGCCCTCTCCCTTTTTGAGGTGGAACCCATACTGACACTACCCCATCATCTTCCTCCTCATCCAGTGATGAAGCGCTCGTAAGCAAATTCTGCTTAAAAGACCACGTTGGATCCGCAATGTCGTCATCATCATCATCAACACAGGTGACTTAGTAGTCCTGACATTCTGCATCCAGGAGCTGCGGACTACAAGCAAGAGGGACTGCAAGGCGTTGCCGACCGCCCGGGATTTTTGCCAATTGACCGGCTTCCTTCTCCTCCTCTGATGGCATCAGTAACTGAGCGTCAGAGCAGAGAAAATCATCCTCTTTGGCCTCTTGATCTTTTAACATGCCTTCTGACCCCAATCACATTTTGTCATCAAAGAGGTCTTCAGAAAATGGATTATCCACAGGGGTGGGTACACGAGTTGACATTTGGGCTGCTTCATGTTGGACGGATGCTGATGATGCTGATGACGACATTTGTGGCCGTGACTGGGAGGACGAGGAGGTAAGAAAATTTCGATCAACATAAAAACTGTGCCGATTTCAACTAATCGCTCAACACTATTTATCAGTCTTAATATGCAAAATTTCAGCAGGAGTGTGGAATATCCAAGACGAATCCAAAGACTATTGACTAAAGACTTAAAGGGGTTTTGCCACTTGGCAATGTTCCTTCTGAGGCCAACTGGTAGCTCACTACTGTCACAGAATGGGGAGCTGACCCTTGTGCCAACACTGGACACATTCAATGCAATATATCTGTGCATTCATGAAAGGAACTTTGACACTTTGCAAATCCCTTTTGAGGCCAGCTCATAGCTTGTTATGAGCCAAACTCAGTAAACAGAAAGAAGGCACGCACAGTACTCCTTATTTACGTCTATGGAAGTTCTAAAAATAGCCAAGTAGACTTGCTCTGCTATATTCGGAACTCCTATAGAAATTAACGGGGAGACCTGTGCAATAGCAGCCATCTCCTTTAAAGGGGTTGTGACACCAAAGACATGTATCACCTAGGCGAGGCCAAAAATCGTTGATTACTAAGGCTTTATGAGACCAATGGAGATTATCGCGCATGGCTTCCTCCATCAGCGGGCCTGCAATAGTTTTAGTTTCACTTTTAGTTTTCACTTTCTTTGTTTAGTTTCTCAGAAAATCAACATCAAATCATATAAACTCATAAATCACAGAGCTCAGCTCCTCCCCTCTATCATATAACCCTATATATTACAGAGCTCAGCTCCTCTCCCTCTATCATATAACCCTATATATCACAGAGCTAAGCTTCTCTCCTCTATCATATAACCCTATATATCACAGAGCTCAGCTTCTCTCCTCTATCATATAACCCTATATATCACAGAGCTCAGCTTCTCTCCTCTATTATATAACCCTATATATCACAGAGCTCAGCTCCTCTCCTCTATCATATAACCCTATATATCACAGAGCTCAGCTTCTCTCCTCTATCATATAACCCTATATATCACAGAGCTCAGCTTCTCTCCTCTATCATATAACCCTATATATCACAGAGCTCAGCTCCTCTCCTCTATCATATAACCCTATATATCACAGAGCTAAGCTTCTCTCCTCTATCATATAACCCTATATATCACACAGCTCCTCTCCTCTATCACATCCTGCTCTCAAATACGGTATCAAAAACCGACAGGTTTCCTTTAAAGGGGTTGTCTAATGAAGACAACCTGTTTTTTGTAAGGTTGCTCCATCTATGATGTCCATTTGACAAAAGGATAAGAGTTGTATTACAGAGATTTTTTCACCCATAGGTTTACACGTCAATCCTATTGGGGCTTTAGAAAGATCAGTTCTAGGACCGGAATAGAGCTGTGGGCATTATGTTAGAAAGCTGAAGAAGCTGGATAACTTGATTTAGAGTTTTGTAAGAAATTCATTGGTTTAATTTTAATTTGCTCATTTAAATTCCTTCTCATTCTGTGCTTTTGTGTCCAATGAGTGGAGCTACAGCCTTCACTGTAGGAGCATGCATGCAGAGATAGCTGACAGTCACTGAGTAGCACCGCCCACTGGACTCCTAAGCGCAGATTGATCATGAATTAAAATGAATATTTTACATTATACTGAGGGAGACATATATGATGTGGTTTTCACCCTTTTCTAGTGTAAAATGCACCAAAGTTAGCAGGCTACGATGTCTAATGCACCAAACGAATGTGTTAGACACATTGCTTATAAGACACTTTTTAATGCGCCTAACATGAGGGAGTGTTCTGGGGGCGTTATGGGGGCGTCGCACCCAGGGCTGCCATGAGAAATTTCAGGGCCCCCTACAGCTAAAGCACTTGGGCCCCCATCAACCCCGCTCCCTGTCAACCCCGCCCCTGTCTACCCCGCCCCTGTCAACTCCATCACTCCGCCCCTAACAACCATGCCTAGCAACCACTGCCAACCAACTCCAGAATAAAAAATACAATTGCACCATTGTCTTTGGATTTAGTTTAGTTACCAATAACCACATTATACAATGACTAAGTAATACGGCCACATCATCACCACATAACTCCAAAGATGCAGAATAATGCCACAATACTGTTACTGAATAAAATCCATTACAATAACACCAATATTACCACCAGACACTGACCATATAGGGGGCATGTATGAAACCTGTCTAGGTCTAAGACTTTCTTTGTTGCTCATAGCGACCAATTAGAGTTCCCCTTACATTTTTTCAGAGCACTATAAAGGGGCGCTCTGATTGGTTGCTATGGACAACAAAGAAAGTCTTACACCTGGACAGTTTTCATACATAATGATAGATACAAGTGCACACAGTACAGTTATATTTAGTGACTCACAGGTGACGTCGTCTGATAAGTCGTTCACTTTCCCCTTTCTTCTCCATCCGGTCCTGGACACCATGAGGACTTTTCCTGGACACCACTCGTCCCTGCAGAATTCACAACACAAACACCTGAGACTCATAGTACCAACTGTACACACCCCCTATGAACAAACTCCCCATCCATAGTATCCCAAATAGTAATAATTACCCCTTTGGTGCCCTGGTAGTTAGTTTTATAGGGACCCCCATAGGTAAGTAGATAGTGGGTCCCCGTAGGTAGGTAGCCAGGTAGAAGGTCCCCGTATGTAGAGGGAGAACTCGAGTGGGGCCCCACATGGCGGAAACTTGAGTGGTCCTACTCAGCCACCGCTTGCAGTCCCACTCAAATTTCCCTCAGCCGTGTGGGGCCCCACAGGTCTGGTGAGGGACTTTGAGCGGGGCCCCACAATACTCAGGGGTCTTGAGTGGGGCCCTACAACATTCAGGGGCCTTATGGCGGCCCCACAGCATTCAGGGGCCTTATGGGGCACCCACAACATTCAGAGGGATGATGGGGGCTCCACAACATACAGGGGCCTTATGGGGGGGCCCCAAACATACAGGGGCCTTATGGGGGGCCCCAAACATACAGGGGCCTTATGGGGGGGGCCCAAACATAGCGGGGCCTTATTGGGGGGGGCCCAAACATACAGGGGCCTTATGGGGGGGCCCCAAACGTACAGGAGCCCTATGGGGGGTTCCAAATGTATAGGGACTTTATGGGGGGCCCCAAACGTACAGGGGCCTTATAGGGGTGCCCCAATCATACAGGGCCCTTATGGGGGGGCCCCAAACGTACAGGGGCCTTATAGAGGGGCCCCAAGCATACAGGGCCCTTATGGAGGGACCCAAACGAACAGGGGCCTTATAGGGCTGCCCCAAGCATACAGGGCCCTTATGGGGGGCCCAAACGTACAGGGGCCTTTTGGGACTGGACTGGGAAATGGCCCTGTGCTAGAGATGGAGAAGGGCCCGGGGCTAGAGATGGAGAGGGGCCCGGGGCTACAGATGGAGAGGGGCCCGCTCTGAGAGTCACACAGCGCTGCGTGCCGGCGCCAGCATGTAGTTCACTGACTGCCTCTCTGTAACTTACTAACTCTTCAGCGCGGCGCAGCAGCTCCTAACTGAGCAGCGGGCGTCCCCTTCTTCGGGCCGCAGGCAGGAGGCGCGATCATTTGAATCGGCTGAAGAGTTAGTAAGTTACAGAGAGGCAGTCAGTGAACTACATGCTGGCGCCGGCGCGCAGCGCTGTGTGACTCTCAAAGCGGGCCCCTCTCCATCTGTAGCCCCGGGCCCCTGGCGCATATAGCGGCGGAGTCGGGCAGTCGGCGGGCCGTGGACACATCAAGGTAGAGAGAACAGGCCTGTGGCCTCTTCTCTCTACCATTATAATGAAGCCAGGGGGCGGTACCTGCCAACGGCGGCGGGCCCCCCCTTGCTTCATAGTCTGGCTGGGCCCGGTACGGGAGTACTGACTGTACCCCCCTATCGGCGGCCCTGGTCGCACCACACGTAATATTAGAGCTAGATTTGCCGTTAGGGTAAAAAATGTCCAATATTTCTCAATTTACACCACTACAATAATAAAAAGTAATTTATGATAATTAATAAACTATATAAAATTCAAGTATTTAAATGTAATAAAAAATGTTATCATATAATATTAATATAAAAATATATATCCCAAAAATAAAATGTATTTAAAATTAATAGAATTTAATATGAATTTTACATTAAATAACCCACTGATTATGTTGTTCAGATTTTAAATTTTTTAATTTTTACTACATTAAATCTGGAAATTTTTTTTCTTATGGCAAGAGTCAGCACACCAAGCAAGATCAGTACCATAGTTTCTATGCACTGACATGCTATTCTAATGACTTTTCTTTTATTTGCAGCCTTTATACGTTTGGTGCATTACTTATGGACCTAAGTTCCATACTGCGCCAAACACACAAACAAGGTGCAATGAACTTTAGACACCGCCTATAATCGCACAAAAACCATTTTCATACATTCAGGCGCATTTGACACTGAAAAATAGATGAGAAAATGCACTTTGATCCACCTAGTTCTTTAAATGTCTCCCTGCATCTTTACCGACAAAACTACATATCAGTCTTGCCAACACCTTATGCTTTCAGACATGATTTATGAAGATCATACTGCAGTTCCACGTGACAGGTTCCTTGTAAAGTACCTACTTTTTATGACTGTGGGTGTACTTCCAAATGTTCTTAATTGAGGTGTGGTATATTTTTGCCTTGGTGATAAATTAATCCTGGTTCCCTAGCCTTATATATAAATACCATGCACAAAGGAAAGTACCTTGTTAGAGGCTCCTGGCATCCAGTGCTCAAATCCTGTCAGCATTTCTCATTGCTAAGAATATTGAAATGTGCAACTGCATTGTGATGGTCACCCATGTGAACTGCATGTCTAGTTTAAAGGGGTTGTATCATTTCATTAAATGGTCTTCAGAATAAGGGGACAGTGAAAACTAGTAACTTTGCAATTGGATATCATTAGCAAAGCTGTCTTGTATTCACAGTATTCCTTATTTTCTGTTTCTGTTTACACTTATATCCAGTGCTGGTTGGATCCCTCCTCCTTGCATTTCACTAGCTGAGTGCTCATTTACATTCTTTTCGGCCCCCGGTCGTATTCACAGGAGCCAGCATTCCTGTCTCTCTCACTCAGAGTAAGGGACCTGCACATTTTCACTCTACACAGCCAGAAGAAACAGAATAACACTGCAGGGCTTCCAAAATCAGGAAACAGCACAATTGTGTGTCGATACCTGCCTGACTCAGAGTTAGGGGCCGTAGCAATTTGTCTCTGCACACCCAGCAGAAACACACTGCAGCAGATTCTACAATCAGAAAACATAACAGTTGTGTCTCAGTGCCTAACTCTCCTGCATAAAAGGGAGATCTGTGCCATTCATAGAAAGCTGGATTCAACTGTAACAAATCTCCAGCTGTGAGAGGAGAAGATATCAGTGCTCAGTCTAGATTGAATGCAGCCTGTGGTATGTGTCACGGACGCCCCTGCGACCATTGTCCCGGGTCGCAGGCGCGTCCGTGCCCCTGCTTCCAGCGGAGCCCCGTCCCGCACGTCGGGTTCGGGGTCCGCTCCTGCCAGCGTTCACTTACCCGGCCGCGCTCCTGCTCTGTCTGGCTCCGTCTCCCGGCGCGTGGCTCCGCCCCTAGGGGCGCGCGCGCACCGGCAGTTTGAATTTAAAGGGGCAGTGCGCCGGTAATTGGTCATTGCCGGGCACTGCTCCTATTTAAGTCCGGCCTCTTCCTGGCGGCCCTCGCCGGATCCTTTGTGTATGTTCCCTAGGAGAAAGCTGTCCAGAGAGTACCTGTTTGCCTTACCGTGTACCGACCGTCTGCCTACGTTTACCGACTACGAACCAGAGCCGCCTGTCCTGACCTCCTGCGTGTCCACCGTCTACGAGCCTGAGCCGCCTGCCCTGACCACCTGCCTGTACCCGACTACAAGACTGTCTGCCGTTCCTGTACCTCGTACCCTTGGCTGCCACCGCAGGCAAGCCCCGCCAGTGGTAGTGACCTGGTGGACTCCCGCCGCAGCAAGACCATCCCGCTTTGCGGCGGGCTCTGGTGAATACCGGGACCCACTTAGATTCCACTCCCTGGTGGGGGCTTATGCCATCGCCTGCGGTGGTCCAGTGGATCCACCACCAGACTGTTACAGTAGGATCCGGCCAGGGATCCCACCAAGATATCGTTACCCAGTCTGGCGGATCTGACGACCGTTGTTGCCCGCCAGTCACAGCAACTCGGTCAACAGGCGCAGCAACTTACCCAACTATCCACCATGTTGCAGCAACTCGTTACCGTCCAGCAGCAGCAACCTCCACCAGCTCCAGTGGTTGTTCCAGCCCCTACGGCTCCATTGACTCGGAAAGGGCCCAAGCTTCGGCTGTCGCTTCCATACAAATTCGACGGAGACCCGAAACTTTGCAGAGGGTTCATCACCCAATGCTCCATGCACGTGGAGCTGATGGCTGATCAGTTCCTGTCTGAACGTGCAAAGGTGGCTTTTGTGGTCAGCCTCCTCTCCGGGAAGGCCTTGGCATGGGCTACACCCCTATGGGACAGATACGACCAGTGACGGGGGATCTACAGTCGTTTCCTCAGTGAGTTCCGCAGTGTGTTCGAGGAACCAGCCCGTGCATCCTCCGCTGGGGACAGCCCTCCTAAACCTACGCCAGGGGGCCCTGTCTGTAGGAGACAAACGCGGTAAAGTTCCGTACTCTGGCCTCGGAAACTGTCAGGGAAAACGAGTCCGCCCTGTGTGCTACCATCAAGAAGGGGGCTCTCAAGCCAAGTTAAGGAGTCTTGGCAGCCAGAGACCTCCCGTTTTCCCCTCGTGACCTGATCCGGTTAGCGACCCGCATTGATGTACGCTTCATTGAACGGGGGGAGGAGCTTCAGCAAGAGTACCATTTCAGCCCAACCTCGCCGGTTTCCTGCCTGGAAACCGGTGTTCCAGGGGCCTCCTGCGCCAAAACCGCCAACACCCAACGACGAGCCCATGCAGATTGATCGGGCTCGCCTCTCTGACAAGAATTGGCCCAGCCCCGGGCAAAAGAACTTGTGCCTCTACTGTGGCAGCCCAGAGCATTTTCGGTGGAATTGTCCCAAGCTTTCCAAGCCTGCGGGAAACTCCCGCACCTAGGATCTGTGGGAGAGGCTTCCTAGGTGCAACCTCCTCCTTTCCACGCCTGGTGAAGTCCGTGCAGGTCGTGTCAGAGACTGGTATCCCGTTCCAAGTTCCGGCATTTCTGGACTCAGGCTCCGCCGGGAAACTTCATACATCAGTCCCTAGTGAAGCAGTATCGCTGTCGGTGGAAAACGCCTGGAGAAACCGCTTGTCATCCTCAGTCATCGGGGAGCTGCTTTAGCGACACCATCCAGTTTGTCACCAAGCCAACTGTCCCTCCATGTGGGGGCGCTGCAAAAAAGAAGAGGTCCCCTTTTCTACGTGTTGCCTCGCTCTTCGTCGGCGATCCTTCTCGGACTCCCATGGCTGCGGCTCCACTCTCCTATCCTGGACTGGTCTACTGGAGAGGTGATTCTTTGGGGGTCCCAACTGTCGGGGGCGTTGTTTGGTGGCACCTCCCCCGGGTGCTTCCCTGCTCTCGGGGCTACCTTCAGGAGCCGGTGCCCGGCTGCCGCCCCGAATATCTGGAGTACCCGATGTGTTCTCTTGAGAGACAAGCTGAGAGTCTTCCTCCGCATCGCCCATACGATTGCCCAATCGCCCATACTGCGGGTGCCAGTCCTACCCGGGGCCGAGTCTAAACCCCCTATCGGTTCCTGAGACCCAAGCCATGTCCGAGTACATCCAGGAGAATCTCCGGAAGGGGTTCATACGAAAGTCCCATCTCCCGCTGGCGCGGGGTTCTTTTTCGTGAAGAAAGAAGGACGGTACCTTGCGGCCCTGCATAGAAATTTCCGGGGCTTGGGAAAAAGATCACGGTAAGAAAACCTATCCATTGCCGCTGATCAACTGAACTGTTTGATCGCTTGCAGGGCGCCAAGATTTTCTCCAAGTTGGACCTGAGAGGGGCCTCAAAATTTTGGTCCGAATCCGCGAGGGGCGACGAATGGAAGACGGCCTTCACAACCAGGGATGGGCCCCTTTGAGTACCTGGTGAGGCCCTTCGGAATGTGCAACCTCCCCCGCCGTCTTTCAGGAGCTAGTGAATGACGTCTTCAGGGGGGGCCTCCTCCTCACCTGCGTGGGCTACCTTGATGACATCCTGGTGTTCTCTCCTGACCTCGAGACCCACCGCAGCCATGTTCGTCAAGTGCTGAGACGTCTCCGGGAGAACCACCTGTATGCCAAGCTAGGGAAGTGCCTCTTCCATCAGACTACAAAACGTAATAAGGCTGTGCACATCTAAAATAGACATTGAAAAACGCAAGCATAGGTGCACACTGAAAGGCAATAGCATAAATCTAATACAAATAAAAAGTGGCACACTAAAAACTAAATGAGACATAAAGGTTATTGGGAAAATTGGAATGCATTACTGCTAAAGAAAATATGAAAACCTGGGACTCTTAGTTTACAGTTTTTGATCAAAGATTGTTTTTAAGCTCACCTCCCAAAAGTCAAGGGGATCCAGAGCAGGTGAGTCCCTACACTGAACATGTTTACCTCACTAGGAGTCATTTCGGGACTAGTTTTTTAAGAGTCCCAAACGTTATTTGTTTTAGATGATGCTTTTCCCTTTTTCAGTGGGGCCCAAATGCTTGCTTTTTTCCCAAAGTAAAATTTTAGATGTGCCCCACCCCTTATTACGTTTTGTAGTCTTTGGGGAATTTGGCCCAAACCCTCATTGGTTTCTGAATCAGCTGTTCTTTAAACCGTGCGGGACCCCCCAATTGCAAGTTCCTTTCATCCCTGTAAAGTTGCAGCCCTGAATTAAACCCCCTATGAGGGGCATGTTTCAGTGTAGGGATCCCCTTTGGCTCTGGGACCCCCTTTTAAGTTTTGGGAGGGGGAGTTTAATAAAATTCTTTGATAAAAAAACTTTAAACTAAGAGTCCCAGGTTTTCATATTTTCTTTAGCGCAATGCTTTTTCCAATTTTCCCCTTATATACCTTTATGTCTCATTTGGTTTTTAGTTTTCCACTTTTTATCTTCCATAAAAGCCCCCCGTTTCTGGGGAAACGTAATCTCGGCCAAGGCCAAACGGATGGATCCAGCAAAAATTTTGTGCCGTGTTGCAGTGGCCACCCCCAGTCGGGCTGCGGGCTATCCGCAATTCTTGGGCTTTTTGCAACAACAAACCCCAGTTCATCCCCCATTTCTCTACGCTGGGGGCCCCCGATAGTACCCTCCCCAAGGGAAACAACTAATCCCCCGAGGGGGCCGGTGAGGGGGAGAGGCGTTTCAAGGCTCAAGACCCCTTCTCTCCCGGCCTTTATCCTTGAACCCCGGGTTTTTCCACAAAACCCTTCACATGGAGGTGATGCCTCTTCTGTAGGACCCGGGAGCTTTCTTACGCAAAAAGGGCCCAGGGTAAGACTGTAATGTCCCGGCTTCTTCTCCAAGACTTCTTCATCGGCCGAGGGAAATTAAAACGTTTGGGCGCCCGGGAGTACAAGCCAAAAAAAATTGGCCCTGGAGGAGTGGCTTATCTGCTGGAGGGCGCCCGTTTTCCCATCCGAAACTCCCTGGGACCAAAAAACCCCTCCAAAACCCTGCAGCCCGGCCTCAGCAATTTAAACCCCACCCAAGGCAGGTGGTCGCTTTTTCTTCCCCCTTTTCGATTTTTCTGATCCACTTCAAAACCACCGAAAAGGGAAATGTAAGAGTGGCCCTCCCCCCGTGCCCCAACGGGGGTGGGTAAAGAAAACTTACCCCCCAGAACACATAATTCCTCCAGAAGGCCCTCACCCGGGCAGCCCCGGGGGACCCGGGAAAAGGCCCCTCCTGGAAGGACTTATGGCGTCCTGTCTTCGAAAGAGGGTATCTTAAAATGGGGACTTTGGTCATTTAGTGGCGGGCCCATCCCCGGTCCCCAAAGGGGCCCTTCTGCCGATACCCCGGTTCTTTTGGGTGGCCAGGCTGGAAAAGGATGTTAACTTCTTTTTCGCCCTTGTGATTTCCTGTGCTGCAAAAAACGCCACGTAAAAGGGCCGGGCGGGCCCCTATTTCCGCCACTTCCCTTCCCCCCTAAACCCGGGGCCCAAAACTTTTTTCGAGGGGACTTCAAAAATGACCTCCCTCCGCCCGTCTGGCAACACCATTATTTTGGGTGTTTTGGACCCGTTTTTTCCAAAATGGCATTTTTTGCCCCGTTCCCAGGGCTGCCCTTTTGCCCCCTTTACTGGCTGAACAAATTCTTCCTCCTTTTTGTTTTCGTCTGCAGGGAACCCCCTAGAAAAATTGTCTCGGACCGGGGGGGTCCAATTTGTCTCCGGGTTTTTGGCGAGCCCTGTGAAAACCAATTCAGGAAGCTGACTTTTTTCCCCGGCCTCCCAAATCCGCAGACAACCCGGCCCCAGGGGGAAAGGGGGTCAACCAAGTTTTGGGGATGTTCCCCTTCGCCATTTCGTCTCGCCCCGTCAAGACGTTTTGGCCCAAATTTTACTGCCGGTGGGGGTTTTTCCCTACAACTCTCTTTGATTTCTGAGTCCCGGGGTCCTCCCCCTTTCACATCGTGTATGGCCTGCATCCCCCCCCTCCTTTTCCCTTGGAAACCCCTCCCTCCGAGGCCCGGCGGGGACCCCCCCACTGGCCCAAGTATAAAGGGTCATTGGCCCAGACCCCCCGGGTCGCTGCCCCGCGCTTCTAAGCGCATGAAAAACTCAAGCGCACAGAAAAGAAATTTCCCCCCCAGTCTTCTTTCCCCCGGTGACCCGGTGTGGCTCTCGTCTCGTTATGTCCGCCTAAAGATGCCTTCTTTCAAAATGGGGGGCTCCCTTTTCCCGGGTCCCCTTTTAGGTTTATCCCGCCGGGATCAACCCGATGTCATTCCCAAAATCCGGGGTCCCTCCTACGATGAGAAACCCCCAAATTTAATTTTATGTCTCCTTATTGGGAAACCCCCTGGTCCTTTAAACATTTTTCCCCGAAAAGGGTGTTTCCCCCCCATCTAAAGGTTTATGCCCCCCAATGTCTTCGAGGTCAAGGATATTCTGGGCATTTAGGAAAAAAAAATTGGGGAAAGCGAAACTTCCTGGGGGACGGAAGGGGTTCGGGTCCCCCGAAGGAGGTTTGGGAGCCGGGGGAGAATATCCTAAACCACACCTTTTCCAAAATTTTTTTCGGGCCATTTAAGGGGGAAAGGGGGCCCCCAAAGGGGGGGGGGGCCCAAGGAATTTGGGGGGACTGTCATGGACGCCCCCGACCACTGTCCCGGGGGCGCAGGTGCGCCCTGCCCCCGCTTCCAGAGGAGCCCCCTTTCCCCCACATCGGGTTCGGGGTCCCCCCGTGTCCCGGCCCCTGCCGGTTCATTCCCGGCCGTGCCCCTGTCTGTCTGGCTCGTGCCCCGGCGCATGGCTCCCCCCCTATGGGCGCGCCCCGGCATTTTAAATTTTAAAAGGGGGCAGGCGCCGGTAAATGCTCTTTGGGGCATGCTCCTATTTTTTCGGCCCTTTCCGGGCGGCCCTCGCGGACCCTTTGTGTATTTTCCCCTAGGGGGGGAAAGCTGCCCGAGGTTCCTGTTTCCCCTTACCGTGTCCCGATGTCTGCCTAGTTTACGCTCAAACCCAGAGCCCGTCCCGACCCCCTGCGTGTCAGTCTCGACCCTGGCCGCATCCCCGCCCCCCTGCTGTACCGACTCGGCTGTCTGCCTTTCCCTGTCCCTCGTCCCCTTGGCCGCCCACGGGAAAGCCCGCCAGTGGTAGTGACCGGGTGCATCCCGGCAGAAAGGGACCATCCGCTTTGCGGGGGCTTGGTAAATCCCGGGAGCCACTTAGATTCCACCCCCTGGGGGGGGGGCTTACGCCTGCTGGGTGGACCAGTGGACCCACCAGACTTTTCAGATGTATCAGCTTTAAAAAATAAGTTGCATAGGGAGAACACAGTGACATTGGCTCAGAGGGAGGGGGGGGTCTGGGAGCCAGCATGAAAGTGAAGGGGGTGATGTCACCCAGTGGGGAAAGGGAGAAAAGCCCCTGCATTTCTAGAGTTAGAAGTGAGAGCAGTATGAACAGCCGAATAAAGAACGTACCCCCTTTTTATGTGTTTTTTTAAATTTTTAAATTTTTTTTTCTCTTTAAAATTAAAGTTTTAAAACCCATGGTGGAAAAAGTGCTTTAACACTGTTTCGATAGGACCTTATGACAGGGACTTCTAGCACAATGCAGAATTTCTGTGGATACGTATTTATGTAAGTTTATGCACGAAGGGGGTGGGAAGTCATGGGAACCCCAGACAGTCTGTGGTACGCTCCTTAAAGGGGTTCTGCCATGAAGGCATTTAGCTTACAGTTTTCAGCTTTTCGTTTTGAATTGAAATAACTCTTTAATATGGGGCTACATTCACATTTTAAAGGGGTTTTTATCACAAAGGCATTTCATGCCTGGTTTATTCTGCTTCTGCTTTCAGTGTGTTCAAATGGGGGCATGTATGATTTGTTTGAACTGCGTTTCATGTGACCCAGCAGGCTTGACAATTTGGTGATTGGTTAGCCATCTGCTTTCAGAATAGGGATACGATTCTGAGGGAACAAATGTGGATGTTTTGATCTCTATGAAACATTCACTGGATTGGAGCTTTTTTTTCTTTTTATTTATTTGCACTGTTTGACTAAATACTAAGGAGTACATAGGACAGGAACAGGGAGCAGGGAAGAGACTGACAGTAGCTTTCTGAGAGGAGAGGTGATGTTGAGTAATGTTGCTCAGCAATTTAGGAGCTTGTTTTTATGTCATGGTTTGTATCTAATAGAGACAAGCTGTCACTCTCATGGGCATCACTAAGTAGCAGCTAAAACAAAAATGGTGCAGAATTTTTAATGATGATGAATGGTGAAAATGTTTATTATTTGATTTGCAACTGTCCCACTTCAGTTTTACTTCATGGTGAATCCCCTATAAAGTCATCTATGATACATGGGACTATAGAACTGTTTAATGCTATGTTAGGATGATTTACCATATACTCCTTTGTGTTGCAGCGGTATGAACTGAGACATGCTACCATGAATTGTATCATTGACATTTGAATTTTCATTATTTTAGAATTGTTGAAGTCTTGCCTTGCAGACCATGTTGCTGTTGAGTAGTTAGATGGGGCTACTATAGGGAGCCCTGAAAATGTGAATAACTTGTGACTATTGTGTGGGTGAGTTTCTATGCTTGCATTAAATGGACATGATTCCTGCTAGAAAGGGTTGTGTGTTGTGCTAGATTAAGAGTGGGAGCTTGTTCCTTGCCAGTGTGATGAGTAGCTACTTACGTATTAGCAGAGTGGCAAGCCAAATGTAGCGCTGGACCACAAGAGTGAAGCTTTGGCTACAGTGCAACAATTGGCCCTGTACCTAAGCTCCTTCTTGTAATGGACTGCCTGTGTGTTCTTGCTGAACCATCTCCTCCAGTAAGCTGATCACCACTAACCCATCACTTTCCTATGACAATGATTAGAGATGGGCGAATTTCTCAAAAATTCGGTATCGGTCCAATTAGCGAATTTTCGGACAAAAAATTACTTCGTCCGAATTACCTGCGGCACGAATCGCGTTAAAAAAATGGTATTTCCTAGGCTCCACGAGCCTGCAGGGTGCTGTAGAAAGCTTGTGCATGCCTTATATTATGCAGAGGGAGCTTGGTTTGGTCTTCATACAATGTTGTGTTGTAGTATGACACGCACATGAACAGTGTGGAGGTCACAACAGCATGGCAGCATGAGGTAGACAGTGCACAATGAATTCTGGACGGGTGGCAAAACAGTAGTAGGCAAAAGAGTGGCACAATGAACACGTGTGGAGTGTCACGAACAGCAGCCACGCACGCAGCATGAGGTCAGGCAGATGGCAAAATCACAATTTGGATGGTGGCAATAACAGTAGTTGGCCACAGAGTGGCACAATGTACAGTGTGGAGGTCACGACAGCAGCAGCATTTGGTAGACAAGTGGCACAATAACATTCTGGTGGTGGCAAAAAAACAGGAAGTAGGCCACAGAGTGGCACAATGACACAGTGTGGAGGTTCACGGCAGCTGCAGCTGCATGAGGTCTGACAGTGGCGAACAATGACATTCTGGAGGTGGGCAAAACAGTAAGTAGGCCACAGAGTGGCACAATGACACAGTGTGGGCAGGTCACGACGCACCACAGCAGCAGCATGAGGTCAGGCAGTTGGCACATGACATTCTGGAGGTGGCAAACTGTAGTAGGCCACATGGACGAGAGTGGAGGTGCACGGCAGCAGGGCAACAGATCGAGGTCTGAGGTGGCACAATGACCAGTGTGTGGTAGGTGACAGCAGCATTGCAACAAAACAGCAGCAGCAGCCATGAGGTTATAGAGTGGCACAATGACAGAGTGTGAGGTGGGTGGCAAAAACCAGTCACTGGTAAAGATGGTGGTAGGCAATGGATGAAAACTTTCAGCTAGTTGTGTGGCATCAGGGGGTCGTGGTCTCAGAATAGTGGCTGAGGCAGGTAGTTTGACCCAGATGAAGCCTAGCATATGGATTGTGTGGGAAATCCTGAGCCGATCCTACGCCGATTTCTCTTGACAAGGTCAGTCGCTTCCATATTTCCCGTGGAACAAGCGGGTTCTCTTGGAGAAACGATGGCCCCGCCGCACTGAACACCGCTCTGATGTTCCACACTCCTGGCCGGGCAGGACAGCTTCTCACTGCAATAACTTGGCAAGTTGCGGCCACACATCCAGTTTGGTGCCAGTAGTCACAGCGGATCGCTTCTAACTGGGGTGGCCAGAAGTGCTGTCAAGGTAGGACCACACTGTTGGTTCAGGGGACTGCTCAGGGTCTGCTTGCAGATGGTTGACTACCTCTCACTAGGGGGTTAAGGAAGCCTGCTCATCAGTGAACTCCAGACTTAGGTAGCTGCTGCTGGAGCTGGTACTGCTCACCCCCACTTCCCTCAGCAGCCACGGCAAGTAGTAAGTGAGTGCTGAGGAACCCCGGTCCAGACATGTCAGAGGAGGGACGATGCCGCGCATAGGAGCGGCCCAAATGACTACGGAGGATTTATCTATAGTATTTAGTTTGCCAGCCTTCTCACAGCTGGAAAAAAAGATCCATTTTGGACAGGTAGCAAGGGTCCAATAGGTGTGGAGGAGCAGAAGTCATCCTCTGCCGGTATGGAGACTATTCGGCTCGTCACTAGCCAGCAAATCTAGCATGCTGAGGGCCATCTCGCTACAAGTGACTCGAGGGGCTCCTGCTCCATTTCCATGTATACTGCACGGTGCTTGTGGTCATCTGCCTCATCTTCATCATCGCCATTACTCTCCAGCTTGCTCCTGCTCCTCTCTTTGTCACGGGTAGAAATCCTCTCATTTTACCAGACAATGCTTCTGCTCAATGTACTCTCCTCCTCCATTTCTCGTCCCCACCGGACTCATGTCGGCGCGGGGATATAGTGCCACAACTCCAGTCCCCTGCCCCGACAGATTTTTTCAGCATCTGGTTCCAGGGAATGAATCGCAAGCTGGAAGGACGTTATTATCCGTAGTCTGGCGACTGACAATACGTGGCCTCCTCGAATGCTCAAACAAGAAGGAGTTCACGAGATGAGCTGCACTGCTGACATCAAAGTTACTCAAGGGAGGTCTCCTTTCCGCCTGCCTGGATCATCAAAATCGTTATGGCTTTCTCGTTCGGTCCAAACATGTGCAGGTGGAATTCCAACGGGGTTGCAAACATCGCATATCAGAGTGTGTTGGGGAGGCCGTTCTGCGCTGCAACTCGAGGAGGGTGTCTGGCTTTGTAGGATGGGATAAAGTGATGCACAGTTCCTGGCCATTTTCAGAATTTCTGAAGATCTGGAAGACTTCAGGAACCTTTTCACAAACAGATTGAAACACGTGCGCTCCATGCGAGGGTGCAAGGGACATCCCTCCTGAGTGCAGCCCGTACACCATGTTCTTCCATTGTCGTCACCATGGTTCCGAATTTGCAGTTGGCGCGGAGGGAAAGCCACACATCGATTTCTTGCTGCATGAGCGGAGCATTTCCTCCCTGTGTTGAGTTGTTCACCTGAGGCAAGCCAGGTGTTGAACACCGCTGTGCCCCTACACATGTGGTATGATGGTGCAGTATTGTGGAGGTGAGTTGGGGGTGGTGGTGGATGAGGAGAGGCGGACATTGGGGGCAGAGGAGCAGCAGTTTGACAAAGTGGAGGGAGAAGCGGCGTTCTGTTCAAGTTGTTGGTGTGCCTGGCAGGAAAGCACATTCACCCAGTTGGGCCGTAAAGGCATGTACTGGCCTGACCGTAGTTACAGCCTCCAGACGTCCGCGCTGCCGTGCACCTTGAGAACAAACGATAAGCTCAAGGATGGCCACTTTCTGTTCTACATATTTATGAAGTGCGGGTACTGCCTTTTTGAAAAGAAATTACGGCTTGGAAACTCTCATCTAGGCTCGGTACAAAGCCATTAGTCTTGAATGTGCAGAGTCCCCATTTGGAATAGGGAGGGACTGCCAGTACCAACAACTTGGACAGGAGCCGGTCAGCTGCTGCAACTTAGGATGGTTGGACGCATTCTGTTAGTCTCTTTGCACATTCGACTCGCTGACTGGAACTGCTTTGCCCATGAGTAGCGAGGAGCGGAGCATCTGGACCTGGGAGATGATGGCTAAGAGGAAACAGCTCCTTTTGCAGAGGTGGAGGAGCTTGACTGGCTGCAATGGCATGCGTGCCACTAGGACGCTGCTGCTCGGCGGACAGGTGCGTCCACACACTGAGCCACGTTTCTCCGGGCCAGGATAGTGACGTGGATGGAGTTGTAAGCAGGGCGTGGTGCCAGTTAGCTCCTGGCCACGCTTCACTTTCTGCCACAGATTATTACATATACCATATTCGTCTCCTCCGGTGTCTTAGCAAGAACTGCACACCGCCGTGTAGCTGATTTTTCCGCAACGCTCCGCACTGGGGGGGGGGAGTGACTACTAACGCCTCGCACTGTCGCTGAGCCCCTTGTGCCGTTCTATTCTTGGAATGGAGAAGGGTTTTTGACCCGTGGACGCTTGGTCCCGACCTCAACTGCTGCTTACCCTGCTGACTCCGGCCACAACAAAACCACAATGCTGGGCTGCCACCGCTGCCTGACGCGCAAGGCCGAGCCTAATTCTGACGATGATGAGAAGCCTTGCTTCACCCGACTCCCAAGTGTCGGTCGGCTATCATCATCATTAAATTTTTGTTTTTCTTTCGTCAACTGCTGTCTCATCACGGTCTTGGTATGCTGAGGCTAGCACCCTCCACCAACTTGACCTCCTATGCACTCTCATTACACTCTATACTTTGCGCATACTGCCAAGAAGCAGGTGATATTTCGCCCCATTTTCTTCGCTGCCATAGTAGCTGTGTCTGCCCCTCCTAATTGTTCCTTACTCGCTATATCGTGGCGTGAGCCAGACACATTAGTAGATTCTTGGCTGAGGGAAACCGGATGGGGCGAGGAGGGTTGAGGACAGGAAAGGGCCGCTGGACCTGCTTTCCGGCCTTGCCAAACTTAGGGTTGTGTCGACGTTTCCCACACGACGCTTGCTGGGATTGTCGATGTAATTGGAGGAGTGGCATGACCTAGGTCAACCCAATCAAGAAACCCTTGGGTTGCTAGTCCAGCACACGGACGCTAGATGACAGCGGCAGGTGTGGACGTCACGAAGTGACCCCTGCTGCACTCCTTGCGTGACTGCGACCTGGGCCTGCTCCAAGTCATGTTTGTGCCACTGCCACTCACAGGTGAAGAGCTGACCGCTCTCTGTCTGACATACTGTTTTGTTCTAAAATTTAAGACACTTGTTTGATAAAGATATCTGTATATGATAAATTACACCCTGTTTTTGACTCCAAATGAACCAGTAAAAGCTTTGGGTAAACCCTGGACTAAACTGCGCTTCCACAATTGCCAGGAAAAAACTTACTTCTATGTGCCGTTTAAAATCTTGTGTATTTTACTGAATGTAAAAGCACAAACAGGCTTATTAACCTTGGATAGGAATTTTGCTACAGATATTTCTTCTGTGGCGCGGTTGAAAAAGAAACGTTCTTTTTTACTGAGTAGAACTGCAGAAAAAAATACCTTAGTTACCTTGGAGTGTATAAATTGCGCTAAGTAATTGAGCAGCCACATCTACCAGCTTTGTTCGTGTTAAATGGTGTGTTTTTTTTCGCTAATACTAGGAGAAATAATTGTAATAACCTTCGCTTGTTGAATTTATGCTACAGGAAAAATGTGTTTTTTGGCGGTGAAAAAGACGGTTCTTTTGAGTCACCACAGCAGCACAAACAAAACGTCTTATTAAACCACTGGATGTAAATTGCGCAAAGCATTGAGCAACAAATGATAATTGGAAAGGAAATTGTATTGTTAAAACGCTGTTTCTTTCTAAATGAATACAAAGGACAGGCTTAGAATCCCCCTTGGTTATTTCAATGTGCTGTGAGCAGATAGCATTATAAACATGTATATGCAAGTGCACTGGACGCACACTGGACTTCAGATCCAATACCCACAAAAATCAGGAAAACTAGAACGTAAAGAGAAGCAGTTCTCTGAGACAAGCTGAAGACACCCCCAAAAAATCTCGTGTATTGCAAATCAGTCTCAGGTAAGTGCTATTACAAGCAGCCGCGGCCACACGTTCCTAATCAGTACAGTGAGAGGAGTGTGAGTGCAAGCGTCGCGCCGGATTTATATCAGTGCTAGTGTGACTCACAGAATCCAGCCGGTCTCTGATTGGCTTCATTCTGCATTGTCATGCAGGCTATTGCCTTTCTTCCTCCCATGAGTTCTTTCCTCATGTAACGCATTGTGCCGCAGCCATTTTATCATTGATAAAGCAACACTTCGTTCACCCGAAGTACCCAAAGTTTAGACTTCGTTCCGAACAAGTTTACTGAAATTCTTAAAAGAATTCACTTTCGTTAGATCCAATTTGCATCTCTAACATGAGTTATAGGTTATCCTTGCTCACCTTGGGGAGACAAACATGTGTTATGCGCCAACATGTGTATAGGCTAGATAGGTAGAATAAAGTTATTAGCATAGCATGTCAGGTGAATGAAACTATGGTACTGATCTTGCTTGGGTAGACAACAGGTCTAGCAGGTCTGTGGTGTGCTGCCTCTTCGCTGTATGACGTAGAATAAAGGCTGAAAGGCAGCAAAAATATATTTACAACACTGTCACCATCTGATATAAAAATTTTCTTTCATTTGTCGTAGTAAAAAATAAAAAAATATAAAAATCTGAATAACATTTTGATTTTTATCTTAAGTCAGGAAAAATATAGGTCAGTGGGTTATTTAATTTAAAACTTAATTTTTAGATTCTATTAATTTTAAACAAATTTAATAGGAGATATTTTAATATTTTTGGGATATTATATATTTTTATATCAATTGTTTATGATAAATGTTATTTGTTTATATAATTTAATTTTATATAGTTTGATAATTATCAGAAATTACTTTTTATTTTTGTACTGGTGTAAGTTGAGAAATAAGGAACATTTTTGCCCTTATATTGAATCTAGCTCAACTTCGACTCCTCAGGCTCAGACAGACCACATTGACATAGGTCTGCCTGTTCGAGTAGTAATGCACCGAGTTTTGCTGACCTGCATTCATATATGTGTCTAATAGTTTGAATGTGGTGTGACAAACCTCCATAACCCCTTCAGAACACCCTCCTCCCCATGTTTGTGATTAAAAAAATGTTTGGATCTGTCGAACAATGCACCAAACATGTTCATTTGATGTGCCAAACATCGCATGCCGCTCAATTTGGCATATATTACGCCAGAAAAGGGCAAATAAAACCCTTTCATACATGTCTCCCTTGGCGTAAACAACATTACTCTTTCATGTATGAAGGCAAATGGAGTTGTTCTGCCAGGGCTGATTGTTTTTTTTATTTCCAGACCTAACCTGCTTCTAAATGCAACTGGTCTAAAACAGAAGACCTACCTTCAAAGAGATCAGGACTGTAAGGTGCACAGATATAGCAGATGAAACATCATGTCTTCCTATGCTTCATTATCTACCTCTATAAAGGGGCTTTGGAGCTTTGAATCAGAAAATGAAGCCTTGACTGTTTTGAAGACAAGTTAAGAAATTAGCATAGAATTTTGGACGTATTGGATTAAGAAAACAAAATGATGTTCCAAGGTGGATATTCATTTTAAAGGGATTGTTCAGTGAATGGGGCTGAGCTGCAATACCAGCCACATCCAGGTTCGGACTGTCCCACAGGGAAGGGAGGGGGGGGGGGGAACCCTTGATGGACCCCTGGGGATGGTGGATCCCTGTTCATGGAAGGCTGCTTTTCAAAGAGAAAGGCAGAGAAAGAAATGCAGAAAGCAAGAGGCAGGGGGTTCAAGTTCTGTGCTGAATATGCAGTTATGTACATTAGCCATATGGTGGGCTACAAATATCAACTTCACTGATTGGCCCCAACTCTACTCTTGGTCCTCCAGAATCAACTCCATTGGTCAGCCCAAATAATCAGTTCCACTGGTGGGCTCCAAAAATCAACTTCACTGATTGGCCCCAACTCTACTTTTGGTCCCCAAGAATCAACTCCACTGGTCAGCCCAAATAATCAGTACCACTGGTGGGCTCCAATAATCAACTTCACTGATTGGCCCCAACTCTACTCTTGGTCCCCAAGAATCAACTCCATTGGTCAGCCCAAATAATCAGTGCCAGTGGTGGGCTCCAAAAATCAACTTCACTGGAGGGCCCAAAAACCCGAATCTGACTTGTCCCAGCCCATTGAGAATTGATTTCTTTCTTAAAGTAAAGAAATTATTTTTTTTCCAAACCTGGACCTCTCTTTAAGCCCTTTAATCTCTGCCTAGATAACAGTATGGAAACCAGAGTTGATTGCCTATTTCCTAATAGGCAGTTCTATCAGTAGTGTAATAATACATACAGTATACTACAAAATGAGTCTGTTTGTACTGTTGCAACCTGGTGATGCCATCAGTTTCTTGAACAGTGGCCAACAGTAGTAGGTTGGGTTGACAACTTAAAAAAAATATAGCTATATAATTATATGGTTGCTTGTGTTATTTGCATGAAAGTAGATATCTTTATTGCATAGAATAAGGAAGGGGTACTTTTTAAATTGTTTTTCTGTTGTATAAGTCAGGGAGGCTACCTCTTTCAACCAATAGTATTGCGTTATTTCATGCCTATGCCAACAATTTATAGCAGTAAATGTGAAAAAATGTGCGGTGATATCCTAGGCTGGCAGACAACCCTCACTGTTATAATTACCATTGGTCATGAGAAAAGCATTAACATGGATCCTATGCCCGGCTGTTTCCCTTTAATTAATGTGATCACTGATCAGCCAGGGGACTGGGAATCAGCAAGGCATACTTGGAAGAAAATCTCATTAGTTAATGTGCATGTGACATGATTGACTTGCCCTCACTCACTTAACCAAAACTGACTCCCTCTTACAGCTTATTATAGGTTTATAGTGTTTTAGAGCAGGACATACAGCATATTGGCTTCAGAGTCATAGGATATAGGAATGTTCTGAGAACTAAACCTATTCTCTGTCAGATATATTGCAGAGTAGAAAGTACTAGTTAAAGGGGTTGTCCACTAAGGAGAATTCAGTTTTGCTACAATGGTCCCTAGCGGATAAGCTGATTTTTGGGTGCTCTCTTTTGAATGTTTTGCTGCGAGACCTCAGTGGTAATCTGTGCAGGAACCTGGCAGTAAGCATTCTTTTCCCCTTTAGGCCCAGCACAGGGTAAATTAAGCATTACACATTTCTCGTTGAAATCAGTGGGTCTTCCTTACACTGCCAAGACATGCTGGGTCCTCTGCTTTGCATACTTTATGAGGATCCTAAACAGGGAAGCAAATCTCAATATCTCCTGCATTAAAAATTATATAATATTATCTAAAAATATTTTCTAATAATTATATTATATTAAAAACACATTACACCACTAGAGCCATAATCTCAAAAAAGTACACGCCACCATGTTTCACACATGGTCATGTCATGAGTACAGGGAAGACAGACACAAGGCCATGCCTACATCTCAAAGGCTGGACAACAGACTAATCCCAGTAATATAAGCCCCAATGCTACCTGGGAGAGAAATAACAGGGGCAGATAACAAATGAGCAGTAGCTCACACACCCATCCACTGGGAGGGCAACTGAATAATAAAAAACTACACATTGCATAAGTACCAGTTCACACCAGTGTGCAGAGAAGCAACAATATTTTACAAAGGGAGACTGCAAAAATGCAAAAATACCGATAAGTGTAGCGGTGCGGCGCTGACAGACGTACGCCGAAGCGCCGACCGCAGACATCCGGGTGTGGATCCTCTGTGATCACCGCAGGCGAGGTGGTAGCTGGAGGACCACGCCAGGGAGTGGAGTCTAAGGGGCCCGGGTCTTCGCCAGAGCCCGCCGCAAAGCGGGATAGACTTGGCTGCGGGACCCCCAGTTTACTACCCCTGACGTGGCTACCTGCGGTGACAGCCGGGGTGCAAGACAGGAATCCAGGCGGTGGAATACAGGAACACAGGAACATGTACAGCAGGATACAGGAGGGTTAAACGTACACATAGAAACCACAGGAAGCAGGAACTGGACGGTTAACACATCAGGTACAGACCAGGGAACACAGCAGGAAACAGGAGAGCACATACAGAACAGGAACACGGCAGGATACAGGAGACCCCAGACACGACGGAAACGGACGGACGGACGGCCAGGAGCTCAGATGACAAAGACCCTGGCCCAGCATCTCAGGGTTAAAGGCTCCAACAGCTGACCTGAGATGCTGGCAGGAGCTCAAGATGGGAACAGCGGGGACACAGCAACAGACTGCAATGAACTGACCCAGAGCAGAGGCGGGAAAACTTCCTCTTATAGGCAGGGGTCAAAGGTAAAGGGGAAGTAGACAGAGACAAGTACCTATAAAAGACAGGAAGCTGCAGCGCGCGCGCCCTAAGAGGAACAGAGCACACACAGGACCCCAGGAAGCGACAGGACAGGACAGGTAAGCACAGGAAGGCATAACATGCCGACGGCCCAAGGCAGGGAACCGCGGCGCGAACCGTGACAGTACCCCCGCCTCCCCCTCCACATCACAACCATGGCGTGCCACATAGGTCAGGGGCCCGCAACTTCTATGGGGGCAACCCCAAAACCAAGGTACGGGTTGAATATAGCCAGTATAGGGAAAAACCCTAGATAAGGAAGTGCACGGGAGGAAACAAACGGGGCACTAGCCAAAAATGGGGGGGAACCCAGGGGGGGGACCATGAGCTAGGCAAACAGACGGACGCTCAGGGCGGGACCATGAGCTAGGCAACAGCGGACGCTCAGGGCGGGACCATGAGTAGGCAACAGACGGACGCTCAGGGCGGGACCATGAGCTAGGCAACAGACGGACGTCAGGGCGGGACCATGAGCTGGGAAAACAGACGGACCGCTCAGGGCGGGACCATGGCTAGGCAAACAGACGGACGCTCAGGGCGGGACCATGAGCTAGGCAACAGAGGGAAACGCTCAGGGCGGGACCTGAGCTAGGCAACAGACGGACGCCCCAGGGCGGGACCATGAGCTAGCAACAGACGGACGCTCAGGGCGGGACCAGAGCTAGGAAACGGGACCGGACGCTCAGGGGGGACCATGAGCTAGGAACAGACGGCGCTCAGGGGGGGACATGAGCTAGGAAAACAGAGGGAAACGTCAGGGCGGGACCATGAGCTAGGCAACGACGGACGCTCAGGGGGGGGACCATGAGCTAGGCACAGAGGGGAACGCTCGGGGCGGGACCATGAGCTAGGCAACAGAACGGGGACGCTCGGGGCTGGACCATGAGCTAGGCCAAACGGGTGCTCTGGGCTGGACCATGAGCTAGGCCAAACGGGTGCTCTGGGCTGGACCATGAGCTGGGCCCAAACGGATGCTCTGGGCTGGCCCATGAGCTAGGCCAAACGGATTGCCTTGGGGCTGGACCATGAGCTAGGCCAAACGGGTGCTCTGGGCTGGACATGAGCTAGGCCAAACGGGTGCTCTGGGCTGGACCATGAGCTAGGCCCAAAACGGATGCTCTGGGCTGGACCATGAGCTAGGCCAAACGGGGGGCTCTGGGCTGGACCATGAGCTGGGCCCAAAAACGGGTGCTTTGGGCGTACCAATGAGCTAGGCACGGGCTCTGGGCGTACCATGAGCTAGGCAACGGGCGCGCTGGGCGTACCGTGAGCCAGCGGACAGGGATACTGACACTCTGGGCGGACCGTGAGCCAACGGACAGGGATACGACCTTGGGCGTACCGTGAGCCAGCGGACAGGGATACTGACACTCTGGGCGGACCGTGAGCCAGCGGACGGGAGACTGACACTCTGGGCGGGCCGTGAGCCAGCGGACAGGGATACTGAACTCTGGGCGGACCGGGGAGCCAGCGGACGGGATACTGACACTCTGGGCGGACCGTGAGCCAGCGGACAGGGATACTGACACTCTGGCGGACCGTGAGCCAGCGGACAGGGATACTGACACTCTGGGCGGACCGTGAGCCAGCGGACAGGGATACTGACACTCTGGGCGGACCGTGAGCCAGCGGACAGGGATACTGACACTCTGGGCGGACCGTGAGCCAGCGGACAGGGATACTGACACTCTGGGCGGACCGTGAGCCAGCGGACAGGGATACTGACACTCTGGGCGGACCGTGAGCTAGCGGACAGGGATACTGACACTCTGGGCGGACGGAGCCAGGCGGACAGGGATACTGACACTCTGGGCAGACCGTGAGCCAGCGGACAGGGATACTGACATCTGGGCGTACCGGGGAGCCAGCGGACAGGGTACTGAAACTCTGGGCGTACCGTGAGCCAGCGGACGGGGATACTGACACTTGGGCTTTTCCCCGTGAGCCAGCGGACAGGGATATGACACTCTTGGCGGACCATGAGCCAGCGGACAGGGATACTGACACCTGGGCGGACCATTTGCCAGCGGACAGGGATACTGACACTCTGGGCGGACCATGAGCCAGCGGACAGGGATACTGACACTCTGGGCGGACCATGAGCCAGCGGACAGGGATACTGACACTCTGGGCGGACCATGAGCCAGCGGACAGGGATACTGACAAACAGGGCGGACCCGGAGCCAGCGGACGGGGGACACTGACACTCTGGGCTGGACCATGAGCCAGCGGACAGGGATACTGACACTCTGGGCGGTCCATGAGCCAGCGGACGGGGGATACTGACACTCTGGGCGGACCGTGAGCAGCGGACAGGGATACGACACTTGGGCGGACCGTGACCCAGCGGTCAGGGATACTGACACTCTGGTCGGACCGTGAGCCAGCGGACAGGGATACTGACACTCTGGGCGGACCATGAGCCAGCGGACAGGGATACGGGACACTCTGAACGGACCGTGAGCCAGCGGACAGGATATGACACTCTGGGCGTACCGTGAGCCAGGGGGGACAGGGATACTGACACTCTGGGCGTACCGTGAGCCAGCGGCCAGGGATACTGACACTCTTGGCGTACCGTGAGCCAGCGGACAGGGATACTGACACTCTGGGCGGACCGTGAGCCAGCGGACAGGGATACTGACACTCTGGGCGGACCAATTAGCAAGCGGACAGGGAAACTGACACTCTGGGCGGACCATGAGCCAGCGGACAGGGATACTGACACTCTGGGCGGACCATGAGCCAGCGGACAGGGATACTGACACTCTGGGCGGACCATGAGCCAGCGGACACGGGATACTGCCCAGCTGGGCGGACATGAGCCGCGACAGGGATACTGACACTCTGGGGGACCATGACCCAGCGGACAGGGATACTGACACTCGGGGCGGACCAGAGCCAGCGGTCAGGGATACAGACTCTCTGGGCGGACCATGAGCCAGCGGACAGGGATACAGACACTCTGGGCGGACCATGAGCCAGCGGACAGGGATACAGACACTCTGGGCGGACCATGGGGCCAGCGGACAGGGATACTGACACTTGGGCTTTACCATGAGCCGCGGACAGGGATACTGACAATCGGGGCGTACCATGACGCAGGAAAACAGGTGCAGACGGCTCTAGACGAGGGGCAGGGTCACCCCGGCGGACCCATGGTCAGTTCATACTGTACGGTGCGGCGCTGACAGACGTACGCCGAAGCGCCGACCGCGACATCCGGGTGTGGATCTTCTGTGATCCCCGCAGGCGAGGTGGTAGCTGGAGGACCACGCCAGGGAGTGGGAGTCCTAAAGGGCCCCTGGCCCTTTCCCAGAGCCCGCCGCAAAGCGGGATAGACTTGGCTGCGGGACCCCCAGTTTACTACCCCTGACGTGGCTACCTGCAGTGACAGCCGGGGTGCAAGACAGGAATCCAGGCGGTGGAATACAGGAACACAGGAACATGTACAGCAGGATAAAGGAGGGTTAAACGTACTCATAGCACCACAGGATACGGCAGGAACTGGACGGTTAACACAAACAGGTACAGACCCGGGAACACGGCAGGAAAAAGGAGAGCACATACAGGACAGGAACACAGGAGGATACAGGAGACACAGACACAACGGACGGACGGCCAGGAGCTCAGATGACCAAGACACTGGACTAGCATCTCAGGGGTTAAAGGCTCCAACAGCAGACCTGAGATGCTGGCAGGCGCTCAAGATGGGAAGCAGCTGGACACAGCAACAGACTGCAATGAACTGACCCAGAGCAGAGGCAGGAACTTCCTTTTACAGGCAGGGGTCAAAGGTAAAGAGGAAGTAGACAGAGACAAGTAACCTATAAAAGACAGGAAGCCGCAGCGCGTGCACGCCCTAAGAGGAACAGAGCACACACAGGACCCCAGGAAGCAACAGAACAGGACAGGACAGGTAAGCACAGGAAGGCACGACACGCCGACGGCCCAAGGCAGGGAACAGCGGCGTGAACCGTGACAATAAGACAACCACTCACACGTCTTCTGTGCATGATAGGGGTGGTTGCTAGTGTTATAAATGCATATAGATAAGGCAATACAAAGGGTGCCACTTATACAGATACTGGTACTTATCCAATGTGAAGTTTTTTTATTATTCGGTTGCGTTCCTAGTGGATGGGTGTGTGAGTTACTGCTCGTTAGTTATCTGCACCTGTTATATCTCTCCCAAGTAGCACCGGGGCTTAAAGTGCCTCCTACTGGGGGCGCCTTGCCTTAAACAATCTGTTTGATGATGTATTTTTATATGTCTTAATAAAAGTGTAGTTTTACTTATTAAAACTTTGGATGCTTAACATATTGAGATTTAATGACCTTTGATGTTATCTGGCTCTCAACCCCTCCTGTTCATCCACCACGTGTAGATGATGAGGATTGGAATACTGGTAAGCTAGTTTGCTTTTATTTACTGAGCAAGAGATGCTCCATAATTAACTCCCAATATTAACTATAAATTAAATAAATTAATTCAATTCCCAAATCGGTTATCTGAAAATGGGATTTCTAAACCAGGGATCCTTTTTAAGAAACGAAAATGATTTCAGTAGCAAATTACAACTTTGGTAAGGAATAAATTATAATAAAGCTGATTTTAATTGTCTGAACTCATTTCCAGATTCAAAGCTATGCTTTTACTTAAACCCCTGGCAAAAAACATAAAAGACTGAAAAATTTGGTCAGTCTAGTCCATCCTATTTATTTTGCAGCATGGTCTACTTTGTGCTATGGTCCATCAGTTACGTGCTCTAAACCCTCAGTATTCATACCCTTCCCAAACACCCAGAGATATCCCCTAAGTTTGCCTCTGCTTATTCTGTGCATCAAATCTGCAAAGAATTATGAATAAATGCCACCATTTTTCTTTGTTTATCCTTAAAAAAAGATATTTTTGTGCTTCTAATCCGCAAATTAATACATACAAATTCCATTATGCAGATATGCTGTCACAGATGTTCAGCCACAAATTTGCTGGGTGGTGGCCCAACCATGGAGGATGAACTTTTATTAATGTGACCATTCCCGCCAGTAGTTAAACCTATCAACTGTGTTGTAAAGTTTCTGTTACCTAAACTAAGATTTCACCTCACAATCCACAGTGTCAGACTCAACCTCGCCCACAAAGGGGCATGTGGTAACTCCCAGTAGGCCCCTAGGCAATGGTGGGCTTCTGGGCATGGTGGGCCACTAAGAATAGCAGTCCTAGGGCTGTTTTTCAGGGAAAAAGGCAAAGAAAAAGAGGTATGTGCAGTCATGTACAGTAGCTGTTGGTTGAATGCCAAGATTCAACTCCACTGGTGGATCTTAAGGATCCACTTCACTGATAGAGGGAAAGAATCAACTCCACTGGTGGACAGAAAGAATCAACTCCACTGGTGGTCCCCAAGAATCAATGTCACTGGTGGGCCCTAGGTACCTCAGTCCAACACTGCAAAGTATCCACTAATAGCATTGCATTGCAATTAGCAAAAAATTATGAGCACTACCCATGGCACCCTAATACTGATGCTGCCTCTGTTGACAATCTTCACCTGTTAGTCTGAAAAACCTCATTATAATAGAATCCAAGTCATAAGTGTCATCTCATCAGGCCTGAGAGGAAACCTGCCAACCCTGCATCATTCTGCCCATTATAAATAGTTGTGTCTTAATATAGACGTGTTTGTGCCTCATGGACACAGTGACCAAACTGCCAGGGTATGTAAACTTAGGATACACACGAGCACAATGGGTTGAGTTGATGCTTTAACTGTTTGTGCTATTACAATTTTCAACAGGGTTTTCCAGAATAGTTGATTATGATTCGCTATGTTTTACAGAAACAGCTCCACTTTTGGGTTATATTTATTGTGTAACTCTGCTCCATTTAAGTAAGGCTGAGGTGTAATAATAGATACAGCTCACGGATAGAAGTGGCACTGTTTCTTGAAATAGCAGATTTTTTTCTTATTTCCCAAACAATCCCTTTAACTTAATTCTCATAAGACGTAGAGATCTACAAATGTTCTGCTTGTCCTCTTCATATCTTCCCAGTTACATTTATCTTTCCACTGGGCCAAGCTCGGAAATGGAATGTTGATGTTAGAAAAAAAAGTTTAATTCATTAAATACTTTTAGCTTGATCCTCAGATGAGGAAAAGCCTTGTGCTATTAACATCATAAACACTAGCTATAAACAGCTTCACATGCCCACCACCTATCAAGGAAGTAGTCAGTTTGAATAGCACACTTCTTTTTAATAAAATTGGTAACATGCCCTCCATGTGTCAGCAGGTTCTACACTTTTAGCTGTAAAGAAGAAATGCAAGAAATTAAAAAGCAACCGTCAACCGATTTGTCTTTGTTGCTGAGATCAATAGCACGGTGGATCAGTGGTTAGCAGTGCTGCCTTTCAGTGCTGAGGATCTGGGTTTAAATCCCACCATGGACAACATAAGCAAGCAGTCTGTATGTTCTCCTTGTGTTTGTGTGGGTGTCCTCTGAGCACTCCTATTTTCCCTATGCTCCAAAAACATACAAGTTCCTATGGGTGGATGCAGCAATTAACTAATTTCACTATCATACCGATCTATAAAAGTTCTGTTACTTAGCAATGTAGATGTCATTCTACATCACAGCTGCTATTTCCCAAGAATTTCATTTCACAAGTTCACTACGTAGTGAACTGTTTGTCTGGCTTGTTAAATGTGAGTCAGGGAAAGTTCCTGGTTACAAATCCACAGCACCCACAGCATCGTCATCTGTCTTAGTTTGGAAAAAATTTAATAGGTTTTCCCAGAAAAGATTTCAAATGAAATACATTAAAGAAGAACAAAACAACATTACATAACGCTGTGCTGGAACTTTGTCTTAAAGAAGAAATGCACAGTATGTGTAGCTACTGATGCTTAGATTTTTACATAATACTGCAAGTTGTCAACTACAAGTTGACAATTTTAGATTCCTACAGTCTTCGTTCAGGACAGTCATGGATTGACCATCAAAGTTTCCACCTTTAGGATGTCACACTGGAAATAGGATACTTTTCTTAAAGGGGTTCTTTGACTCAAAATTTTTTTTATAATACTCCCCAACTGTATCAACTAACAACAATTCACCACCGATCAAGAGTTGCTCTTTTGGTGGTCTTTACGGTGTCTGTTTACTTCCGGTCAGCTTGTGACCAGAAGTAAACCAACAATAATTTACCACCGACAATGGCCGTCACATGCTGACCAGATATAAACCGACAATGGTCATCACATGCTGAGTGGAAGTAAATCAACAATAATTCATCACCGACAATGGTCATCACATGCTGAGTGGAAGTAAATCAACAATAATTCATCACCGACAATGGTCGTCACATGCCGACCAGAAGTAAACAAACACCAGAACTTAATTGGTGTTGAATAACTGTGGTCCCAATCAGAGGCCTGGTTGATCATGTGCCGTACCATGGACATCACAACTCAGGATGTGACTAACAGCAGAAAGTATAAAACACACTACACACATTGCTTTCTCTTTTTTGGTGTCAATTTTTCTTGTTTTCTCCTAAACGTGGCATGCTGTAGGTGCGCTGTTTATTTTTCAGGCAAGTTGTTGCATTTTTCTTCCATAGACCTCCATTGCTTAAAATACGTGTGTTTAGTTTGTTTAGTTTCTGGTAAAGGTGTTTAAAGTCCTCCCTTTATATTTTCCATTCCTTTTCAATCTACTTCTGGCTTTTTACTCAAAATATTTCAATGACATTTTTCAAAGAAAAAAAAAAAGTTGTGTGTGAAAATACCCCTAGGCTTCTTAAATATTTAGGCTTCCCAATAGCTAAGGAAACAAAAGTTAATTAGGCTGTGCACATCTAAAATATATTTTGAAAAACGTAAGCATAGGTGCACACTGAAAAGGCAATAGCATACATCTAACACAAATATCAGTGGCACACTAAAAACTAAGTGAAACATCAAGGTATATAGGAATATTGGAAATGCATTACTGCTAAGGAAAATATGAAAAAACTGGGACTCTTAGTTTACAGTTTTTGATCAAAGATTGTATTAAGCTCACCTCCCAATAGCGTCAAGGGGATCCCAGAACAGGTGAGTCCCTAACCACTAACATGTTACCTCACTAGGAGTCCGTTCAGACTACAACTTCTCAGGGAGTGGCAGGAACTTGCAATTGGTCCCAATAGCTAAGGAGCTTACTAACTGGAGATATCCCAGATAGATTATATACAAAGCTCTTTTGTGTACAAAAATATTATCTTATTAAGTTGCCACAACGGGCTCCATAGGACTACTAAAAGTCTGACCTAACTTTGAAGGTTATTAGGGTTTATTCCTTCTTAGTTGACTTACAAAATAATACTAGAGAAAAAAAATGAGATTTTCTTAATGATATGCTGTGTGTGGAATGATAAAAAATATGACACTGAACGTAACAGTGGACACAGGATGGAGTATGCAACCTCAAAATAATTTAGTGCAATTGGGCACAAGGAACTCCAGTCATATTCTGTGTGGGTATATAGGTGTGCATAAATATATACAGTGATGATAACAGATAACAGAGTCCTAACATAACACAGTCAAGAGATATTGTCATACGGACACAAGAGTGACACAGGAGTGTAGGCTTTGGGATTATAACTCCAATCCTACTGACCCAACATAAGCTAGTGGGTATGGGGGTCATTCTAGCAATGCGACGTGTAGCATATAGGAGGAAAACACAGTTTTTCACTTACCGTAAAAAGACCTTACATAATTTTGTTCATTCCCCTTTAAAGTCATGAGCAGATAATGAAATGAAAAAACAGAAACCAAAGATTTAGATTTAGTTTTTTTTATTATAAAAAGAAAAACAAAATCTATTTTAAAAACCAGACTATGTCAGAATGAGATGCGAGTCAGAAGCAGTAAATCCTAACCTGCAATTAATACCCGAGACCCATTCACAAACATGGAGGAATTGGTTTCTTTCACATGTGTGCATATAAATCATACAAATTTTATGGGAAAATAAAATTCTTATCTCTTTTCTTGTCACTCAGCACTGAAAAAAAATAATTTGCTGGTAAGAACTTTTCAGTGCATGTTAGGTAGTGGTGTAATACATGTAACTTAAGAGCAAAGATTAAATATTAGCCCAGCTCTTATCAAACCAAAACCTTTGGAAGTGTATGTTAATACATCAAACACAATCAGTTTTTGTACAAGCTCAAAACGACCTACACATTTCACAGATTATCTCCCTTATAAGAGACAAGACGAGGTGCACAGAACACGATTGTAAACATCACAAGTTGACCAGTGTCCTGTTTCCAACTTAATGACGTGGGATGAATGGTCTTTGATGTCCTCTCAATATTCTCTATTTTTAGCAAGTTCCTAGAGCTTTGCCCTGGGGTTAACTCGACGATGGACTCAGAACATTGATCTAGTAAGGTCTGTTTACCACTCTTCTTACTCATGAGATGTCTTATGTATTGTATTAGTCTATCTGTACCACTCCCATGCACTTTTTGTTTAGCACCAACATAAAACTTGATATTTTATATTATTATTTTTTTATTATTATTATTGAAAACACCTTGATAGATATCATCCCACATTCCATACCTCATTGGAGACTTCATTTACGCTTAAATAGAAAAATACTACAAATATGGACCCAAAAGACAACATTACTATGAACAGGGACATCCATGTTAATGCAACCTTAGGGATGCCCTGGCACATCAAATGACCCTGGTTCACTTGAGAGCTCTCACTGCATCCTACTCCAAGTATTACAACTAGCTTGCAGGGCAGGCCAAGAACATGTCAAATGAATGAGCACCTGGTATAGGTTTAGAGGTGAATGGAAAGTCCTCCTATTCATTTTTTAGTAGTGGTTATCATGGAGAATAGTGAGACAGAATAGAGATTGCTACCACTTCATAGACCCTTCTACTATTCCCCTATATATCTTGTTGTGCCGTTTTAGTGGCTAAGTGACATTGCTTTTTGACCTACAGTACATTTTAAAGATGCATTTTCTTAATCCTGCTGCACAATTAGGGGCTGAATTTGTAATAAATGTTAAATTTGGGGCACGGCCCCCATAGTTATGATAGACTGACGTTTCCCCCTAGTGTTAGTCATACCATTACCAGCAATTTATATTCGGTGGCGGCCCACTAGAACCAAAGGTTGGTGACCAGTCCTGTTTCTACTTTGCACTTTTTTATTATAAATCTTATAGGGAAAGTAAAGAAATGTACTAATTACGTTTATATTTCTATAAACTCCACTATTCCCAATTATTGTTTAAAGAATATAAGGGGAACTGAGTGTGTACAGAATAGAACCAGACTAATCTGAAATAATGAGAAACGCATGTTTTGTACTCATTACTAGCAATGCCCCTGTCTGGTGACTATAAAACTTGGAATTACTTGGGACGTAGGTCTAGGTGTGAAAGATGAAAACAGAACTGGGTAAGAAACTTAACAGAGTCAAAGTAGTAGCTATAGCTGCCTGTCATGCCTATCTAGTTCTTGTACTGAACAGGTTCATCTCCAGTTTCATTCAGTACACAGGTCCGAATCAAGGCTTCTGTCACAGCATAAGGATCACAGTTGGCCGATGGACGACGGTCCTCAAAGTAGCCTTTCTGCTCTTGACCCACAGTGCGGGGAATGCGGATACTTGCTCCACGGTTTGCCACTCCAGCAGAAAAGTCGTTGATGTTGGAGGTTTCATGGAATCCAGTTAAACGACGTGCATTGTCTGATCCCCCCTTGGGGTCATAGCTTTGAATGTGATATTCATGACGCTTAGAAAGACGTTCAATGGATTCTTCTATGTACCTTGAAGAGTGAAGGATTAAATGTTACTTGACTTTTCTATGCTCATTGAAACATTCAGCATACTTTGAAACATTCAGCATTCAACTATTAGGAGACTGGGTATCTGATGACCCCAATTTGCGTATTCCAGACCACTACATTCTCTATATACATCAGTAGACATGTGGCTTTCACTGCACACTTCTCTCTGTTATATCTATAGAAGTTAAGGCATCCCTCCGCTGAACTGTATGCCATATGCCGTGACCAGAAACTGGCGAAAGGAGGAGCCATCGGACCCATTCTTGTAATAAGCAAAGGTCCCAGTGGTAGGACCTACATCTTTCATGCATTTATGGCATGTTCCCGGGTATGGATCATTACATTTCTAAGATGGGACTCTACAAACAAAGTCCATAAAGGGGTCATATAAATTTAGAAAAAAGGGTCAGATTTTTTTTTCCCCAAAAATCCCCACAGTCAATTGGTTGTGTTCTGCATTACAGTATACTTGTTCAGCTGTACTCAGAACATTTAAGTAAATGAGACTGAGTTGTATATGGTCAATATTTGTGCTATTTCTGGAAAAAAACCAGACCCTTTTTAAATTTCATATCCCCTGTAAGGTCCACCATTGAAGATATATGTCTATGGAAGACCAGATTTATATCCTGCTTTTACTTACTTGAGGCCTCCTTCATCTCGCATACGCTTTGTGCTGAAGTTTGTGTGGCAGCCAGCCCCATTCCAGTTTCCAGTAATGGGTTTAGGGTCAAATGAAACCACGATTCCAAAATCTTCGCATACTCTGTGCAGTATAAAGCGAGAAATCCATAGATGATCTCCCATTTCAATCCCTTCACATGGACCCACCTGGAATTCCCACTGTAATAGGGCAAATATAATAATGACTTTACTTTGCAGAATAAAGAGAACATTGAAAATACTACAATATCTTTGATCTCAGATAAACCCTTCAACTAGATCTACATGTAGCTCTTTGAAGGGGTTATCTGGGACCAAACGTGACAACATGAGTCCATGCCTCAAACACACACCAAGCACTCCCATATCATTATATCACCTACATCAGGACACCTCTCTGACATCTAGTAGGAAACCTGAAGCCTACAAGACTAATTGGCAGGGTAGGGAGCAATTGGCTCCCTGCTCCACTATGGTTTTTAATTGTTTGCTCATCCTAAGAACACACAAACAGTTAAATAAGCCGCTCCAACCCAAAGATCCAGACCCGGTGCCCTGGATTCCTCAGACATACATTCACCACTTGGAGCCCTTTTGTGATGTCCCAGGGCAATTGACTAGTGTGCCCAATGGATAAGATGGCCCTGCCTCAGGCTCCGGTAGTGACTACCATCTGTGCAACGCCTTTAACTACACCCCTGCATTTAGCTGCTTTAAGAATCATCCAGAGAACAAGACACATTAGAAATAGCAATTCATATGGTGACCCATTCTCTCTTTATTTAGATATGAGAAATACCTGAGCTGGCATAACTTCTGCATTTGTTCCTGCAATTTTCACACCGGCATACAGACATGCGCGATAATGAGCTTCTACAATATCCCGGCCATATGCTTTATCTGCACCTACACCACAGTAATAAGGACCTAAGGAAAAACAAATGTCATTAATGGAGATGGTAAAACACAGGACAAAGCCTGACCCTATTGTTGCTTAATTAACATGATGTAAGTGAGGATAATTATCAGAGATAGCTGGTGATAATTATATTTTCTTTATCCATAGCAGGTGGAAGTGTGTGGTATTAATACAATAAAACATAACTAAAAAAGCCATGTTACATGATTCTGCTAATCACTTATGATTGCTTGTAGAAAATTAGGATGTGCTTGTACAAATGCTAATATTCAACTGCAACATCCATTGGCTTTTTCTGGATACACAGTATACATTACATTGTATAGAGCAATTTACGATGAACATATGTGATACAGTTTAAAACAATAATGTGAAAAGAAACATTGATATAGAATATTAGGTACAAAATTAGTGAACTAAGTGATTTGGACATACCCTGAGGTCCTGGAAAGCCATTGGAGGGCCAGCCAAATGGGTGTCCATCCATTCCAAGCAAGGTGTATTCTTGTTCCATTCCAAACCAGGGATGTTCATTTTCGACCATACTCATAATCTGATTACAGGTGTGTCGTAGGTTTGTTTCTAAAAACAGAAAAAGAATGAATGTCTTTGGTTTAATGACTATGATTATACACTTATGATGTATGTACAACAATCAGTCATAACATTAAGACCACTTGCATAATATCATGAAGGTCCCCTACGTCTCAGCAACATAGCTTTGACTTATCGAGACATGGATTCCACAAGACAACTGGAGATGTCCTGTAATATCTGGCACTCAGTAAGAAATAGCAGATCTTCAAGCCATGTAAATTGTGAGGTGCGACCTCTGTGGGTTGGATTTATTTGACCAGTATATCCCACTAACGCTCGATCAGACTGAGATCTGGGGAATTTAGAAGCTAAAGTCAAGACCTTAAACTCTTTGTTATTTTTCATAAATCATTCTGGAACAAATCTTGTTGTGTTGCAGGGGGCATTATCCACCAAAAAGACACCACTGCTATTAGGGAATACCAGGTCCTAGAAGAGGTATATGTGTTCTGTTTAGGTAGAATGTACATATCAGAGTACATAACTGGGGTCGTTTTCACAAAATAATCAATATTATCCATGTCATCTATCAGTGTCTTTGTACTCGGCCAAAGATAATTTCACAGAAAAAATACTAATACTGTATGTTAAAAATTATATATACCGTATTGTATTTATATATATATATTATATATAATTATATTATATAATATATTATATTATATAATATTATATATATAAGAAGTAGACTCACAAACTAAAGTTCAGGTAGTATAAGTTTTTACAAGCTTCCAAACCAATGGAATTGAGCTTATTACAGCTACTTCTATTCTATTCTATAGATGTAGCAAAGGTTAAAGGGGGTTGTCTGGAAGAAATAAAAAATCTGAAATGGGGCTAGGCTGGGTAAAAAAACTAAAAAAGTTATACCTACCTACTTGACCCCTACCGCTACTGCTCTGGAGCTCCCTGGTGATCTGTTCGGCTTTGTTCACACGGCTTAATTGCGGGACGTAATTACGCCCCGCAATTACGCCGTGTGGATGGGGGGCGGGGCGGGAGCGGGGGAGTAAGCAGGGGGAGGCATTTCGCGGCCCAATTGGGACTATCCTGCTAGCGGCGCGTTTTACGCCACTAGAAAGTGACATGTCAATTATCTCCCGCCCGGCGGATTTCGCCGGGCGGGGAGAGGAGACGTAATCATAGTTCTCTATGAGAACAGTGAATAACCGTAATGAATGGGCCGTTTTCGGCCCGTAATTGGCGCACTTCGGCGCGTAATTACGGACCGAAATGAGGCCCATTATAAGCCGTGTGAACATGCCTTTCCTCTTCAACTCTGGGTTTTTGTCACAGAAGAGACTTAGGCGCCATTGTAAGTAAATGGAGACCCCTATGTCCGTTGACCAGAACCCAAAAGTGAAATGGAGCTGAGTGCCGGGGAGCTCTGGAGCAGTAGCATTGGGGGAAAAATAGATAAGTATAACTTTTTTGGTTTTTTTTATCCAGGCTGGCCTAATTTCAGATCATTTATATAATATTGTAGCACAGAAAATGATCTCATTTTTATTGCAATCTAAAATCAGATAACACCATGCAGGAAAATATCACTGCCAAATAAACTTTGCTACATCCGTATGCCCACTGAATACAGTGTTTTACCTTCTGAACTATCAAAAAACATAAAAAATATTCCATACAGCTTTATATAAATGCTGCAAATTATAAGAAATTAGCAAAAAACAGGGCAAACAGACTTTTGCCAAAACTCTTCCAGTGTAGATTGAAGACTAATTATCTTTCCTAGTGATGACAATGGAAACATCTGTTACCTTCAGGGTAATGATGAAAGTCCTAAAACTTGTCTATGTCCCATATGCTCTAACTTACACCCAAATAAGTTCTTGACAGCTGTACAACATTATAATGCTACTTTAAGGATATCTGTTCTTTTTGAATTACAGTCCTTCTTTTTTACATTCAAAGCTCCTTCCTGTCCTCAATTTCTTTCTTGACCTTAATGGGGTTTCCCTGCTTTGGACAATCCCTACTTCATAGAAGGGTCTCTTGACAAAAGGCTAATGAACTTCTAGCAGAACCCTCAGAGAACACATATAATATATTGGAAAATCTGTAAATTTTTTTTTTTTTTTTTAGTTTTCCTACAGCGCTACCGCAGGGAACATGAGGAATTACACAGTGCTCATTCACATAATGGCTGTCTTTGTAATGTGGGACAGGTCAGGTCCTCCAAAGCAAGACAGACTCATTGTTGGTGCTCTCTATTCTGCCCTAGAGAATTCTGAGCAGAAAAAACCCTGGATTAACTCACAATTAGCTAACAGGTTACATGGAAATGGGTTTTCTAAATTGGACAATCCCTTTCATCATTCTTCTCCATTGCCTCTCAGCCCCTTCTCCCACTTAATAAAATGTTCTCAGAGCAAAAAAGAGCAATTGATTTCAGATATTGATATATTTTATGAAAAGGACGTGTCCAGTAAATGTCACACCTTATGGGGGGCTATTATTCTGTGAGGAATTGATTAGTGATCCAGCATGGAGGACCATGTTTTTTCCCTTCTTAGATTAGGGCACTCCTTAAACTGACTGTAAGACATTATCCCCCCTGTAGTGTTCACTATACTTGACAACTTTGGTCTTTCTACCCATAGCAAATATGTTTATGTTCTATGCAAATAATTTCCTATGCAGCAATGTTTTATGTATGTAATGAATAGCGCATTTGTGAATATATTAACACAGCTCCCCTGAAGGAGATTCTCGTGTGTAGACCTTCCTACCGCTCTAAGCATTTTTCATGGCTCTCTGTCTTTCTTTTCCTGGAATTTATGAAGTCTATATTTTTTCTAACAAAAGCAGCATGAACAGCACAGTCTCTCAGCAACAATACAGACACATGCACTTTTAATTAATATTTGAATTTCTTGTATCCCTAAATGAATTCCAGCCCTGGAGTGGTAACCCTTCCTGAAGACTTCACTAGTCTTCTTGTGACTCGCTTCCAAGCTTTACAGCCTCCACATCCCCTAAGAACTGACATTAATTTAAAAAAAATAATTCCAGACAGACAGCATTCCCGCTAAACATGCACAATATACTCATTTGTATACCCTTACAGCTGGGCAGTACGCATATCCATCTGCTGAGTAGTTTGAGGACAACGTTCAGCTACTGGGTTAGTGACACAGACAGCAATCTGGCCGGCCAGCTGTCCAAATGCTGCTAACATAAAGCTGGGGCTTTAGGACCTCCTCACTATGTAGGGTATATTAATGGTAGGAGTAGTAGTTGAGTGAGGATGTAGCAGAGTTTAACTTGACATCCCAGCTTTTCATATTTTCCGCTCTTATCTATAAACAAAAGCCATTGAAAGAGTTGAGATAACATTCTGTGCCGTGATATCATGGTGTGTTATCTGTCAAGCTAAGTTTTGCTACATCTGTGTATGTACGTCCTTCTCCAGTGTGCAATTGGTATGTTTTTATATGAGCTTCTGATATTGTATTGGTGGGAAAATATGTTACAGTAATAGCAGGAAGAAAAGTTTCATTTTTTTCATTTTATCTGTATTTCATGTATTAATGAAGTAAATAAACAGCGCCCCTGTCCCTCAAGTATAGTCAAGGTTTTATCTGCTAAGAACCAGTCTATCCTATGTTCCAGTAAATCTTCACTGATGAGTCTACTAAATAGTTTGGGGCCGTTCACACGGCTGATTTGGGCACTGATTTCAGCCGTACTGCGCGCCGTATTTGTGCTGCAGTACGGCTCCAATCCGTCCCAGTCATTACGGTAATCCACAGTTCTCATAGAGAACTATGGATTCCGTCTCTCCTCCCCGCTCGGCGAATACGCCGAGGGGGGGGGGAGAAAGTGACATGTCAATTATTTACGGCGTGTACGCGTCGTGAATAATGAATGTCTATGGGGCCGGCAGGCTGCCGCTCCCCCCCGCCCCGCCCCTGCTTCATGGCAGCCGGCGTAATTGCAGGGCGAAATCTGTCCCACAATTATGTCGGCAATAAGCCGTGTGAACTGTGCCTTTGGTCAGCATTGTTCCAGTAACCACTCTTGTCTAAAGTCGTAGGAGCCATAGCAGCTACTATAGGGCCCAGAGATGAGAGGACCACTCAAGTGCAAGAACATTGTAGGCGATAACAAGCTGGTGCTACCATGTGAATTTCTTGACATATGTCGCTATTATTCATATTTTTAGTCATGCTTCTGTTTCAGATTCCATTCATTTGGCAGTGGGGGCCCATCTTATTTTGCTGTGGGGCCCTATGAATTCTAGTTATACCCTAGCTTGTGTATATTCAGATTAACAGTGCTGAGCTGTGATACCAAATCCAGCAATTGGACAAAAATGGTGCTGTTTACTAAAAAAGCAGACACCTTTTTATACTCCATGATGAGCCTTTGCACATTTCCTAGGCTTAAAATATACTTTCGAGTTTAATATTTGGCTTGAACTAGCTCTTGAGCTTTATTGTCAATACATTGGACCTCATTTATGAAAAACATTCTAATTGTAAGACTTTCTTTGTTGCCCATAACTTTCATTTTTTAAACTGTTCTGGACAAATAAAAGCCGACCTCTGATTGGTTGCTATGGGCAACAAAGAAAGTCTTACTCTTTCACAGTTTTGATAAATAGGGCCCAATGCCCACTAGGCCTGACAGTGCTGGTGTATAGTCTAATACTGATACATGATACAAGTAGCAATGACAAACTATATAAGACATCCACAGCTCTAACATACAGTGATTGACAAGTCAACATCGCACACTTTTTTGCTTCCTTACCTGCTGTCGTTCTGTTGTATTTGAGCACTTCACACATTACAAGCTTGTTAGGGTCCTTACGGAAGGGGTCCCGAAACATGGCCACTGGTATCAAAAACATATCGCTATTTGATCCTTCCGACTGATGTGTACTAGAGCCATCGAAATTCCACTCAGGCAGGTCTAGATTAGAGACATAAAAAGGTTATGACTTTGTGCCTTGTCAGTTTTAAAGGGAACCTGTCACATAGGTTATGCCCCCCTGGCTGAAGACAGCACAAGCTAGTGTCAGACCTGCTGTTTCCAGCGCTGTGTCCCTTTATCTGTAAGATGCTGTAGTTTAAGCGCATTTAATGCTCAAATCTTATTCATGAGCAGGTGTTAGCCCCACCCACTGACAGTTATTCACATGGTTCTACTTATTCAAAGAAATAGGTTTCTCAGTTGAGGTGGGTGGGGCTAGCCTCAGGTGGGCGGGGCATGAAAAAAACTGACTCTTTTCATGACTCTTTTCTGGTTGAAAACTGCAGATTTGAGCATTAAATACTCTAAAACTCCAGCATCTTACAGACTAAGGGACACAGCGCTGGAAACAGCAGGTCTGACACTAGCTTGTGCTGCCCTCAGCAAGGGAGGCATAATTTGTGACAGGTTCTCTTTAAGTTCTCATTTTCTATTGTACTGCTCTGATATGTGGGAAATCGGTTTATAACCAGTGCTCGATTAAATGATTAAGCAAATCTAGTAAGACATTTCCAAAATTGAAGGGCCCCGTAAATTTTTCAATTTTTGTTATATCCCGAAACGGAAACACAGAGAGAGGACCCTTTACTTTTTTATAAAAGCCCCTTTCAATATTCCACCAGTAATTGGGGAGCTTAAAAAATTGGGCACAAATCTTTAAAAGACCCGTAAGGTGACCCTTGGGGGCCCCCTTTTTAAAAAGTTTTATAGTTTAGAAAACCTATTTTCATGCATTGTATAAAAAATTCTCCCGTTTTTTTGGGGTAGCTTTCCCTTTTTTCCCCCATTTTTTATCTTTTGGGGACAGGTGGAGAGTGGGTTTTCAAAGAAATGGGGCCCCCAGCCTTTTGGAGAACCCGTCCTGTCCTACATTTTAAGGGGAAAGACATTTCCTTTTAATGGGGTGTATGTAATTTCCTAGTTTCTCCTGGGATGGTGCTGCAGGGAAAGTGTACACTTTATTGACATATTTCCCCATATTTCCCTTTAAGCTTTTTTGTGGGGGGCACTTTTTGGGTCCCAAATTATTTTCAAAGGGGCTTTTAAAAAAGTAGGGGATTGTCCCAAAGTGGGGAACTTTAATTATAGGAGCCCTGTGCAGCTAAACCGGTTTTTAAAAGATTTTTAATTTCCCGCCCTTGGGCGATAAACTATGTGTGAGCCTTTTTTGTGGCGGGGATTTTTTTACTACAAAGGTTTGTTTTTTTTTCTTTTGTTTTTTTTGATTTAATTTTTTTGGCCCCCTGCAATTTTCTCTTGGGTTTTAGAGTCAAGGGTTTGGGGTTTTGCAGCGCAGGCCTTCTCCTGTGCCATCAATCCATATGTACATAGCCTGGACCTTCTCTCCTTGTTGCAGGTCCAAATACATCTGCTTCACTTGCTTGCTTAGCTTTTGAACTGGGCCCAGGTTTTTTATGGCGGGGAAGGGATGTTCATTCAGGGAAAAAAAGAGCACAAAAGGTTAAGATGGGGCTTCAGTCCCCAAAGTTTTGTTTGCAAGGGGTATAAAGCGTGGTTTTTTGAGGAACAAAGCAAGGGGTTTTTTACAGAGGGGTTTATGGTGGGTTTTAAAAAGCAGAAAATTGCAAGCAATGTGGAATTAATTACCGCTCAACGCTCTGTAGCTTTCCATCACTGATTCCAATCCAAACACTGCATCAAGTAAGCAATGTAGGTAAAACCCAAAACAATGAAAAAAAAAGTAACAAAAAAAAGATATTTTTTGCATGGCATTGGCCTTCCCTCTCATCAAAAAATCGAATTTTAACATGTTTTTAGTATTTCATATTTATAGGGGCCCAAAGAGGGGTTTTGCATAAGGCATGTTAAATTGAGTGGGATACAGCACATGCAACCTTTAGGCCTGATTGTCATCTACTATTAGGGATTGTGGAATTTGGCCCTAAAAGCAACCTAATTTCAGAAAAAATTTGAGTTTCTCAACATGATTAAAATATTTCAAAGTGTAGCAAGGGGAGTTTAGAAATGATTTAATTCAATAAACTCTGTGCCTTTAAATCATATTTTCTATTGATGTGTTGAGATTAAAAGTTTCTTTTATAAATGGATAAAAAAAGAGGGACCCCTTCAGTTATCCCCGAATAACTAAAATCTGGGTAGTTAAAGTCGCCCATGATAACAACCCCATTCTGATTAGCTGCCTCATCTATTTGGGTTCTGTTATATTTGGGGGCCCCTGTTAGGATTTTTATTTATTGTTGTTAAAAACCCCTGTATATTTTTTTCCCTAATGATTCCAAATTTTCCCCTAATGATTCCATTTACCCATAATGATGATCAACCATACACATTTATAGGCCTTATTATTTTGAGGTGCTTAACAAAGGTCATTTTTCCAGAGACCCTCTTTATCAAGGGTAAACCCTTTTTGAGGTATTGGGGTTGGGCCACCCTTTTATTTTTCTCTTGAGATTTTAAAGGGGAAAAAAAATTGGGGAGAATTTATATATTAAGATACAGCAGAGCGGAAGCTGCATATCCTGGGATTCAATTAACATTCTTTTGAATTGCAAATCTAGGTGAGAAAAAAACAGTTTAAAAAGGCTTTCCCCCACCGCAAACCCGGGAAAAGAAAATTTATAGGATGGGGTGAACCCCTCCATAGGGACGTACACTCCATAGTAACACAGGCATACAACAAGGGGGAAGAAAAGGAAAAAAAATCACAAGCGACGGGAACCCGAAAAACAGTATTTGACAGGGAAAATAAATTTTATTAGTGATTATAGGGTTTAAAGAGGGATTGGGGCTTTAATTTTACACAAAATTTAAACACATTAAAAAACAGCACAAAAAAGACAAAATGTAACTAATCACAAATCACCAAAGCCCTAGGCAAATGCTGCCCGCTTAAAAGGGAAAAGGGCCCCCTAGGCTTTATTTTACCTGGGGCAAAGATACATTTTACTGACCCAAAACCCCGGGGGACTGGAAAATACCCCTGGTCAAGGAATGGGGTTGTTGATGCCTTCTAAGCAAAAAGCATGCCCGGGAGGCCCCCCCTCCCCTCCCTTTTCCCCCCGCTATAAACCCCGGGGATTTTATATGGGAATGAGGATTTACCATAATGTTGGAAAATATACTTTCCCCGATTAATTCCAGGGAAAAGCTCAAACCCGGGCAATAAATGAAAAGGAAAAAAAAACCCAATTGGGGTGGGGATAACAAATGCAAAATGAATGAATGTAACTGAGTAAAATTAGGGGTTGTTTCTGGTTTAAAACTAGCAGACAAGGGGGTTTTTAAACCAAACCCTTTTATTGTATGCTTTATAATTGAATAGGAAGGCTTTTTTTTTAAAACTATTTGCATAGCAATTTCATTGCTCAACAGAAGGAGGTCTGATTAGTGTCTTCAATATAATCACCCTTAATATAAATTAGAATTAATTCTTCCCAAAAGGGGTTTTTGGGCTTTTCTCCCCGATTTTTTGAAAAGATGGGGCAAATTTTATTTGATTCAAAAAATCATGCAAGAAAAAATCATGTGAAAAACCCTTTTCCCCAAGAAATGGAATACTGAAGTTTAATACATTGGGAAAAGGTTTAAGGGGTGTTTGAAACGTCGTGTTTAAACAGCCCGGGGGTATATTACTAATAAATTTAAAAATTAAAAAATTAATAATGTAATTTTAATAACAGCAACAACAACTTAAATAATTAAAAAGTTATTTAAAAATCATGGACAATAAAAAATTTTTAACCATACAATAAATATACTCTGACGTAGCAGAGCTGAGTGTGCCATTTGGTACAGCTTTTTGGTTGGGGAGTCACAGGAAAAACCAAAAAACAAATTAAAGAGTTCGCCGGGGCAAAATAGTTAATTGGGCAGGGTTTCAGGGTCTGCTACATCGGGACATTCCCCCTGGGACCAAAAAAAAAGCAAATTGGAAAGCAAATGTTACAGAATGGAAACAATAAAAAAATACAATGATGAAGAGAAATTTTTTTGAGTTCCCCAGATCGTAACCCGGGGCAAGGGGATATCCCCCCATTTCCTGTATCAGTGAGGGATGGAAGGGTGAGGGTGAAGGGTTTGTCCACAGTTTCTGTTTGGGTTGTTTCCCGCTTGGTCGCTGGTTGCTAGTTAAAAGCCCCCCATTTCAGGGTTTTAGGTTAAGGCCACTTCTCCCCGTAAAATTGATTGAGTATTTCAGTGCCAACCCCTTTTGGATGGGGATTTGGGGGTTACTTGCAAGCATGATTTCTACATGCCATGCTGAGACCTCCCTCATTTTGGCCCCTGTTTGGGGGGGCCAAATTTTTTTTGGGCCCTGCTTGCGGACGGGCAGCCTTAAAAATCCGGAAAAAAAAATTTTGGGTTTTCCCCATTGTTTCCCGGGGAAAAACAAAATCAGGGAGGGAGGGAGAGCGGCTAGGAACAGACAGAGGGAAACAATACAGAAGCTGAAAAAATTAAAAAACACTAAAGAAGGTGGGAGGGTTTTTTAAGAGCAGAGTGGGAAAGGGGAAATTTTGTTGGATTGCAGAGGAGAAGAAATTTGCTTAGTTTTCTTAGATTTATGATTTCTCAAGTCTTTTCTGGAACAGAAAAAAAAAAAGGGGGAAGCATGGGAATGCGGAATCTTTCCCGGGAAATCTGCAGGGGCAAATTACTTTGGGGAAGGAAATTTTAAACCCCCCGTGAAAGTGCAGAAAACCGTAAACAAAAACATTTCCCGGGGCCGCGATGCCCCCTGCTCCGCTGAAAATAAATATATATGCCCCCCCTACTCTGATCATGCACTATAAAAGTACAAGCTTAAAGGGGCTCTACCCCTGGGTTATCCACTATTTTCCCATGTAGGGAATAAAACCCAAACCCCCCTCTCTTTTATTTGCTTTTTGTATGTCTTTTCCCTCTCTGGAAAGGGGGAAAACAGCAACGTTCCTGTATTACCTTGCAAAGTACAGATGTTATTTTTCAGTTTATTTCAGTCTCCCGAGGGTTTAAGCCCGCCCCAAAGAAAAAAAAAAAAGTTTTTAAACTTATTGATCCCCTTTAAAAAAGGGAAAAGGGTCAAAATTGTAGAGAAAAATTCTCTTGGGCCAAATTTTATAGAATTGAATTTTGTTGCCGGAGCCCCGGTTTTTGTAGAAGGGGGTCTTTAGTACAGTGTATATGTAAACGGGAAAAAAAGTTTTGGGCAAATGGGCCAAGTAAGAAAACTGTCTAGGTCGCTAAAACTTTCCCTTTTTTTGGCCCATAGGGAACGCCACAGCACCCTCTCTTCATATAGTGGGTCTCGAAAAAATGGAGGGTCGCTCTGATTGGTTGCTAAAGGGGAGGTTAAAAGGGGGTTTTGGGCCTAGAAAGTTTTTTAATGTGGCCTAAAAATATCTTTAAAAGGTTAAGATTTTTCTAAAAAAATTAGTGATGTTGCAATTGCAACAACCCAAAAGTAATGGGGGGAGGGGGGTAGGTGGAGGGATCCCTAAATAACTCAACATATGACAATTAAAGTGTGAATTGTAAATACATCAAGATAAGAATGGGTAAAGTCAATCTAAAGTGCAGATTGCATTGTTGTATGAAAAAACCTTACTTTCTCCCGCAATGCATCAATGTATAGTGTGCAGCAAGACATGCAGTTTTACCACGGTCTGTTGGAAAATTGCAATCGTACCCTCTATAAGGCAGCTACAGTTTTTTTTGGCAGGGAAAAAAAGCAGGCAAAAAGGGGCTGCCATGTTGGGACAACCCTTTATCCCAAAAAATACAAAGGGCCCTTTTCTAAAAACAATTTTACCCGCTGTTTTTAAAAAAAAATACCCTGCAGTATTTAAGCTCGTCCCAAAACAGACTCCCAACAATAACATGTCTCTGCGCAGTGAAAAAATAACTTTCCTGCACAGTGCTGAAATTACTCCCAAAAAATTGGGCCCCAGTCCACCCCCAATATGCAGAGGGCCCAAGTAATACCCTCACAGTCACCAAAAATGTGTTGACAGTGCTAAACAATATGCCCATTGTGTAACCCTACAAATCTGAAATTTTAGTTCCAAATACGACGCCCCAAAAAATTTAAAAAACAATTTTAAATAAAAAATTAAAAAAACTTTGGGGACAGGGGCTGAAAAAAACAGAAACCCCTTAGCCATACAACATCCACATAATTCAACCATACTGGGCCCAAAGAATACCCCGGTGCCCCAAAAAATGTTTTTTTAGTAACCCCAAAAAATTAAAGGCCCACTGTGTCCATAAAAAACTATTTACATAATATCTGGGAAAAAGTGGCCCAGTAAGAAAAACCAAATTTTTAAAAACTTGCTAAAAGTGACTAAATAACCTTTGGGTGCCCAGTGCTTTAAAAAAACAGAGCCATACAAAGGGGTTTCATGATTCCACCATACAGAGCCCAAATAAAACCAACAAAAAGTATATACAGTGCTCCAACAACACAGCTAAATAACAACTACTTAAATAACATGTTGATACAAAACCAAATAACACCACCATATTCCTTTTTTAAACGGGCATTTTTTTAAACTAAGACTTTATGGGGAAAAAGGGGGTTGATCCCAAAGGTTTTTTTCCCGTTTTTAAGAATTTGGAGGCCCGGAAGGAATTTGGGAAAGGAAATTGGGTGCAACCCTTTTGGGGAAATTTTTAGAAATTGGGAAAAAGCCCTTTTTCAGTGATTTGTTCTGAGAAGTGGAATGGGATCCCCTAGATTGCAAAGACGCCAGGGTTTGTGTTCTCTACAATCTCATAATACAGCCTTGTATGTAAAACTGATGTACTAGTCCATTGTCATTGATGAGCTATTTATTGCCTATTTGAGACAGACCTGCACAACTAGGCAGTATGTGGGGTCTACAACTGCCTGAGATCTCCCTTTGATTGCCCAGGACCACTTTCTGACTATTGAAAACCACCTCAAAACTGGGTGTTACGCCCATTTTGGGGAGACGTTTGTACAACCCCTGTCCTTTTGTGGGTCACCAGAAATCCTTTGGCAGGGCACATGCAGCCCATGGGCCCAATATTGTGCAGGCCTAATATGAGAGCACCACAGTGCCAAAATAAAAGCATTCATTGTACTCAAATAATAGAGATTGCATACAGTACCCACATAACAACACCATAAATGGCCAAGTCTTCATACTGTGCACTGTGCATAGAACATTAGTTTACTTTATCATAATAATAGGGTACTGAGAACTCACTCAATTTATATTTACAGCTTATAAACTGCAGGGAAGGTCCGGGGAGTGAGCCTATGACCGGAACTGCTTTTATGCAGACAGCAGATATTCAAAATAGCAAGAAAAAGCAGGGACGTGGAAATTCCCAGCTGCTCCCAAAGGTGCTGCCGGAATAATTGAGGGAATGTTTATGACCCTCTCCATTTCATTGGCTGTAGGTTCTCTTCATGATTGATGGCACTAGGGAGTAATGATTGGGACTTTCCTGCACGTGTTCTCACCTATTACCTGAATTGATCCTGCTTGTTGAAGGAGTCATGCTGGTTTATACATAGGATGCTGTTTGCTGGAGAGATTGCGTTTTGCACTGTAGTGCTGCAACTTTTTCTCTGGCTATTTAGCTTTGCCTTTGGTCTGGGCTTCGTCAGCTGGCACCACCAAGTGCCTTTTGTGAAGAGCGCTGCATTTTTTGTACTAGATTTCCATGAGATGTTTGCTTCATGCTTCCCCACAGCTTCAATGTAGAACACATCACATGTTCAAATCCCTTAAAAAGACTACGTTAACAAATAAACAACATTGGTATCATTGGATCTATAAAGATCTCAGCTATTAAAGTATCACCGTATTAATCCCATACAGCGAACAATGTAAGAAAAAAAAGCATTGCCAGAACCGATGTTTCCCTTACATCCCTGTCAGCAGCACAATGATAGGGAATTCTCTGTCCTGAGGACTGAATAGACAGGTGGAGTCTTTAAAAGGATAGTCCCGTTACGGGAAATTCTCCTCGCCGGCCGCTCGTTGCTGAGTACGATCCGGCCCTGCATTTGAATGAGAAGGGTGGCGCTACCGCTATCCTCTTCATTCACTTCTATGTGAGTTTCGAGTATAGCCGAGCACACACACTCGATATACTCAGAACTCCCATAGAAGTGAATGAGGAGGACAGGGCTGACACCGCTCTCCTCATTCACATGCAGGGCCAGATTGCACCTAGCAATGAGTGGCTGGCAAAGAGGATTTCCCGAAACGGGACTACCTCTTTAATGAACATTCTTCTCTATAAAACACCACTCTGGACTTTACCCCTTGTGTTATTTCTGTCCTACGGGATATAGGACAGGTGGAAGAGATTTGCATGAGGTCCCTCCCTAGGGGATCTGCTTGTTACATCCCCATCACTGTGCTGCTGACAAGTACATAAGGGAAGTTTACAATTTAGAATGTAAATTCCTTTTTCCATTAGTCCCATCAGCAGCACAAGGCTCCCTCCCTATGTAGACAGTATGTAGTAATAAATAAGCACATGAGGTGGAGTCTGGGGTGTTTCTTTTATATAGGAATATGTTCATTATAGGGGTTTTCTCACCACAAAGATAAACTTTAAACATGTAGGCAAAGATAAAGACTATTACAAGATACATTGCTGTCCTGATTTTTCTTCTTTAATGAGCTAAAGGAGATCTTATCTTCTGCTTATGTACACAATGTTCTCTAAGTTATTGATCAACTCTCTCTGCTCTCATTGCTCCAGCAACCCTATTGGCGTCTCTCCCTGTCCTATGTTATCAATAAAATAATAGCTTGTTTATGCATGTTACTGACAAACTTTAACCCTTTATACCTCTTTAGCCTTCTGCCTTACTGTTTTAAACATTCTGTTAGCAACTTCTCTCTGATAGGCTTAGCTAGGAATAACAAAGCTAATAAGCCAGTCACTGCTGTAGAACCACCCACAACCTAACCAGGAAGTGGGAGCCTGAAGCAGTCTATGAAGAGTCGGCTCTGTGAAAAAGCATAGTGAGAACAGCCCTTTAAAGGTTTCATTTGTCCTATCAGTCTGCATAGAAGACAAATCCACATCATTGTGCTGCTGACAGGATTAAGGGAAAACAGATTCACAATCTAATTAGTTATCTTTTCAGTCATTGTTCATTCCAAATAAAATGGAATCAAAACTGATCACAAGTTGAGGCACCCCAAAATAATACCACTAAAAATTATAGCTTGCCCTAAGACACAGGTCTGCTGATGTAAAAATGGAAAAAATCTTGGACTATAGTGACACAAAGCTTAATTTTGTTAGAATTAAAGTTTTTTTTAATTTTTTTTTATAAGTAGTATAGTTCAACAAAAACGTATGAACTTGTAATCACTGCAATAGTACTGACCCTCAGAATAAGGTTATATTGTCATTTACACCTCACCGTGAAATCTGTAACAACTTGCTTGATTCCATTACACTTAAAAATAAGTCGATTTTTTTCAATGAATTATATGGTATATTAGTGTAATAGAAAATGTAACTTGTTCTGCAAAACCAAGTAATCATATGGCTACGTTGGTGGAAAAAGGTTATGGCTTTTGGAAGGTGTAGATAAAAATCGTAGATGACGTTGATCGCTGTTAAAAACGGGTCAGTTAAAAAAAAGTCATTTATCTAGATGTGTGACTTTTCTGAAGCGACTGTCTGTCTTATGCCTATAATACATTACACAAGGTCCATAGGGGTAGAATTCAATACGGTATGAGTCAAATGTTAGCAATTTCCTCCAATAATGTTATATTTAAATCATTACAACCACATAGGTCCCTCTTCCCATTATGAATACAACTTTTAAATCATACTGTGACTCAAGATGTAATCAGTGAAACTTCCCAGGACAACATCTGTAATAATAAGACCACCTCTATGAATGGGGTAACTATAGCCATAGCACCCATAGTAGCCACTATGTAGCCCTGAGGTAGAGGAGCCCCACTGAGGTGCAAGCACATTGTACTTTTTGTGGGGAATAACAAGCTAGTGGCTTGCTGCTTTTTAGTACTGCAGTGTAAGTTCCCTGATATATGGTACTATAATTTATACAGGGAGATTCACTCAAAAGAAGTTCTGAAAACTCCATTGTAACTCCTGTTAGGATGAAGCTGTCTGAACCAAAAAAAAATAAAAAATGCACTGCATACCGTGATGCATGTGTGATTGGTTGCATTACATGTGATCTCCATTGTCTGCCCGACACATTGTGCTCCATGTTCCTGAATGTATAGGCAACATATCGGGGGGAATAGTATCATTTTCATGTTGAATGTTTTCCTTTACAAATGTCTGGAACCAGTGACAGTGTCAGACTCTTTTCTCCGTATCATTTCCTTTGAGCTCCTGAATGACAGTAGCGATGTTGCCCTTTTTGCAGCTCTCTGACATGTTGGATGAGTTCTCCCAGTCTCCTGCTCGGCCTCTCAACGTTTTCATAGGCGACTGCTGCAGATGATGCTCTGTATACTCCAATATTCCCCAATTGATTGTGCTCCTCACCTTGTTTAGACGGCCTCCAACATGAAAAGGGATCAATGATCCTGTCGTTGCCGAACCATCTTCTGAATAACACTCTTTGAGGGGACGTTACAAACCCCATATTTTTTATTAAATTTTCTCTGAAATCGCTAAAACAAATTGGTTTCCCAATAGATTTGCACCATGAAGTTGTGCTGCTCAATACTGTGCACCAACTGAGTCAACTGAGTGAAAGATTACGGGGGTATCCACCTGAAAGTCTCAAACAGAGGTCAAATGTTGTGACGCTGTCTTGTGCCTACCTTATCTCCCCGATGCAGGAGCATTCTGGCTTGTTCGAGGCTTCACATACCAATGAGCACATTGCATGTTGCTTTTTTCAGAGTGCTTCATCCTAGCAAGAGTTATTACAGATTTTTCAGGCCCTTTTTGAGTAAATCTCACTGCACCTTTACTATTATATTGCTGTTTCTGTTTCCTGACATTATGTTGTGAGGGACCATCTGATATTGCTATGGGAGAACATACATTGCTTTTACACCTCTGCCTGTGTCACTATGTAAGAAAACCAGCTACGTGTTAACCTGATGAAGACCAAAATTGTTGTGCTGGATTTTCAATTCAGTCCATATATTTTATCTGTATCGCTCTTTCCCTTTAGGAGGACAATACCCTAGGAAGGTTATGTTTTACAGAAATTTCAGATTATTGTCTGAAAGAGGCTTTACTGAATATCCTGTACTCTGAAGATTCATACAGTGAAGCATTTATGACCACCCAACAGGGTCTTCTATGGAAATGGTCCTCTAAATAAAGAAATAGTATAGATGGTGTATGCTGAAATGGGAAACCTGTTACGGGGCATCTTATTTGGATAAACATAGGCTCTTCCCAAGGACTTGCCAACAGTCCTAATTTTGGTGAGACAATCTAATTGAGTCACAAAGAGATGGAGTTTATGCAAACTACATCCAACAGTTGGCATTTTTGGGCAGTCCCAATGGTGAGGTCTAAATGTCTTAATTTGTGCTTCTTATATGTTGGCCTTCTGTATATATTGCTATGAACATAGTGCCTACCAAATAGGATATAGTTACATAGTTAGTACGGTAGAAAAAAGACATATGTCCATCAAGTTCAACCAAGGGTGGGAAAAAATGTGGATGCTGGAAGGGGAAAGGAAATTTTTAAGTTAAATAGACAATATATAGACCTAGATAAGGTACATATATGTCCCTCTACATAAGTTGATAGTAATAACCTATACAAACAGGATCTGAAACATGATGGCTCCATTCACATCACGTTTTCAGCTGCTGTTGGTGAGATCTGCTAGAATACCTTGTATTCTACAGTGGGACCATAGGAATTTATAAGGCTGATGTAGTGTAATTTCGCTCTGTTTTCCACGTTTTACATTCCCGACACAAAAGAATGGTCTTGATGTAAAAAAAAAAAAAACTTTGGGAAAGTCTTGCAGTATATTAAAAGGGTACATAAATGGGAATTGGGGTTATGTGTGATTTCAATAAATAGTACTGTGGCAGAGCGACTACAGGTAGTTGCCTGTTTCTGCCACTAGGCGGAGATATACCAGAGATGTATAAGCAACATGCCACCAAGGGGTAAGTATTGTACATATGTATTGTCAGCCACACTAAGTGGTTGGCAGATGTTTTTTTTGTTTGTTCTTGGTCGGCTCTTATCGGGAGTAGACAACGTGTCGGGTGGGTGTCTACTCCCCATGTTCCAGACCAGGATTTGGATAGAGCTCTGGATTCCTATAAAAGGCCTGGGCCTGCAGGTGTACAGGGGGTGTGGTTCGCTTCCTGGAAGTGGAGCGACAAAGAGCTGAGGAGAAGCTCTTGCCCCAAAGGCTAACCAGTGGAGGCTGGAGGAACTGTCTGTGCTGACTGGACACTAGGTCCAGATCCCATATAGAGAGGTAATCTGCAAGTGCAGTTAGTGGCCAGACGGCCAGGGTTTTTATTTGCATTTATTTCTGTATGCGGTGTGCTATGCTGGAGGCCAGTCTTAAAGAAACCTGGTGTCAAAGTGCCCTGTGTTTAAGTGCCAACCGTTCTATGAAAGGACGGCGGTCCAAGAGTGGAATATCCCCTGGGACGACCCAAGATGGTGGCCGAACATGAGTGAGGCCCTACAGTATGTAAATTTGTATGTGCCATTGTTAATTTTGAAATCCATTAAGGCTGATTCTTGTTTCCTATGATTTTTTCCATAAGAAGCCTCCATACACCTTAAATTGTCATTGCCTAATACACCAGGTATGGATGGGGTTTCCACTTTTTTATTTTTCAAGGAAAATGTATTCAAAAATCACAACTATCTCACAAATTCTATGGACCATAAAGCGTCATATAGATTGTAATGTATATAATGACTCCTGTAACTGATTACCATTGAACTGTTTGACCGTAACATTCCAATAATGTGTAGCCACAGATGCAGGTGGCATGTGGATCTTTTGGCACATTTCTTATTAATTTAAAACCTATTTATAAAAAAAGGTATATTGTAGTGGGGCTATAGAAATCCATAAGGCTAACATAGTCTTTTTTGGACGACGTTTGCTTTGTTTACCAGGTTCAAACTTGATGAACTTGAGGACGGGGTGTAGCTATAGGGGGTGCAGATATTTATTATTATTATTATTAACATTTATTTTAAAGCGCCATTGATTCCATGGCGCTGTACATTTGAGGGGGGGGGGGGGTTCACATACATGATATGTCAAGTGAGTACAATAATGACAATGAATGACGTATAACTGGTACAGAGGGAGAGAGGACCCTGCCCGCGAAGGCTTACAATCTACAAGGAGGAGGGAAGAGACAGGAGGAGAGGGGCAGACATGTTTGTGGGGTAGTACAGTGGCAGCAGGGTTATTGTAGGTTATAGGCAATCCTGAAGAAATGGGTTTTCAGGTTGCTTTTGAAGCTGGTGAGAGTGGCAGAGAGTCTGATGTGTTGGGGCAGTGCATTCCAGAGTGTGGGGGAAGCGCGAGAGAAGTCTTGGAGACGGTTATGTGAGGAGCTGATAAGAGGAGAACAGAGAAGAAGGTCCTGTGAGGAGCGGAGATTGCGTGAGGGGAGATATCTGGAGATTTGGGCAGAGATGTATGGAGGGGAGAGGTTATGGAGAGCCTGTAGGTCATGGTTAGCAACTTGAAATGAATTCGCTGAGCTATTGGTAGCCAGTGAAGGGATTGACAGAGGGGAGAGGCAGAGGAGTAGCGAGGAGAGAGGTGGATAAGACGGGCAGCAGAGTTAAGGATGGATTGGAGGGGAGCGAGAGTGCTAGATGGGAGGCCACTGAGAAGGATGTTGCAGTAGTCTAGGCGGGAGATGACAAGGGCATGGAGGAGCATTTTTGTGGTGTCGAAGTTGAGGAATGAACGGATGCGAGAGATATTTTTCAGGTGGAAGCGGCAGGCAGAGGTGAGGGTTTGGATGTGTGGTTTGAAGGATAGAGCGGAGTCGAGGATTACCCCAAGGCAGCGGACTTGCGGAACAGGTGAGAGTGTGCAGCCATTGACAGTGATAGAAAGATCAGGTGGAGGGATGGAGGGGGACGGCGGAAAGATGATGAATTCTGTTTTCTCCACATTTAGTTTTAGGAGACGGGAGGAGAAGAAGGAGGAAATGGACGATAGACAGTCTGGGATCCTGGAGAGAAGAGACATCTGGGCCGGAGATATAAAGCTGGGTGTCATCAGCATACAGGTGGTAATGATAGCCATGTGATTCTATTAGTTGACACAGACCAAGGGTGTAGATAGAAAAGAGTAAATGACCAAGGACTGACCCCTGGGGGAGCACAACAAAGAGAGGCCGGGGGGAGGAGGTGGAGCGAGAATGAGAGACGCTGAATGTCCGATCAGAAAGGTACTAGGAGATCCATGAAAGAGCCAAGTCTGTGAGGCCGAGGGAGGTGAGGTTTTGTAGCAGGAGGGAATGGTCGACAGTGTCAAAGGCAGAGGACAAGTCTAGAAGGAGAAGGACAGAGTACTGGCGTGAGGCTTTGGCAGTTGCTAGGTCATTGGTGACTTTTGGTTAGGGCGGTTTCGGTAGAGTGGTTGGGTCGGAAACCAGATTGTAGTGGGTCAAGAAGAGAGTTGGAGGAGAGGTGGGAGGACAGCTGAAGATAGACGTGCTGCTCGAGGAGTTTGGAGGCAAAAGGGAGCAGTGAGATGGGGCGATAGTTGGACAGAGAGGAGGGATCAAGGGATGGTTTTTTAAGGATGAGAGTGACAGTAGCATGTTTAAAGGAGGAAGGGAAGATGCCTGATGTGAGCGATAAGTTGAAAAGATGGGTGAGGGCTGGGATGAAGTAGCACTAAGGTCTGGATAAGGTGTGATGGCAGTGGGTCAAGATTACAGGTGGTGAGGTTGGATTTGGACAGTAGAGAGGAAAGATCATCATGTGTAAGAGTGGGAAAACAAGTTAAGGGGGAAGAGCATTGTGCAGATTAGAGGAAGGCGCTGGGGACTGGGGCTGAAGCTTTCTCTGATAAGGTTAATTTGTGTAGGAAGTGAATGGCAAAGTCGTTGCTGAACGGTGAGAGGGTGGAGGAGGTGCTGGCGGGCGGAGGAGAGAGTTAAAGGTGTTGAAAAGTTGCCTGGGGTTATGAGACAGAGAGGATATGAGATTGGAGAAGTAATCCTGTTTGGCTAGGGTGAGTGCAGATTTAAATGTATGTAGTGATTGTTTGTATGAGGCAAAGTCGGCGGTGGAGCGAGTTTTCTTCCAGCGGCGTTCTGCAATTCTGGAAGCTCGGCCTCAGTGTTTAGTGGAGTGTGTGTGCCAGGGTTGTCTGTTGATTTTGCGGATTCTGTTGTGTGGGCGGGGAGCGACTGAGTCATGGATTGTGTGAGTGTGTGGTTGTAGAATGTGGTGGTGCGGTCTGGTCACTAATGAGGATATGGTAGAAAGAGGTGTAAGAGAATCAGAGAGAGTGTGGGGGTTGAGGTTTTGTAAGTTCCTGTGGGGGTGCACTAGATGTGGGACAGGAGGAGCTGGGGGGGGTGGAGATGGTGGAGAAGGTGAGCAGATTGTGGTCAGATAAGGGGTGGGGTGAGTTTGAGAAGTCAGATAGAGGGCAGAGGCAGGTGAAGATGAGGTCCAGTGTGTGTCCATCTTTATGAGTGGCTCCAGAGGTCCACTGGGAGAGATCAAAGGAAGAACAGAGTGCAAGGAGTTTGTTAGAAGCAGAGCGGGGGGGTGTGTCAATTGGGATATTGAAGTCTCCCATGATAATAGTAGGAAAGTCACTGGATAGAAAATGGACGAGCCAGGAAGCAAAGTGGTCAAGGAAGGCGGTGACAGGGCCTGGTGGTCGGTAGACAACAGCCACTTGAAGGTTGGAAGGGGCATAGATGCGGACAGAGTGCACCTCAAAGGAGGAGAGTGTGAGGGAAGGCAGAGGTGGAGTGGGGACAAAGGAACAAGTGTCAGACAAGAGGAAGCCAACACCTCCGCCATGCTTTTACCAGGGCGAGGGGTATGGTTAAGTTGGACGCCGCCAAAAGAGAGTGCGGCAGGGGAGACTGTGTCAGAGGGGGTCAGCCATGTTTCAGTCAGACCAAGGAAGAGTAAATTTCTTGAGATAAATAAGTCATGTATGTAGGAAAGTTTATTACATACAGACCGTGCGTTCCAGAGAGCTCCAAGGAGAGGGATAGGGGGAGCAGGGGTCAGAGGGATGTGCTTCAGGTTGATGGGGTTAACAGAATTAGTAGTGGTGCATCGGTTAGAAGAGGGAGAGACAATGGTGGGAATGCGCTGGGGGGGTCCTGGGTTAGGGGATATGTCCCCGGCAGCCAGGAGTAGTAGAGAGAGGGTGAGCAGGTGGGAGTAGGAAAGACAATGGTTAAGCCGGGTTTGTTTGGTGCGGAGGGCATTAACAGTGGGGAAGAGGTTGGTGGCAGCAGACAGGTGAGAGGGTAGAATGCGTGGAGAGATGTAGAGCTCATTGCCCAGCGAGGGTGTTTGGGGATATGCAGTTAGTGCAAGGAAAGTGGAGATAGAGATAATGGTGGGAAGGAAAAGCATAGTGCCAGACAGTTTAGAAAGTTGTAAATGGAAAAGATGAAGTAGCTGTTACCTCGAAATCCTTGTTCAATCCTGGTTAAATTCTGGATTAATTCACACACTTAGAACGGGCACTTTAACCAGGGCCACCCGTGACCATAGGTCACACGTGACTGCAGTGCTTGTCTATATAGTAACTAGCATTCTAAGCAGAGTATCAGATGTGAACAAGAAATGGGAGGGGTCAAGCAAGTTAATTAGCAGAGTGGGGGGAGAATAGGAAACGAGATTACAAGGTGAATTGGACCCATGCACACAGCAGGGAATTGGGGTAGAGAAGATTGCAATTGTGATAGCAAGTTATGACTATACTACAGATACACATCAAAGGGAGAAGCATACATCAAATGGAGGATGGGAGCAGCATACATCAAATGGAGGATGGGAGCAGTAGTGAATCAAAGGGAGAAGCATACATCAAATGGAGGATGGGAGCAGCATACATCAAATGGAGGATGGGAGCAGTAGTGAATCAAAGGAGAAGCATACATCAAATGGAGGATGGGAGCAGCATACATCAAATGGAGGATGGGTGCAGTAGTGAATCAAAGGGAGAAGCATACATCAAATGGAGGATGGGAGCAGCATACATCAAATGGAGGATGGGAGCAGTAGTGAATCAAAGGGAGAAGCATACATCAAATGGAGGATGGGAGCAGCATACATCAAATGTAGTGTGGGTGCAGTAGTGAATCAAAGGGAGAAGCATACATCAAATGGAGGATGGGAGCAGCATACATCAAATGGAGGATGGGAGCAGTAGTGAATCAAAGGGAGAAGCATACATCAAATGGAGGATGGGAGCAGCATACATCAAATGGAGGATGGGAGCAGTAGTGAATCAAAGGGAGAAGCATACCTGTGGATGAGAAAAAATAGGGTTCGTCAGATCTGAAGAAGGAATTCCATGGAGCTACATAACTGTGAATTCTGGATTAATTCACACACTTAGAACGGGCACTTTGAGCAGGGCCACCCGTGACCATAGGTCACACGTGACTGCAGTGCTTACCGGGCCCTGCAACCTGAGGGGGCCCAAAAACCCTTCTGACATAAGAAGACACCAGCATTGTAAGTGGCACATGGTAGCTGGGGGCTCATTTCACTTTCTGCATTAGGGCCCCGAGGCTTCAAGTTACGCCTCTGCTTGGGGAACTTACTTTTTTTTTTTGCTGTACTAGCTATGTAACTATGTGACGGATACAAAAGCTTTTAATACGCTTTGGTGTCCAGCATTTAAAGCATATATGATTGTGAAATAGAGCAAGGCAGATTCCAGGAGAGGCTATGTTTGCCCGGCAGTTCACTATGGCTCTACATCAGCCTCACCACAGTATGTGTCAGGATAACTTTTTCAAGGTATCGCAATGGATACCACCAAAGGAGGCTGAATGGACCATAAGGAAAAAGAAGATGCAGTTCAGAACATGTATACATTAAAATATGTTTTAGACATGCCTCGGCCTGGGGCAAAGTGATAAACCGTGGGAGGCAGAAAGATCCTGGTATGCTACTATATTAAATGATAAAATGTAAGATATACAGAGGAGTATGGTCCTATATACTTGTATACTATGTAACTTGGAGCTTGTGTGGAACTATGATCCAGACAGGTGCATGTGGGCCTAAAACAATCGGTCTTTGGTCCATGGCTATCATAAGCAGCAAACAGGAGCCAAAACTAGTTTCTAAAGATATAATCCTTTTTGCATATACCTGTTACATATTCATGCACAACTAATTAAATTTGTTTAAACCTATAAAATGTTTATATAAGGACACTATGTACATATTACTTAATGTTAGGGAGGGCGACATACATAAATTGAATGCAGAGGTATGTAGCCAGTGGGCTTCGTCATGCGGGCTTTCATAACAAGCCTTGGCAATGCACATAGAACACAATGTCCTATTTCTCCTCCCATCTCTTCGAAGATTTCTATCTGCTATAATAGACTGTTGTTTGCAGGACAAGGTGGAGTATATAATAGGGAAGCCAGCGTGCGCCATTTCACAACGGAGATATCCTGACATCTGGTGGAGAGTGCTGCAAACTGCATCTTGTTTGTGTCTTGGAATGTCCTGTGCCGACAGCACACAAACACAATCCTGGTAAACAGACCTCACACATAAATATTTGATCCTGTCTGTGTATACACGTAGTCCTGTAATGCTACTGTGCAAAACTTTTAATGCCGACAACACAAAGTTCTGATGAGTCTTTCATCAGCGGGCACGACGTCTTCAGGCATGACGTCTCGTGTAGCCATTGTGCAACATGGCCTGATTACCATGTACCTTCTACACAGTCTATACAACTACACCATCTTTTTTATTATGTTTTACTGTTTGCTTATTAATTTTTTTCTCCACTATGTCCCTTAGGGTATGTTCACACAGCGTCTTTTCGATCCGTACTTCGGGGCGTCTTGCGGCGCAATTACCGCAACTAATGTAATTTGAGAGCTATGATTACAGTCCGTTTTCCCCGGCGCATAAGCGCCGGGAAGAAGTGACATGTCACTTTTGTCCCCTGGTTCGCATTACTCGTAGCAGGTGAATGGAAACTGGCCCCGCAGCGCTTTAGAAGTACGAACTGGCCAGCACGTACTTCTAAAACACACTGCATATAGCAGAGCACACAATATGCTCTGCTATCTGCCATGTGCACATACCCTTATTGTGTTTTCCTATTTTTCTATTGCTGTGTCTGTATTTTCTGTGTGAAGTCGTAAGAACCAAGAGATTAGTACTGCCTCTCACCTACATGAAGCTCAGAACAAGGCTTCGCCTGTGTCTCCCCCTCTACTAATGACTCATGAGTCTGCAAACAAAGCTGGTGAAAGGATTACATAATGCCTGGAAGGGGAAATCACGCTTTTTTGATGTGATAAAAACATGAAAAGTCTTGTCTAATATATTATCAAGATATCTACAATGCAGAAATGGCTCCAGGTTATTAGGTTTATATGTGCTTTTAAGGCGTGGAATATGAAACTGCATGTATTACACTCATTTTGGTGCCTTAAAAGTTGGAACCATTTTTGAGTATGTTTGGGGTGCTGATTCTGAAAATAACACCTATTTTCCCCTATAAGTTCTAGTCTTGGAGATCCGGCATTGCCACTTTACCAAGTATCTGCTGCTGCAAGTAGTGGTCACTTAATATTGTACTAAAGAAATGTTGCAAATTCATGTGAAACAGAAAAGACATAGGGTGACATGTCAGAAAAGAGGCACTGCAACGGCAGTTTTAAAGGGAATCTGTCGCCAATTATTTTTTTTTTTAACTTATTAAATCAAGCCCTGATCCATATGCTTTTCCTCTCAGTCGTTTTTATTTCCTGATTGTAGATGTCTCTATTCGGCCGTCTATATATGATTGTGGGGAAGACATTCTTGCTTGCACTGCTTTAACAGCAGTCAGAGAGATACTTTACAGCAGCTTCATGCACATAGGATTCTTAAGACAGTTTCTGTCCCATAGACGTCAATAGGAGAGTTTTCACTGTGAAGGGAGGGGTGAGGGGGAGCTGTGACATCTCCTCTTGTGTCTGGTGGATTCTGTGTTATCTATACACATTGGTGTCTCCTTTCAGCTTGACCTGCTTTTACTGATAATGAGCACACTGCTGACAAGCTCTCTAAACAGAGCAGGAAGTGTCAGACGATTATTAGGCCTAGTGGCCAAAGTGAAAACTGAATTATTAAAAAAATACTGAAAGTGATATGGAAAATTAAAAAACATAACCAAAAATTCCTAAAAATGTGTTTAACATAAAAATGTGAGTTAAACAATAAGTAATTTTTTGATGACACATTTCCTTTAAGGCTCATTAAATGAGTGTATAATGCGCCCAAATACATGAACCTGTCATATGTGGGTTCATAAATCTGGTGTGTGTTATACCTTCCATAGCATATCTTAGGCGCATAACATATCTTAGGCACATTAGAATGCAACCTTTGGCACATTCAAATTTGTCGGCCTGGGCAACTGAGTAAATTTTTTTTTAATTGCTTATATATATTATAATTATTATATATATATATTATATATATATTATACTATATATATATTTATATATTACTGTATATATTTTATATATATTAGATATATGTTTATTGAATTTTTTTTGTTGCAAAATTAAAAAAATGGAGCCGCCAAAATGTGACGTCAAGCATAAATTTTAGAACATTTAAAGAATGCATGCCAACATAAAAATCAATGTGCGTGAACAAATCTAATTCATCTGCACTACAGATTTATAAACAAATTAATCACAAGAACAATGTAGACTCATGTAATAAACATCTCATAAACTAGACCTGCTAGAACAGAATGGATGGGATTTTTGGACTCAGCAGCACTCACATACCCAGAATAAGGTAAAACTTTCTAGACACCAAAAAAAAAAAAACATTTTTTTTTGTTCCTCACTGTTATCAATAATGTTTAAGTCCATCATTGCCAATCCTCATTTACTTTAAAGGGATTGCCCACCTTACCTTTTTCAGTGGAAGTATGGTGCTGGATTCCAGAGAAAAATGAAAAAAACTTACCCTTGGGTGGACGTTCGTTGTAGCGATGCGCTTGACGATCCTCTCCTCAGGACTTCTGTTGTCTTCTGGTTCCAGGTGAAGGGACCGTCATCGGTGAAGCCACTGATCGGCTGCAGCAGTCACATGACACTGCTCGATGTCACAGTTCAGGAACGAAGGCATTGAACAAAGATGATGGTCAGTGTCATGTGACGTCTGCAGCGCATCTGAAGCTCCAGTGGGGACATTTGAAAGACTAGTAGGAGATTCTACTGCACTGACTGACATATTGTGGATACTTACTCTCCTGTGCATCATTAGTGTTGTGCTTTAGATTTGGGTTGGATCCAAATTTTGCTGACGATTACAGGAAAATTACATGACCAACCACGAGCATTTCTCTAGAATGGAAAAGGGAAGTTTATCAATTAACTGAATAATGCACTTCCCTTTTCCTGCCTGGACAAAGGGTCTTCGCACGATTAAGACATGACCACCAGCAAAATTTGGGTCAAAACGAATCAGCCTTATCCAAATTCAAAGCACAATACTACTCACCTGTAACACACTACACCAGAGAGCAAATTTATATTTTCTGCTTTGTCTTTTAACATATGAACAGCTAAGAATATTGATATGAGCTCAATAGTTAAAATTATTGTGACCTGTAAAATCATGATAATTAGTCATAATAACTTATACTAGCTCTCCATATCCATTTTTTTAAAGACACCAAAAAAAACCTCCTGTTTGGATGGACTATGTACACATTTACGGGCAGCTGGTAACCATGGGTGTGGACAGATTGCTAGCACACCATTACCTCTCTTTTTTATCTCTTATAGACATCCTGTGGCTCTCCAAGAGGTTCTGTAAGGAAACTCTTCTTCCTAGTGTTGGACACGGTGTATTTGTGGGGCGTATTTGTGCTGAAATATTCCCCGTAAATACAATAAAAAGAATGTTACCAGTAAAATAATCGGCGTCGTTTAGACAATGGTGATTTTATGATCCTGTTTCTCGGCTCGTAAAGTACACCTGTAAAAAGAAGTGGCTTATTTCTTTTCTGCGCTTACGCTCAGAGAAATAGAAAGGTATATGAGGCAGAAAGCTGCCTCGCATTGAAAGTATGCTCTGGCCAGCATGTAATTTCAACAGTGCTAATGCAGGCATGTTGCGGTGCGCACATGTGTTTATGTACCCTTAGAGGAGCTAAGAAGGTGAAATACATTTCATCTCCTTTTCCAAGTGGCTGCAAAAGCAGGCATTGAGTGCAGAAGGCTGATCATGTGGCCTGCCTATTCTGATATAACCCCATTAAATTTTACTACTACCCAGCTACAAGAAAGAAATGGTCTTTTGCAGTATACACTGACAAGCAACAGGGTAGCAATGTTTTGAACTTGACTTTCAGGCAGGACTGGTAAAAGGTATTCTGGTGTCCTATACAAATAGGGCACATAGTGCCTTTCCTTCCCCAGAGGAAAATTCAGTTTCCAAAGTTTCCAAATCTTAAATCACAAAGGAAGAGAGAAAAACCAAGACCACAGCATTTCCTAGTGCATTTACATAATTTTGCACAAAGGATTCCATAAAATCCTAAAGCTATGTTCCAATGTAATTTCCCCAGCAGAAATTCAAGGTGATATCGCAGATTTCTGATGAGGATTTTCACGTACAGAGGTGTATTTTGCCTCTGATTCTGACTTGGGTTAGTTCTATTGCAATCCCGCGCCACGTCTCCAAGCGGGATCCAATGAGTATCCATTTAAAAGAAGGAACAAGTTTATTACTTTTATTGATTTTAGATCCGTAGTGTAGAAAATCCACGCTGTAGTTCACTGTGGCAGACCGGCCATTCAAATGAATGGTTGTTGATTTACACATGGCGTTTGACAAGGAAACGCGGAATGTGGTTTGAAATTCTCGTTAAATTCTGTTGTGTGAACCAACCTTAATTGTTTGCGCTCACCTGATAAAACTGGAGGTACAATGCCTCATTGTGAAATCACTTCACGGAAAGTGAAGGAAAGTAAAAGTGAATAAAAGGTGTATCATGAAGTAAAAGAGCTCTTGACCATATAAAATGGTAACTTTACATTTTTATTAAAACAATAAAGTCCTATATATACTGTATATATGGACTGTCCTCTTAACATATATTTTGATGTTTTATTAAAAATGGAAAGTTACCACCATTTTTAGCAATGATAAACTTGACAGGCAATGCACACTGCAGTATGTTATCTCTTTTATTTAAAGCTTTTCAATTGTCTTTGTTCTGAAAATAAGAGCAGATGACACACAAAGATGTGATTTCATGGTTAATCTAAATTCTGTTACATTTGTACACTAGTTAATGGTCAAACAATCTTTCATTTCATGATCCCCCTTTTATTCATTCGTAATTTCAGGGAAATGAGTACATCTTGGAGTCAATCACTCAGGCTGTGTATCAGTATAGAGATAAAGGAAGAGAGCCTACTGTAGGCTCAGAGATCCATGTTTGCCAGCAGTCAGGAGATACAAAGGAGATCCATTAAGGCTGTGAATGGGAACTCAGTACAAGAATATTGCTGTGCTTATATAGAACAGCGAGTCAGGGCCGCAGCATCCTGGACACACAGCCTGTTGGGTAGCTTAAATATAAATGAAGAAATAAAGATTGCAGTATGTAATGTTTTTGTAACTGGAGATAATCAGTTACATATGAAACTTGGCACAGATACGCTAGTTCTAAATCAAAATAAAGTAGTGTAGAATGCAACAGTATGTATGAAGCTGTCTCATGTGGGTTCATAAATCTGGTATGCGGTATGCCTTGCATAGTATAGCATACAGTGTGTAAGTTTGCCCACTGACAAAGACATCCCGTCAGTGCTCGTAGTTATCATTTTCCTCTCCAGATACAGTAATAATTAGGGAGTTGGGTATTGTGGGCTCCATCTGACCCACACCCAGAAGCTGTTATTTGGTGACATTTGCAGGCTCACATAACGCCTAACTCTCATATACATGGATATATATTATACACAGTGCTTGGATTTGTTAAATCATACTCATTGCCCAAAGGTTCCGTTTTTGTAGTTTTGTGGGTTCAGTAATTGTATAACACCGTCTCCAAATCTCCTATGTGTTCAAAGGGCTTTTGGGCCCCATAAGGATGCAGGACCCCGTAGCAGCTACTACCACTGCAACTCCTATAGCTATGCCCCTGCTTGCAAGCTGCCCTCATCTTTTCAGTTAGCCATTGAAAGGAATGAAGTATTTTAGCCTCTCAATTTTTTTCTTGGAGCCAAATTGTCTTCACTGAGTTGTTCCACTTATCCAGTTAACTGTTACGGGTGGTAATTCCAGCTTCTCCTCACCTGTATAGGTATAAAAATTAACCCGAACATCTTCTCCCATTGTCTTTAATGGGGTTCGAGTTCGAATAGAACCTCGAACCGAACATACTTAAGTTCGAGGTTCTAATAGAACTAGAACTTTTTACTGCTCGCTCATCTCTAGTCAGGAGGAATTTTGGTCCACTGCTCTTTGCAGATCATCTCTAAATCATTAAGATTTTGAGGCTGTCGCTTGCCAACTCTGAGCTTCAACTGCCTCCATAATTTTTCTATGGGATTAAGGTCTGGATACTGGCTAGGACACCACATTACCTTAATGTGCTTCTTTTTGAGCCACTCCTTTGTTGCCTTGGCTGTATGTTTTGGGTCATTGTCTTGCTTGAAGACCCAGCTACGACCCATTTTAAAAGTCCTGGCAGAGGAAAGGTAGTCGTCACTCAGGATTTCTCCCATTCTCCCATTGATGCGGTGAAGTAGTCTTGTGCCCACACCCCAAAAACATAATGTTTCCACCTCCATGCTTGACAGTGGGGACTGTGTTTTTTGGTTCATAGGCAGCATTTCTCTTCCTCCCAATACAGCAGGTTGAGGTAATACCAAAGAGCTCAATTTTTGTCTCATCTGACCACAGCACCTTCTCCCAATCACTCCCAAAATCATCCAGGTGTACATGTGCCTTCTTGGATAGGGAGACCTTGCGAGCACTGCAGGATTTTAAACCATTATGGTGTAATTTGTTACCAGTGGTTTCTTGCTGACTGTGGTCCCAGCTGCCCTGAGATTATGAATAAGTTCGCCCCGTGTAATTTTAGGCTGATCTCTCACTTTCCTCATGATCGAGGATACCCCATGAGGTGAGATTTTGCATGGTTCCCCAGATCGATGTCGATTGACCGTCATTTTGTATTGCACCAACAGTTGTCTCCTTCTCACTTCTCTTACTTATGGTTTTGCGGCCCATTCCAGCTTTGTGCAGATCTATGATTTTGTCCCTGACATCCTTAGAAAGCTTTTTGGTCTTGTCCATGTTGTGGAGGTTAGAGTCTGACTGATTAAGTCTGTGGACAGGAGTCTTTGATAAAGGTGACTATTTAAGACAGCTGTCTTTAACGCAGGTATCGAGTTGATTAGGAGTGTCTAACTGGTCTGTAGGATCCAGAACTCCTAATGGTTGATAGGGGATCAAATACTTATTTCTCTCAGCAAAATGCAGAGAAATTTATATAATTTACACAATGTGATTTTCTGGATTTTATTTTTGATATTCTATCTATGAACGTTAAATTAACCTACCCTTAAAATTATAGACTTTTCGGACGACATGTATGAAGATCGCCGCGTCGGAGCGCCCGTTTTCACAGGATTTTTAGTGAAAGCTGCGCCTCATTTATGTCGGCGCCTGAGGTGCGCTCATACATGTGGTGTAAAGTTCCCTGCGCCTCACCAGTGTGTGAGACGCATTGTGGAACTTAGGCACAGAAGGACTGCGCCTAACATGTATTACGATTCGAGACAGGCTGGAAATCAACAAAAAAGCATTAAACATATTAATGAATAGCAAAAAGAGTTGTCTTTCAAATGAATGAATGAATAAAGTGAAAAATCAAAGTTGAATAAAATACATTGCAATGTATAGAAAAAGTTGATCATTTAAAATAAAAGCTAATATATATAAGCTCTTCAAAGAAAAAAATAATAGCTAGAACAGGTCTTAAAAAGGGAGAGAATTGAACTAATTTTACATTAAATAAGCCAATGCAGATGTTGTACAGATGGTAATTTTGGTCTTTTTTTTAATAACAAATGAAGATGTATTTGTTCTTCTTTCACATTTTATTCTATTTTGTATGTACAGCAAGAGCCAGCACAGCACAGGTCTGGCTGGGACCTGTGGTCCTCCAAGCAGGATTTCTATGTTCCCAGGGCTTAGTTGGACGTATTTACAGATGTATTTACATCCGTAAATACATCACCAAATAATGAACAAGTAGCTTAGAATGGCTACCAATGGGAAATCCGGACGTATTTTCTTTGGAGCTAATATATATATTGTCATTAATGTTATTGGAGAAAATGGACTAATACATTGATTTCATTGCTCCAGCACTTGGATATGTCTGTTTATTAAGTAATTAATTTCAATAACCAATCCATTTTTTTCTTCATACTGGGTAATGTATATCCGATGCGAAATCCGTCCGGATTTCAGTTCGGAGATACAGTCCCCATAGTAAATAATGGGGAATGTATTTCCGACGCGAAATCTGTCCTGAATTACATTGCAAATACGTGTCACAATTTGCAATGTAATTCCGGACGGATTTCGCGTCGGAAATACATTACCCAGTATGAAGAATAAAATGGATTGGTCATTGAAATGAAGTACTTAATAAACAGACATATCCAAGTGCTAGAACAATGAAATCAATGTATTAGTACATTTTCTCCAATGACATTAATGACAATATATATATTAGCTCCAAAGACAAAAATCTCAACTTCAAAATGTATTCCAAAGTCCGTGGAAATTACACTAATTTAACATCACATAAGCCGATGCAGATGTTGTCCAGATGTTTTATTAAACATTTTCCATAACAACAATTTTAGATGTATTTGGGCTGCTTTGAACTTTAATGCAATTCAGTATATACACCAAAAGACAGCACTGGTCTTGCTGGGATCTGTTGTCCTCCAAGCAGGATTTCTTGCTTAATTATATATTCTTCTTGACAAATCATTTATTTTAGTAGTGTACTGCTGTAAGTGTAGAATTATAGCACATTACAAGAATACTGCACTCCACTTCGACTTCTCCGCTCAGATAGACCACATTAAACTAGGTCTGCCTGTCGGAGCTGTAAAGTGCTGGAATGCGTCTCACTTTGCCGACCCGCAATCATGCATGCCTCGGAGTTTTCGAATTTGCCGTGTCCCGCTCCAGAACGCCCACAGCGTGCCCATTGCACGCCCCTTCATGTTAGGCGCATCCGAAAGTGCCGAAGGTTGCGCCTAACAGCGCATCCCTGCGTCCGACAGGGCATTCGGCACGGTAAGGCACAGTCTACGCCGTAAAACAGGCGCAGACTCCGATCATACATGTCGCCCTTCATGTCTTTGTCACGGGGCAAACTTTCAAAATCAGCAAGGGATCAAAAAATTATTTCCTTCACTGTATGTTTGCCTCAGGTTTTACAGAATTAGCTGATCACTGTTCCCTTGCTTAGAAAATCATCCAACTTCACTGTCAACCTTTTATTCACAAGTCCGATTCTAGAGTGAAACATGAAGATTCGAGATGGGCGAATTTCTCACAAATTCAATTCGCCGAGTTCGCCGAATTTTCCGTAAAAAATTGTTTCGACCCGAATTTTTTTGCGGCGATTAGCATTAAAAAACAGCTATTTCCTGGCTGCAGAGGGCCTGTAGGGTGTTGTAGAATGTTGTGCCATGCTCAAATATGCAGAAGGAGCTTGGTTTGGTCTTCATACAATGCTGTGTTTTAGTATGACACTCACATGACAGCCGCCGCTCTTAAAATCGCTTCACTCTTCAAGTCCCTGGGCACTTACAGGGGCAAAACTGATCAAATAAGTGAAGCGGGAATGCAGCTTGAAAAAACCGAGATGAGGGCCAAGATCCTACTATAACGTCAAACAGCGCACTCCTTTTATACCGACATCAGATGATTCCACAGATTATGACAGAACCTGTTCTGTTAAACGCTCATACATGTAGAAACCCCCCAAAAGAATGTAGAGGGTGTCAGCAGTAATTTTGCGTTGACGTCACTGATCATTTTGTCCTTCTTTTCATCCGTCAGTGTCCTCTTTCAATCGGTCAATAATCCATCAGTATTGCTAAAGCCAAAAACAAACAGCAGTTGATCCAAAACAGAGATGAGCAGTTAATGGGATATTTACATGTCTTCTGTGTTCTGTATCCACTCCTGCTTTTGGCTAGCTAATCATCAGACAATCCTGATCCTTTTCATTCCTTTTGACAGATGAAAAGAATGGGAAAACCAAACATAGTGGCAACGTCATAGAGTGGTAGAGGGTGGAAACAGCATTAGGAAATGACAGGGTGTTCCAGTGAGACAGCGGTCAGTTGGCAGCAGCATGAGTAGGCCACAGAGTGGCACAATGACAAATTCTTGAGGTGACAGCAACATCAGGAGCCCCAAGAGTGGCACAATGACACAGTGTGGAGGTGAAGGCATCAACAGCAGCAGCATGAGGTCAGAGAGTGGCACAATGACAAATTCTGGAGGTGGCAGCAATATCACGAGCCCACAGAGTGGCATAATGATAGTGTGTGGAGGTGGCAGCCACATCAGGAGCCCACAGAGCGTCATAATGAAAGAAACAGTGGAGGTGGCGGCGGCAGCAACAGCAGATGAGGTCAGAGAGTGGCACAATGACAGAGTGTGGAGGTGGCGGCAGCAGCAGCAGCAGCATGAGGTCAGAGAGTGGCACAATGACAGAGTGTGGAGGTGGGTGGCAATTCCAGTCCCTGGTAAAGATGGTGGGAGGCAGATGGAGCAACTGGCAGCATATGTGTGGCATCAGGCGGGTGGCATCATCAGAATAGTGGCTGAGGCAGGTAGTTAGAATCCAGACTCATTTCTCAAAGTTTTGGGGAGGCGTCATGGCTGATCTAATCTGATGCATAAGGCATTGGTGTGTGGAAATCCTGGCCGATCCACGCCTGATTCATCTTGACAAAGGTCAGTCTCTCCACATTTCGGGTGGACAAGCGGGTGGACACCCGCTCTGATGCCACACTACTGGCCAGCAGAACAGCTTCTCCAAGAGGGTTGAGAGCCAGAAGTCATCCCTCTGCCGGATGGTGACTATTCGGCTGTCACTAGCCAGGCAAATCAGCATGCTGTGGGCCATCTGTGTAAGTGACTCTGAGGGACTCCCTACCTCCATCTCCACTGTATACTGCCACGGTGTGTCTGGGTCATCAGCCTCGTCTTCCTCATCTCCCTCTACCTCCTCCGGCTGCTCCTGCTCTTCCTCTCCTGTCACCTGAGTAGAAAAAACACTCCTTTCAATTTGTTACATAATTCAATAAAAATTTATAGTTAAAAAAAAAAATTTCACCAGACACTGCTTGTGCTCCAATGTCCTCCTCCTCCAGTTCAGCCCCCACCAGACTCACGTGGCTGTGAGATTTAGTCGCCACGTCTCCAGTCCCCTGCCCAGACAGATTTTGCAGCATCTGTTCCAGGACATGAAGCAGTGGAATGACGTTATTCATCCCGTAGTCCTTGAGACTGACAAATAACGTGGCCTCCTCAAAGGGCCTCAGAAAATGGCAGGTGTCACGCATGAGCTGCCACTGGCTGACATCAAAATTACACAGGGGAGTACTCCTGTCCGCTTGGATCATCAAAAAATCGTTAATGGCCTTTCTCTGTTCATAGAGTCGGTCCAACATATGGAGGCTGGAATTCCAACGGGTGGAAACATCGCATATCAGCCTATGTTGGGGGAGGCCGTTCTGCCACTGCAGCTCAAGGAGGGTGTGCTTGGCTTTGTAGGAATGGATGAAGTGCATGCACAGTTTCCTGGCCATTTTTAGAATGTCTTGCAGATGGGTGGAAGACTTCAGGAACCTTTTGACAACCAGATTGAACACGTGCACCATGCAGGGCGCATGGGTCATCCCTCCTCAGTGCAGCACAGACGCCATGTTCCTTCCATTGTCTGTCACCATGGTTCTGATTTGCAGTTGTCGCGGAGAAGGCCACACATCGATTTCTTGTTGCATGACGCAGAGCAGTTCCTCCCCTGTGTGACTTCTTTCGCTCAGGAAAACCAGGTGTAGAACTGCATGACACCGCTGTGCCCTGCACATGTGGTATGATGGAGCAGCACTTAGACTTGTGGAGGCTGAGGTGGTGGTGGTGGTGGAGGAGGCAGACATTGGCGCAGGATCAGCAGTTTGACAACGTGGAGGAGAAAGCGGCGTCTCCTGCCCAAGTTGTTGGTGTGGCTGGGCAGGAAACACATTCACCGAGTGGGCCGTAAAGGACATGTACTGGCCCTGACCGTAGCTACAGCTCCACACGTCCGCACTGCCATGCACCTTGGAAGAAACCGATAGGCTCAAGGACTGGCCCACCTTCTGTTCTACATATTTGTGAAGTGCTGGTACTGCCTTTTTGGAAAATAAATTACAGCTTGGGACACTCCACCTAAGCTCGGCACAAGCCATTAGTTCTCTGAACGGTGCAGAGACCACCACTTGGAAAGGGAGGGACTGCAGTACCAACAACTTGGACAGGCGCATGGTCAGCTTCTGCACTTTAGGATGGTTGGACGCATACTGTTGTCACTTGGCAATCGCCTCGTTGAATGACTGCTGGGGCCATGAGTAGCGAGGAGCAGGAGCATCTGAACTGGAAGATGATGGCAAAGACAAACAGCTCCCTTCGGCAGAGGTGGTGGAGCCTTGACTGGCTGAAATGGCATGGGTGCTGCTGCTGTTGCTGCGGCAGCAGGATGGACCACCACATCTGAGACACATTTCTCCCAGACACCGGATGGTGATGCTGCATGTGTTGACTCAAGGCCGTGGTGCCAACGTTAGTTCCCTGGCCACGCTTCCCTTTCTGCCCACAGATTCTACATATACACATGTTCGGCTCCTCTGGTGTCTTAGCAAAAAACTGCCACCACCACCACTGCCTCACTGAGCCCCTGTGCCACTAATTTCGTGGACCTGCGAAGTGGGTTTTCTACCCCGTGGCTGTTTGGCTCCCGACCTCGCACTGCTGCCACCCTGCTGACTCCCAGCCACACTACCGACTGACAACCGCAAGCTGACAACCTCTTCTCCTGACGATGATGATGAAGCCCTTGCTGCACCCAGCTCCCAAGTGCGATCGGCTACATCGTCATCGATTTGTGTTTGCCTGTCACTGCTATCCTCCTCAACGGTCTCAGTATGCAGAGCCTGACTGCTTGCAACATAACCTCCCATGCCACTCCTCACATCACTACTTTCCCGCCTACTGCAAGAAGCAGCGGATGCCTGCCCCACCTCTTCGCTGAATAGTGGCGCTGAGCCCAGACCACATAGTAGATCTCTGGCTGAGGGAACCGGATGGGACAGAGGTGGGTTGATGACAGGTGAGGGCCGCTGACCCGCTCCCGGGGCCATGCCAACTAAGGGTTGTGTCTGACGTTCCCACCGACTCTTGGCAGAGGTTGTCAGATGTCATCTGGGAGGAAGTGGCTGACCTAGTCAACCAATCAAGAACCCTTGGGTTGCTGGTTAACACATGACCGCTAGATGACACCGGCAGTTCTGGCCTCACCGAGTCACCCCTGCTGCGACGTCCCCTTACTGTGATGCGACCTGTCCCTGCTCCAGGAATGTTTGTGCCACTGCCACTCGCATGTGAAGGGCCTGCCACCTCTATGTCTGACATACTGTTTGATCAAAAAAATTTAATTAAGCCTTGTGTATGAAATATGGTACAGAAAAACCAGATGTAAATTAGGCGTATATGGGACCAAAAAAAGACACCCTGTACTTTAGTCCAAATTACCGCACAAACAAGAAGTTAGATTAAGCCTTGTGTATGAAATATCGTACAGAAAAAACAGATGTAATTTAGGCGTATATGGGACAAAAGAAAAAAAAGACACCCTATATTTTAGTGCAAATTAACCCTCAATCAAGGGATTAAATTAAGCCTTGGGTATTAAATACCCTACAGAACAACCAGATGTAATTTAGGCATATATTGGACAGAAGTACACCCACCCTGGACTTTAGGGAGAATACCCCACAAACTAAAACAAAATAATAACGCTGGTTAAATAACAAGTGTGCAAAAGACACACACTTGTAATGGTTTTTCCCCCCAGTCGCTGGTAAAACGAATTTGTTTTATTATTTGTTCAATATAGTGCAGCAACTCGATGCTTATGCCAGGACACACAGTGAGAAGTGTGAGGATTTAAGATGGCGTCCGTATCTATAGGGCTGTGACGTCACAGAAGCCCGCCGGTAGCTGACTGGCTTCATGTCTGCACATGTCATTGAGGGTGTTCCTTTCTTCCTCCCAGAGTTCTCTGCCCCATGTAACGCCATTTCCTCACGCCATTTTACCAATAAATAAGACGCTTCATTCCCCCGAAGTACCATAAAGTTCGGCTTCGTGCAGAACCGAAGTTTTCCTGAAATACTAAACTAATTCCACTTCGTTAGAATCGATTCGACCATCTCTAATGAAGATACTGCCACCCTGACAACCTACAGTCATAAACTCTAGAGCCGATTTTGGTCTTAAGAATAATAGGAAAGTCAATAGCTATTTAATCTCGCATCTTCTGCTTCATCCTTGGATGAAGCTGGCATGGCATGTGCCCGAGGTGCTGGCTGCCAGGTAAACGCTAAACAAGCTCCGCTGCCTTGGTCAGGTAAGTAGGAGACAGAGTTATGGCAGTAAACTTTGCCCTGGGTAAAAGAATGTTAAGATACAACTCTGTTTCATAATAACCTGAGAGACCTTATGCCACCAGGAGCAGTATTAGGCCATGTCCCCACTGCACGGTTTTTCGGCCGGTTTTTCAGCCGGTTTGCGGTTTTTCAGACCGCCTGAAAAACCGGCCGAAAATTAGCACAATGGTGCTCTATGGAAAACCCGTGCACCACTGCATGGGCTTTCCGTCGGGCGGTTTTGCTGCCGGCGGTCCGGCGGCAAAACATTGAGCCAGCACATTCTTTCGTCCGGTTTTTGGACGGAATCTGTGCTTCTTAATGGGAGGGGGGAGGGCTCTTCTCTGCTAAACCGGATGGTATTTGTCCTATGCCGTGGGGATGCGCCCTTATATGTATCATCATGAAGGGGTAAAACTGCAATCTTGAATTTGCTAAGATGTTCAGTCATCCTTTAAAGCCCAAACCCTCCTCAGTCAGATCTCTGCATGCAGTGTTTACAATGCTTTTGTGTTGGTATGACAGGGACAACAGCGCTCCCCATTCACTTTCATGTCACGCTGACTTGATGTAAGATCATCTCAGAACATTGTGGTTCTCTGGACAAAGAAACATCCCTGTGTTCTTACACCCCCTTGTGACATTGCTTTAACCACTTCCTGTCTGGTGCAGAAGCTGTCATATACATGCAGTCCTCTGGTCACAGGATTTTGTTGTCGAATGTTTATATAAATGTTTAGTGTTTTAATTTATCTTTATGTTAATTTTTCACCTGACAGGAGCATCCTCTAAGCTGGATTTAGGGTAGGGAGATAACAGAATCACCACCGTTATCCTTAAGCTATGTTCACATGATTGATTTTTTATGGAAAAATCTGTCCTGGATCCATGACGGAAATCTGATGCGAGATATGCGGCAGATTTCGCAGCAGTTTGTTGCTGCAAATTAGCTGCTGTGGATTCTCACACATATTTCTGTGAGTTAAAAAATCTCTGCTGTAGTTCATAGCATAAACGCTAATGAAGAAAGAAGGAATAAGGAAAGCACAAAAAATGCACCTCTGAAAATATAACAAGACCTTATTGGTGAAAATATCCACAAACATAACAAGTCTCCTATGAACAATGAATTAATAACACTTAAAAATACCAGCAAATTATAGGTCATTATTCACAACAGAATCCAAGAAGGATCCATCCACATAAGAGCTGATTATTTTAAATCAAAATAACAATCCAATAGAGTAGTGCAATGTCACTTCCCAAGTTAGTATAGAATCCATACCAATTAATGGTCCACATTACTCTATAACAGATGTTTAGTGAGTCAATATTGCAGGAAAAAACTCTCAGCAGTTCATTTCATATAGTAAGTGGGTGTAAAACTGCCCAGCGCTTATCAGTGTTTACAATAGATCTTCATTGCGGTGCAGAAGATGTGCTGGAACACAACAACATGTGTGGTGTTTTCACATCCATATATGATTTGGATTGTAGAATTTTTTTGCCGCTGTATTGACTCACTAAGCATCTGTTACAGAATAATTCAGACCATCAATTCTCATTATTCTACTGGACCATTATTTTGACACTTGGGGGAACATGTATAAAAAGTGGCGCCACCTCTGCAGTTGTACTTCTCAGTAGGTTATTGAAGCATTCATCAGTATGTATGAAAGTGTCTCATAGCACTTTATAAATGTGTCCCGTTGTGAGACACATTTATAGCACCAAAAAAGTGGCATAAAAGTGTTTGTGCCAAAATCTGTCTCAGCCTCGCCACTTTGAAATTGGTATGAATTAGTCCAAAACTTTTGCGCCACATTCATAAATGTGCCTTATCTTATGAATGTGACGTGACACACCCCGTAAGAACTAATAAAGAGAGAAAAAGCGCTTCCTAGTGCGATATTGTTTACATAAAACAACCTTAGGCAGTAGGTCAGGGCTGCCGTCAGTCATATATTAACCATTTCAGGGTCCCATACAGCCAAATCAAATGGGTCCCCCACCACGTACTAGTTCCTATTTTTTATATATCAGTGGGCACCTATTTAATTAGGGCCCTTGACAGGAGTACTGCCCTAAGGGCACCCCTGCAATCTCAACTCACCTTCTCAGGTTGTGCATTTAGACGGCACAACTCCCTCGTAAGCTTGTTCAATGGACATCAATCAGTCCACTAGTCAAATGTTCCTCGGCGTCTGTAGCTTCTCCCACGCCCTGGCCCATAATTGAATGAAGACTGGTAATGATTAGACAATAAAAAACTTGCTGCCGTTAACCGTGGCTAGCTAAACCCAGTTCAGACTATCTCACTGGGAAAAGAAGCCTAACGGGAATAGTAGCGCAAAAAACACCTATAAAAAATCAATGTTTTATTTTAATAAAAATGAACAACGCGTTTCATGCTCATAGCACTTCGACTGGTTCATGAAGTGCTTTCAATTTTTTCAGTTTGTTTACATATTATGTGTATGGATAATTTTACCAATAAAATCTAATACTTGCAGAGATGCATTGTTTGTTTATTATTTTTTCTTTTTCTTTGATCATTGTAGCTTTTTTATGCATTTTTGCACTATATATTTCTTATGCAGTGCTTGTTTTTTTTTTTTCTTCTTTTCTCAAAGTATGAACTAGAGCACAGATTACCAATAAAATATAACACGATGTGGGTTCCCAGCGGATGCATGCAGATGAAAGTGCAAAATGTGGATGGATTCCATAGTGAAATCCACGTTACATTCTGCCATATGAAAATCCTCAAAGAGGTTGTCAAAATGTGAAAAAGCTGTCCACTGCCAATTCAGCATAGTAGCTCAGAAGGTCGCTCCAAAGAGCTCAGCATGTGACCACTGGCAGCCAATCACTGACCTCAGCAGTCACATGATGTTACATTGACATTGTTGTTCCTTTTCAGTAAAAGATATTTGAGACAGAAAGTATCCAGCACTTGTCCAAGCTTGTAATACAAAATCTTTATCCAAGTAAAAGCTTGTATATGAAATCCATAACACAGTACATACACACCACTAACCAGGGTCAGAGTGGCCCACTAGAGTACTACAGGATATTCTGGTGGACCCAAGCACTGACACAATAATATACTCCTAATACAGCAATATGGTAGAGCATCTAGAAGCCTTGCAACTCAATGCAGATAGCCAAAAAGGACAAAAAAGAAGAAAAAAATAGTTAGTATTTGGGTAGCTAAGGGCAAAAAGGAGGAGACATTTGTATCCAAAGTAGAGCACCACAGGTACAAAGGTCCCCTATCTAAGAAAACATGTTAAGAGCACCAAAAACTAACTCATATGAAGAATATAAAAAAGGCAAATAATTCAAAGTAAGAAATGACGACGCGTTTCACACATGGCGTTCTTATTTAGAGGCACTGAACTGGACATCATTGAATAGTAACTATAAATGAAGACGTCATGTCTTACTTCATGCGAGTTTGGTTTTGGTGCCTTCAACATGTTTTTGAAAGGAAATCTGTCACATTGAAAATACTATCAAATCTGTTTCCTGTTAGGCCAAAGTCTGATGTGGCAGATATTCACCGTATATACTGCAAATTCTAACCCTTATTTCCTACATTACCTGAACCGATCCCTATAGTAAAGAAAGCAAGATGTGTAATTGGGAATCATTGTATACTCCCTAATTAAGGTTCACTTAAAATGTTGGTGTACCTTCAAAGCAACATTTATTAAGTTTGTGCCAGTTGCTTAATATATACAACGTCACTGCTGGAAATCTCAGCTGATATTATAATAAATGTTGGTCAAATATGGATTAGTACTGGGAAAACTACAGTTACACTTGGAATCACCTTGCCAGGCCTGTGTGTTGGAGGTGAAGACCTTCTGTAATTTTATTTATTTATTTATAAGGTGAATGCAGCTTATAAAAGGTTCTTCTCAAAACTCATTTTCTGTTGCAGCACCTTGTCCTGATTTGGTAGGAAAACAGTAATTTTTATCCTTATCAAAACTCAACCCCGGGTTTGGTCTGGATTAGTTCCAAGAAAATATAGAAAGAGACCTTTTGATGTTGCAGCAGAAAGTTAGAGTTTAATCCTGTTAATTTAACATGTCCGATTAGAAATACAGCGCTAGTAGAACTACAGAACAATACAGATTTTTAATTTACGTCCAGCGGATTAAGGGTGGAGCGATTTTTGGCACTTGATGCTGGTCTATATCCGCAGTTAAATGTAACATTGTTTGCAAGACAGGGATACTTATCGCCCCCTTTCTTGGATCCAACTAATCTATTTAAAAACCAAATTAAAAAAAATATTACAAGAAGGAATCACAAATGGGAGCTATCTCTACTACGTTAGCTGAAAAATTGTTTGTAGATCACCCAAAACCAAAACCAATTTTCCATTCATTTCCAAAGATCCATAAGATCTATTCCCACCACCACTTAGACCTATTGTAGCTGGTATAGGCGCATTGGGTGATTTCCCTTTGGGGGCGTGGATAGATGGGATTCTACAGCCACTTGTGTAAATTTACCAGGACTTATAAAAGACTCAAAAAGTTCTGGTTACTATCATGTCCCAAGCAACATGGGACTCCGGATCTCCTGGGTGTCGTGTGATGTGGTGGGGTTATACCCTCCATGCCCCACAACCAGGCTTTGTCCTGTTTGGAATCTCATCTTTTCAGATTTAGTCCGCACTCCAGGGAACTCAATAAATTTTTTGGGTTTATGGCATCAGACTTTTTATTAAAGACATAACTACTTCAGTTTTGATAGAGAATTTATCTGCAGTGCCGAGGTTCATCTATGGGCGCAAATTCTCCCCGGCTCGGGCCCACCAAAAATTTATGTCGGCATGGGGGAGAAGTTTCTCTTCTCTGCCGCTTGCCCCTTCCTCCCCCACATCAGGTGGTATGGTCGTTACATAGATGACCTGCTCCTGGTGTGGGGGGGACGGATCGGAAGCCATGAATTTTTTGCACATTTATCAACCCAAAATACCATGAAACCTACAATTTACTTATAAATGGCATGAGAATGAAGTCAACTTTTTGGATGTCACTTTGAGTGGTAATAACAGGCGGGGATTGTTATTTCTCCCATATCGGAAAAAAACAGCAAGGAACTCGATATTACAGGCAGGATCCTTTCACCCCCACCACATTGTGATTAAAAATCTTCCGGTGGGAGAATTAATCAGAATTTAAAAAAGCCCACTGTTCAGTAAAAACATAAATTTCAGGAATTTTGGAGCGTCAAAACATGTGATCGATATTGGAAAGGGATACCCACCACTGGAGTGTAATAGAGCCAAAGGGATAGTAGCTAATTTATCTCGCAATAAATTTTTAAACAACAAAAATAAGAGAGATACTAGTCTATCAAATAAGACTTGTATTTTCTACCCCTAATATTCCACAATTTAAAGATATTTGTGTCTTCATTAAGAAAATCTACCTGTACTTTTCTCTCAGGATAATATGAAAACACTTTAAGATAAAGGAGGTATAAAAATTTGTTTCTAAGAAAGTAGAACTCTTGGTTCTCAATTGTCACTAGTTTATTCTTATCGAAATTACCCAATACCCCGACCGGGTTTTTATTACATAGAGGCTCTTACAAATGTGGCCCAATTTCGTGTTGCATAGCTTGCAACTTTATGCAGATCACCAATACTTTTACTTCATCTGTGAACAATATAACACATAATATTACATCGTATATCAATTGTAACACTAAATTCACAGTGTATTTGATTTACCTGTACTGATTGCAACTTGCAATATGTTGGGGTTTGCACATCAACCAGCTTTAAAAAAATCAGGATCCGAAGGCACCTGTCTGATATATACGCAAACCACTGTCTGTGGGAATATCGATGGCTTCTAGGCATTTCATCGAACATCATAACAGGAATACTTCAGGATTTTCTTTTCGGGCATTGAGAGAGTGTTTAACCCCGTTAGGGGTGGTGTATCACAACAAAATATTAAATAGGGAGACATGGTGGATCTACCGTTAGCTCACGTTATCCGGCAGGTATGAAACAAGGGGACAGGATGTTTTTTATTCAATATTGATGTTATTGGAGGTTTTGTACGTTTTACATATTGGATTTCATATAATTTTATATATTCAAAAAATTTTACCATAGGTGCAAGGGTTAAAGTTATCTTTTCAGCAATTGACCGGATATAGGTCTATTTTAAAGGAAAGCTTTGTTATACAATTACGCTATGTTTAAAGGAATAATTTTCCGAAACGCGTTAGCGCTTTCTTACTACAACTACTCATGGTTTCATGTCGACTCTGTTTTAATGCTTTTGGGAAATAAAGGCTATCTTCATATTTTCTACCTACCTGGTCTTGAGCTGGACTTCCTCTTCGTTTGTTTGGATCACCTGAGACTCGTTTCCAGTCTATCCGTGCACGGCCAGGGGTGGAACACTGATGGTGAGCTGGCATCCTTTTCGTTTTTTTATATTGTTATTTTGGGAAAAATAGTACTTTGCTCCTGTCTACATCTTATCTCACCTTGAATATTTCATTGGACTTGCGTGTTTATAAAAAGAATACTGATGACTAGATTTATATACCACAAAATAAAAAAATTGATTCTATAGTGGAATTTATGCATTGAATAAGAGTTCGACCTTTAATGTCTCAAATACCTGCCATTCCTCTTCCACCTCAACTAAACTTTGAATCCGTCATCGGTGGCCCTCAGCAAGGCTAAAAAAAAAGCCGCAGATATTTTTAAAAGCAATGAGGACCGCAGTAACCAAGCAGTTGACCAAGATCTGCAAATTTACTATGCTTAAATTAGAACGTCTCACCTGCAAAGAGCTGGGGTCTTTGGTGGGATCAAAAAACCACATAAGCAATTATATTTGAGAAGAAAATGATACCGCGTGGCCTGCGTATCAAAAAGTTCCCGACTAATCCACTTCCAAAAAGAACTAATGGAAGAATGGAATTCAATATTGAGCAACTGCTCATTCAAACTCATGGAACTTTTAATTAAAAATGAAGACACATTAAGAAATCTATTAACCAAGAAATCTCAAGTGTCAAAGCAGACTGCAGCCCTTTGAGCCTACAACCAAACACAAGGAATTTTGCAAGATAAAATGTTAAACAATATACAGAATTGGAAGGGCTCAATTGTGGATATAAGAAAAGGAAATTTGAAAAGACACTCTTGATTACAACCCTTGACAAAGTCTATACCTGGCACCGCAGTGCTTCCACCCCTCGCTCCATTCTTTAAAAATCAACAACAACAAAACAAAAAACGTGGACCAACAGAAGAAATGTGGTTTCCTTTCCCCGGACTTGACTCTTCGTGGAAACTTCAGCCCACGTCAGTCTCTGAAGAACTTTCGGACACCTCCCAGTCAGATGTACCAGACAAAAACAACAAAAAGAACTTCCCAAAAGAGGGAAAAACTAAACCAATATCCACGTCAAAAAACGATCCAGGAGATCCGGGGGGAAAACAACAAGAAAAAACAAGATCAAAAACACGCAACCCCAAATTCTAAATTCTCCTATAGTCAATTGTCAAGCTATATTTTTTAACAGAGACTCAAATCTCGTTATATCTAAGGGGTTGGGGTTTATTCCCACAAAAATTTTTGATTTGTATTCTACACTATTGGAATAAAAAAAATTAGCACGTAATTTAACTTTAAAAAAATCATTTTTCAAATATTATGATGGAAATGGTGATGCTGATCTTTACACTGATGTACATGTGTCAATCCTGTAGTATAACAATTCGTTTGAAAGAAAAACTTGTAGCATCGTTGCATTACGTAATTTTGGAAAGTGAAAACTCATTTTCTGTTGGGAGCAAACCTTGTCCTGATTTGCGTAGGAAAAAACAGTAATTTTTATCCTATCAACTCACGCCCGGTTGGTCTGGATATGTTCCAAAGAAAATATAGAAAAGACCTTTTGATGTTGTAGCAGAAAGTTAGAGATAATTCGTTAAAATTTAACATGTCCAAATTAGAACATACAGCGCTAGTAGAACTACAGAACAATACAGATTGTTAAAACGTTCCAGGGGGATAAGGGTGGGGCGATTGTGGCACTTGATGCTGGTCTATTTTCGCAAGTTAAATGTAACATTGTTGCAAAACAGGGATACTTATCGCCCACCTTTCTTGTGATCCAACTAATCTATTTAAAACCAAATTAAAAAAAATATTACAAGAAGGAATCCACAATGGGAGCATTCTTACTGTTAGCTGACAAATTGTTTGTAGACTTTCCCAAACCCTACCAATTTTCCATTTATTTTCCAAAAATCCATAAGAATCTATTCCCCACCACACTTAGACCTATTGTAGCTGGTATAGGCGCATTGGGTGATTCCTTGGGCCCTGGATAGATGGGATTCTACAGCCAAATTGTGTTAAAATTTACCAGGACTTATAAAAGACTCAAAAAGTCTGGTTACTATCATGTCCCAAGCAACATTGGACTCCGGACTCTCCTGGGTGTTGTGATGTGGTGGGGTTATACCCTCCATGCCCCACGAAAAGGCTTTGTCCTGTTTGGAATCTCATTTTTTTCAGATTTAGGGCCGCCACTCCAGGGAAAATCCAATGAATTTTGGTTATGGCCACAGACTTTTTTTTTGAGACATAATAAAATTCAGTTTTGATAGAGAATTCTATTTTGCAGTGCCGAGGTTCATTTTATGGGCCGGGAAATTCTCCCCGGCTACTGGCCAACATATTTATGTCAGGGATGGGGGGAGAAGGGTTTCTCTTCTCTGACGACTTTCCCCTTCCTCCCCCACATCAGGTGGTATGGTCGTTACATAGATGACCTGCTCCTGGTTTTGGGGGGGGCACGGAAATCGGAAGCCCAAAGAATTTTTGCACATTTATCAATCAAAATACCATGAACCTACAATTTACTTATGAATGGCAAAGAGAATGAAGTCAACTTTTGGATGTCACTTTGAGTGGTAATAACCAGGGCGGGATTGATATTCTTTCCCATATCGGAAACCACAGCAAGGAACTCGATATTAAGGCAGGATCCTGTCACCACCACATGTGATTAAAAATCTTCCGGTGGGAGAATTAATCAGAATTAAAAGACACTGTCAGTAGAACCTTAAATTTCAGGAATATGAGGTCAAAATGTGATCGATTATTGGAAAGAGGATTTCCCACACTGGAGTGTAAATTAGAGCCAAAACGGAAAGTAGCTAATTTATCTCACAATAAATTGTTAACAACACATAAGAGATAGATACTAGTCTATCAAATAAGATTGTATTTTCTACCTCCTATAGTCCACAATTTAAAGCTATTGTGTCTATCATTAAGAAAAATCTACCTGTATTTTCTCTCAGGATAATATGAAAACACTTTTAAGATAAGGAGGGGATAAAATTTGTTTCTAAGAAAGGTAGAACTCTTGGTTCTCTATTGTCACCTAGTTTATTTTATCAGAATTACCCAATACACCCGACTGGTTATTACATAGAGGCTCTTACAAATGTGGACACTCGTGTTGCATAGCTTGCAACTTTATGCAGATCACCAATACTTTTACCTTCATCTGTGAACAAATAACACATAATATTTTCATCGTATATCAATTGTAAAAACTAAATTCACAGTGTATTTGATTACCTGTATGATTGCAATTGCAATATGTTGGGTGCACATCAACAGCGTTAAAAATCAGGATCCGAAGGCAACCTGTCTGATATACGCAAACACTGTCTGTGGGGAAAATCGATGGCTTCTAGGCATTTTCATCGAACATCATAATAGGAATTTCTTCAGATTTTTTTTTTGGGGCATGTGAGAGAGTGTTTAAGCCCGTTAGAGGTGGTGATCACAACAAAAAAACTATTAAATAGGGAGACATGGTGGATCTACCAGTTAGGCTCACGTTATCCGGCAGGTATGAACAAGAGACAGGATGTTTTTTATCAATATTGATGTTATTGTAGGTTTTGTACGTTTATACATATTGGATTTCGTATATTTTATATATTTCAATAATATACCAGAGGTGCAAGGGTTAAAGTTATCTTTCCTAGCACATGTGACCGGATATAGGTCTATTTAAAGGAAAGCTTTGTTATACAATATACGCTATGATTAAGGAATAATTTTCCGAAACGTGTTAGCGCTTTCTTACTACAACTACATCATGGTCATGTCGACTCTGTTTTAATGCATTTGGAATAAAGGCTATCTTCATATTTTCTACCTACCTGGTCTTGAGCTGGACTTCCTCTTCGTTTGTTTGGATCACCTGAGACTCGTTTCCAGTCTATCCGTGCACGTCCAGGGGTGGAACACTGACGGTGAGCTGACATCCTTTTCGTTTTATATATTCTCAAAACCATTGTTATAGAAGTGAGTCTTGAGCCATACAACTCAAAGTAAGAAATGGCGACACGTTTCAGACATTACACGTTTCAGAAATGATGTCCTTATTCAGAGTCACTGAAATGGACAGCACTGAATAGTAATTCTAAATAAAGATGCCATGTCTGAAACGCGTCGTCATTTCTTACTTTTTATGAGCTTGTGTTTGATGCAGGTAACATATTTTATTAAAGGAAACCTTTCACATTGAAAATTATATCAAATCAGCTTCCTTTTGGGCCAAAGTCTGATGTGGCAGATATTCACTGTATATACTGCAAATTTTAACCCGTACTTTCTCCATTCTCTTAATTAGATCCCTAGATTATAGGAAGAGAGATGTGTAATTGAGAGTCACTGTATACGCCCTAATTTAAGGTTCACTTAAAATGCTGTGCACCTTTAAAGCAACATTAATTAAGTTTGTGTCAGTTGCTCAATATATGCAAAGTCATTGCTGGAAATGTAAGCTGATATTTTAATAAATGTGGGTCAGATATGGATTAGTACTGGGAAAACTTCAGTTAGACTAGAACCACCCTGTCAGGACTGGGTGTTGGAGGTAAAGGCCCTCTGTAATTTTAAGATGAATGCAGTTTATAAAAGGTTCTTTTCAAGACCATTGTTATAGAAGTGAATCTGTAGAAATAACTTTACCTCTTAGAGTTAACCAGCCAGCCAGAACCCTGCTCTGTATTGAAAATGGGCAAACACTCCAAAAACGATGTCTTCAGATAAGAGTCTCTCTCCATATAGTCAGTCATGTTTCAAGGCTCTTTAATGGGTTGCAAGTGACAATCAGGAATTCTACTTACATAAGCCCAGAGCCCTAACTCATTTTCCTAGAGATTAACTGAATATTGTATTTTCTCAGCATTGCATGTCCTGTAAGTCTCCATTCACAGTTATGGTGCTCTACCCAAGGAGAAACTTTACTATCCTAGAGTCACATTACGCACCCAGTCAACCAATCCCTGCTGTGCACTGATGACGGGTTGCACCCTGAAACAGCGGTCTGTGGATGGGAGATGGTCTCTGTGTAGTCATGTTTCAAGACTTTTATTGGGTCAGATCTGACTTTAAAATATGCTACTTCCAAAATGTTGGTGTTATGACTGTGCCTTTTCAGGCCTAAGTGCAGTCCACTGACCATAGATTATGGTAGACACTGCTCTTTTGGACATAATGCTGTATCTGAATCTAATGTTTTCTGTGTACCAGTCTGAATACTGCCTTATGTCCCTTCGTGCTGGTTGATGATTGACAGGTTCTCCACCAGCCCCGCCTGCTGCTTCTGCTGACCTTGTGCTTAGCTGCAGATGAACTGGACTAAGTGATGATGGACAGGTTCCTTTGCCACTCATTTGCATTGTTTCCTGATTGGTGTTTTGTGTGATCTGGATGTCAGAGGGTCGGTCCAATCACATCCTGGGACTCTGATATCCCTTAAGAAGAACAATTCTGTTTTGAAACATTGCCTGTGATAGTCTCCTTGTAGATTGAGCTGGTGGTTTATTCAATTTGGACTGCTTTGTTTTCTGATCATTTGCCTGTTTCTTGGACTTCCACTTTTTGCCTGCCGCTAGTATACCATTTGCTTTCCTGGTTTTGATTTCTTTCTGCCTGACTTCCCTTGCCTGTGTCTGTCTGTGTTTTCCTGTTTGTGTCTCACTTTTACTAGGTTAGGGACTGTTAACTAGTTGTCGCCGACCGCTTAGGGTTGGAGTGGCAAGTAGGCAGGGACAACCTTGGGGGGCCTAAAAAACCCCAATGCATAATGTTTCCACCTCCGTGCTTGACAGTGGGGACGGTGTTCTTTGGGTCATAGAGAGCATTTCTCTTCCTCCAAGTACAGCGAGTTGAGTTAATGCCAAAGAGCTAAATTTTTGTACAAAATTTATTCATAAGCTATGTGGGCTTTGCAGCTTTATAACTAATAGGAAAACTTTCACCTCTTATAGGACAGGTGACCAATTTGAGATTAGGTATCCTTTGAATTGTCACAGTGAATGGATGATATATTTATTAGAATGCCCATGCGGCCTGCAATATGTGTGCCCAACAACTCAAAAACTTCAGAGAAGAGTTACTAATCACAGATATAGCATCAGGAAGGCATTCCAGCTGTCACGGTTCATGCCGCGGTTCCCTGCCTTGGGCCGTCGGCGTGTCGTGCCTTCCTGTGCTTACTTGTCCTGTCCTGTTGCTTCCTGGGGTCTTGTCGGTGCACTGTGCTTCCTAGGGCGTGCGCGCGGCAGCTTCCTGCCTATTTATTAGGTTCCTGTTTTATGCACCTTCCTCTTCACCTCTGACCTCTGGTTTTAAGAGGAAGTCCTTGCCCTTACTCTGGGTCAGTTCATTGCAGTCTGTTGCAGTCTCTTGCTGGTTCCATCTTGAGCTCCTGCCAGTGTCTCTGGACTTAACCCTGGAGATGCTGGTTCAGTTTCTGAGTCATCTGAGCTCCTGACCTTCTGTCTGTCTCCTGTTAAGTCTTATGTATCTGCACCCATCCTGTGTCCTGCCTTGGCACCTGTTCCTGCTGTACCCTGCCGTGTCGCCTGTTCAGTACCTGCCTTATCCTGATGTATCCTGCTGTTTTCCTGTGTAAGTCTAACCTGCCCTGCATATGTTTTCCTACGTTCCTGTTAACTCCGCCGGTGTTCCTGTCCCGCACCTCGGATGTCACCACAGGTAGCCACGTCAGGGGTAGCGACCTGGGGGTCCCCCGCAGCAAAGTCCATTCTGCTTTGCGGCGGGCTCTGGCGAAGACCAGGAGCCCCTTAGACTCCACTCCCTGGCGTGATCCTTCAGCTATCACCTCGCCTGTGGTGATCACAGAGGATCCACACCCGGATGTTAGCGGTCGGCACCTCGGCATACGTCTGTCAGCGCCGAACCGTTACAGAATGAACTGACCATGGATTCCACCGGGGTGTCCCGGCCCTCGTCTAGAGTGTCTGTCTGTCCGCAGGCTCATGGTTCGCCCAGAGCGTCTGCACCCGTTGCCTGGCTCATGGTTCGCCCAGAGCGTCTGCACCCGTTGCTTGGCTCATGGTTCGCCCAGAGCGTCTGCATCCGTTTGGCCTAGCTCATGATCCCGCCCAGAGCGTCCGTTTTGCCTAGCTCATGGTCCCGCGCAGGCCGTCCGTTTGGCCTAGCTCATGGTCCAGCGCAGAGCGTCCGTTTGGCCTAGCTCATGGTCCAGCGCAGAGCGTCCGTTTGGCCTAGCTCATGGTCCAGCCCAGAGTGTCCGTTTGGCCTAGCTTATGGTCCCGCCCAGAGCGTCCGTCTGTTGCCTAGCTCATGGTCCCGCCCAGAGCGTCCGCCTGTTGCCTAGCTCATGGTCCCGCTCAAAGCATCCGCCTGTTGCCTAGCTCATGGTCCCGCTCAAAGCATCCATCTGTTGCCTAGCTCATGGTCCCGCCCAGAGCGTCCGTCTGTTGCCTAGCTCATGGTCCCGCCCAGAGCGTCCGTACCCGGTTTTGCTTCTTTTCCCGCCCTGTGTCCTCTCCCTTTCTTGCCTGGTGCCCTGTTTGTTTCCTCCCGTGCACCTCCTTATCTAGGTTTTTCCCTATACTGGCTATATTCAGCCCGTACCTTTGTTTTGGGGTTGCCCCCGTAGAAGTTGTGGGCCCCTGACCTATGTGGAACGCCATGTTTGTGAATTGGAGGGGGAGGAGTGGGCTTTGAGGGGGGGTACTGTCACGGATCACGCCGCGGTTCCCTGCCTTGGGCCGTCGGCGTTTCGTGCCTTCCTGTGCTTACCTGTCCTGTCCTGTTGCTTCCTGGGGTCTTGTCGGTGCACTGTGCCTCCTAGGGCGTACACGCGGCAGCTTCCTGCCTATTTATTAGGTTCCTGTTCTATGCACCTTCCTCTTCACCTCTGACCTCTGGCTTTAAGAGGAAGTCCTTGCCCTTACTCTGGGTCAGTTCATTGCAGTCTGTTGCAGTCTCTTGTTGGTTCCATCTTGAGCTCCTGCCAGTGTCTCTGGACTTAACCCTGGAGATGCTAGTTCAGTTTCTGTGTCATCTGAGCTCCTGACTTTCTGTCTGTCTCCTGTTAAGTCTGATGTCTCTGCACCCATCCTGTGTCCTGCCTTGGCACCTATTCCTGCTGTATCCCGCCGTGTCGCCTGTTCAGTACCTGCCTTATCCTGATGTATACTGCTGTGTTCCTGTGTACGTCTAACCTGCCCTGCATATGTTTTCCTACGTTCCTGTTTACCTCCGCCGGTGTTCCTGTCCCGCACCTCGGCTGTCACCGCAGGTAGCCACGTCAGAGGTAGCGACCTGGGGGTCCCTGCAGCAAAGTCCATCCCGCTTTGCGGCGAGCTCTGGCAAAGACCAGGGGCCCCTTAGACTCCGCTCCCTGGCGTGGTCCTTCAGCTACCACCTCGCCTGCGGTGATCAGAGGATCTACACCCGGATGTTAGCGGTCGGCGCCTCGGCATACGTCTGTCAGCGCCGCACCGTTACACCAGCTTCATAGTGAAACAAAACATTTCAATGACAATCACCTTTTGAGTATTACTCCTAGAGATGGGCGAATTACTCAAAAATTCGGTTCGCCGACTTCAAAGTTTCCGACAAAATCCTTTTCGTTCCGAATTACTTCGGGATGAATTGCGTTAAAAAACAACTATTTCCAGGCTGCACAGAGCCTGTAGGGTGCTGTAGAACATTGTGCTATGCTTAAATATGCAGAGGGAGCTTGGTTTGGTCTTCATCCAATGTTGTGTTTTAGTATAACACGCACATGACTGCCACTGCTCTTAGAATCGCTTCCCTCTAAAATTCCCTGGGCACTTACGGGGGCAAAACTGACCAAAAAACTGAAGCGGGAATGCAGCCTGATAAAGTCATGGCAGCACCAGCTGGAAAAAAACAAGCTGAGGGCTAAGATCCTACCATAGCGTCAAAGAACACAGTAGTAGGTTACTGGAGCCGCCACAGATCGCAGCACAGTAAGGGGACGTCACAGCAGGGGTCACTCCACGAGGCCAGAGCTTTAAACCGTCACAAAATATGACAGAACTTGTTCTGTTAAATGCTGATACATGTAGAGGCCCCCCAAATGAGTGGAGACGGTGTTGGAAGTAATTTTGCGTTGATGTCTCTGATCATTTTGCCCTTCCTTTCATCCGTCAGTGTCCGCTTTCAATCGGTCAATAATCCATCAGTATTGCTAAAGCCAAAAAACAAACAGGAGTTGATCCAAAACAGAGATGACCAGTAAATGGGATATTTGCATGTCTTCTGTGTTCTGTATCCACTCCTGCTTTTGGCTAGACAATCCTGATCCTTCCCATTCCTTCTGAGAGGTGAAAAGAAGGGGAAAACTAAACATAGTGGCAACGTCATAGAGTGGTGAGGGTGGAAACAGCATTAGGAAACCACAGGGTGTTCCAGTGAGACAGCGGTCACTTGGCAGCAGCATGAGTAGGCCACAGAGTGGCACAATGACAAATTCTGGAGGTGGCAGCAACATCAGGAGCCCACAAAGTGGCACAATGACACATTGTGGAGATGACGTCATTAAGAACAGCAACAGCATGAGGTCAGACAGTAGCACAATGACACAGTGTTGAGGTCACGGCATCAACAGCAGCATGAGGACAGACAGTGGCACAATGACAGAGTGTGGAGGTCACTGCAGCAGCCACAGCAGCCACAGCAGCCACAGCAGCCTGAGGTCAGAGAGTGGCACAATGACAGAGAGTGGAGGTGACGGTAGGAGCAACAGTATGAGGTCAGAGAGTGGCACAATGACACAGTGTGGAGGCCACGGCACCAACAGCAGCAGCAGCATGAGGTCATAGAGTGGCACAATGACAGAGTGTGGAGGTGGGTGGCAATACCAGTCCCTGGTAAAGATGGTGGAGAAACTGGCAGCAGATGTGTGGCATCAGGCGGGTGGCAGCATCAGAATAGTGGCTGAGGCAGGTAGTTTGAACCCAGACTCATTTCTCAAAGTTTTGGTGAGGCGTCATGGCTGATGTAATCTGACGCCTAAGGCATTGGTGTGTGGAAATCCTGGCCGATCCACGCCTGATTCATCTTGACAAAGGTCAGTCGTTCCACATTTCCCGTGGACAAGCGGGATGACCCTGCCATACTGAACACCCACTCTGATGCCACTCTACTGGCCGGGCAGGACAGCTTCTCCAGTGCAAACTCGGCAAGTTGCGGCCACACATCCAGTTTGGCTGCCCAGTAGTCCAGCGGATCTTCTAACTGGGGTGGCAGAGTGCTGTCCAAGTTGGCCACCACCTGTTGGTTCAGAGTCCGCTCCGGTCCTGCTGCTGCTGGTGACTGCCCTCCTCACTAGGCGGGTGAAGGAAGCTGCTCATCAGCGACTAGAGACTTAGCTTGCTGCTGGTGGAGCTGGTGCTGCTTCTTCACCCCCCCCCCCCCCGCCACCTTCCCACAGCAGCCGCAGCAGTGGTACGTGAGCGCTGAGGAACCCCCTGGTAAGACCTGTCAGAGGATGGACGATGCCACACATAGGCAGCGGCCAACTGACTATGGAGGATTTCTCTATAATATTTGAGTTAGTCCTCCCTCTCAGCAGCTGGGAAAAAGGCTCCCATTTTGAACCGGTAGTGAGGGTCCAATAGGGTGGAGAGCCAGAAGTCATCCCTCTGCCAGATGGTGACTATTGGGCTGTCACTAGCCAGGCAAATCAGCATGCTGCGGGCCATCTGCACAAGTGACTCTGAGGGACTCTCTGCCTCCATCTCCACTGTATACTGCCATGGTGCTTGCGGGTCATCTGCCTCGTCTTCTTCATCTCCATCTACCTCCTACAGATGCTCCTGCTCCTACTCTTGTCACCTGGGTAGAAAAATCACTCATTTCACCAGACAATGCTTGTGCTTCAATGTCCTCCTCCTCCTCCTCCAGTTCAGTCCCCACCGGACTCATGTGGCCGCGAGATGTAGTCAAGAAAAACAATCTTTCCCCTACCAGATAGAGGACTGGGGTAGTCCAAAAAGATACTTCCATCAGCAATCCCACAAAGAGTTTACCTAGACAAATACTTACAAAAGTAGGGATAGCCTAACAAAATTTATAAAACATAACATTTATTAATATTAACATTTATTAATATTACTCTAAAAACCCTACAAAAACCCTAACTTCCCCTATTATTAATACTAAATCCCTACCTAGAATAACGGAGCCCTCGTCCCAAAAAAGGACGACTCCACCAGAACCTCCTATCTATATCTCCCTGCAACAACCTACATTCATTAAGGATGAAAACCCCCATACCAGATATGACAAAACTGGGGTATATATGATATTTACACTGAACCTGGACCTATAATGTCCCAATAGTATCAACTGGACCTATACTGTCCCAATAAAGCCAAAGCCAACGCGTTTCCTCCTCAATCCAGAGGATTCATCAGGGCTCATAGCACTGGGATCCCTCATACGGTTGTAAATATTTGTCTACGCGAGATGTAGTCGCCACATCTCCAGTCCCCTGCCCAGACAGATTTTTCAGCATCTGTTCCAGGACATGAAGCAGTGGAATGACGTTATTCATCCCGTAGTCCTGGCGACTGACAAATAACGTGGCCTCCTCAAATGGCCTCAGCAAACGGCAGGTGTCATGCATGAGCTGCCACTGGCTGACATCAAAGTTACACAGGAGAGTACTCCTGTCCGCCTGGATCATCAAAGAATCGTTAATGGCCTTTCTCTGTCCATACAGTCGGTCCAACATGTGCAGGCTGGAATTCCAACGGGTGGAAACATCGCATATCAGCGTGTGTTGGGGGAAGTCGTTGTGCCGCTGCAACTCATGGAGGTTGTGCCTGGCTTTGTAGGAATGGATGAAGTGCACGCACAGTTTCCTGGCCATTTTCAGAATCTTCTGAAGATCGGTGGAAGACTTCAAGAACCTTTTCACAACCAGATTGAACACGTGCATCATGCAGGGCGCATGGACCATACCTCCTCGGTGCAGTGCGGACACCATGTTCCTCCCATTGTCCGTCACCATGGTTCTGATTTGCAGTTGGCGCAGAGAAAGCCACACATTGATTTCTTGCTGCATGACGTGGAGCAGTTCCTCCCCTGTGTGACTTCGTTCGCTGAGGCAAGCCAGGTGTAGAACCGCGTGACACTGCTGTGCCCTACACATGATGGAGCAGTACTTGTGGAGGCTGAGATTACGGAGGTGGTGGAGGAGGAGGCGGACATTGGCGGAGGATCAGCAGTTTGACAACATGGAGGAGAAAGCGGCGTCTCCTGTCCAAGTTGTTGGTGTGGCTGGGCAGGAAGCACATTCACCCAGTGGGCTGTAAACGACATGTACTGGCCCTGACTGTAGTTACAGCTCCACACGTCCATGCTGCCGTGCACCTTGGAACAAACAGATAAGCTCAAGGACTGGCCCACCTTCTTTTCTACATATTTGTGAAGGGCTGGTACTGCCTTTTTGGAAAAAAAATTACGGCTTGGAACTCTCCACCTTGGCTCGGCACAGGCCATTAATTCTCTAAACGGTACAGAGTCCACCATTTGGAAAGGGAGGGACTGCAGTACCAACAACTTGGACAGGAGCACGGTCAGCTTCTGCACCTTAGGATAGTTGGACACATATTGTTGTCTCTTTGCAATCGCCTCGTTGAACGACTGCTGGCACCATGAGTAGCGAGGAGCAGGAGCATCTGGATGGGGAGTTGATGGCAAAGAGAAACAGCTCCCTTCGGCAGAGGTGGTAGAGCCTTGACTGGCTGCAATGGCATGCGTGCCACTGGGTGCTGCTGCTGCTGCGGCGGCAGGATGGACCACTACATCTGAGCCACATTTCTCCCAGGCCACCGGATAGTGACACTCCATGTGTTGACGTAGGGCCGTGGTGCCAACGTTAGCTACCTGGCCACGCTTCACTTTCTGCCCACAGATTCTACATATACCCATATTCGGCTTCTCCGGTGTCTTAGCAAAGAACTGCCACACCGCCGGGTAGCTGATTTTACCGCCAGAGTGACTACTACTGCCGCTGCCTCGCTGAGCCCCTGTGCCGCTACTTTCTTGGACCTGTGAAGCGGGTTTTCTACTCTGTGGCCGCTTGGCTCCTGACCTCGCACTGCTGCTACCCTGCTGACTCACAGACACACTACCCACTTGCTGGCTGCACCGCTGCCTGAGGAGCAAGCTGATGCCCTCTTCTCCTGAAGATTACGGTCTCAGTATGCAGAGCCTGACTGCTTGCAACATAACCTCCCGTGCCACTCTCCATATCACTACTTTCCCGCCTACTGCAAGAAGCAGCGGATGTCTGCCCCACCTCTTTGCTGCCAAGTAGCTGCTGACTGTCCTCAAAGAGTTTGTCCTCGCTGTATAGTGACGCTGAGCCCAGACCACATAGTAAATCTCTGGCTGAGGGAACTGGATGGGACAGAGGTGGGTTGAGGACAGGTGAGGGCCGTTGACCCGCTCCCGAGCCATGCCAACTAAGGGTTGTGTCTGACGTTCCCACCGACTCTTGGCTGGGGTTGTCAGATGTCATCTGGGAGGAAGTGGATGACCTAGTCAACCAATCAAGAACCCTTGGGTTGCTGGTCAGCACACGGCCGCTAGATGACACCGGCAGTTCTGGCCTCACCGAGTGACCCCTGCTGCGACGTCCCCTTACTGTGCTGCGACCTGGGCCTGCTCCAGGAATGTTTGTGCCACTGCCACTCGCAGGTGAAGAGCCTGCCACCTCTCTGTCTGACATTGTTTGTTCAAAAATGTACAAACTCTGTTTAATGAAGATATCTGTATCTGATAAATACACACCCTGTGTTTGACTCCAAATGAACCCACTAAGAAGCTTGGGTAACCCTTGGATATAAATTGCGCTCCAAAAATGGGCAGGAAAAATTTACTTGTATGTGCCGTTTAAAAACACTGTGTATTTTACTGAATATAAAAGCGCAAACAGGCTTAATTAACCTTCGGATATAAATTATGCTACAGGCAAAATTTCTTCTTTGGCGTTGAAAAACACAGTTTCTTTTACTGACTACAACAGCAGAAAAACGCTTAATTAACCCTTGGATATAAATTGCGCAAAAGAAATGAGCTGCCAAAAATTACCAGCTATGTGGCGTGTTAAAACGACGTGTATTTTACTGACTACAACAGCAGAAAAATGCTTAATTAACCCTTGGATATAAATTGCGCAAAAGAAATGAGCTGCCAAAAATTAACTGGTATTTGGATTGAAAAAACCCTGTTTCTTTAACTGAATACAACAGCAACAACAGGCTTAGATAAACCTTGGATATTCAATGTGCTCCAGAACTGAGCAGATAGCATTAAAGGAGTTTTATCATTTGAACTGTTCGTGCTGTTCAGCTAATTCTCTCAGATTGAGTTTGAAATCCAAGGGCGTGTCTCTCCTGTCAGCAGGCGTGTCTCTCCTCCCAAGAGGCGTGTCTCCCCTCACTGAAGAACTGTGACATCATCATTTTGTATGAAGCAGGGGATGCAGAAGGTTGTCTGGATATAACAGCTCTGTAGCTCCTGCATGCTTATGTCTGCAGCCTTCAGTTCCAAAAGCTCCAGCAAGCACCTGTTATATCTCTTAGTTTACACACAAATGACACTGAAAGCCAGCAGCTTTTACTTATGTTCTAGTGGTGTTCATCCAAATTGTACTGACAACAGGCAGAGATCTTTACTCAACTACAAGGACAAATGTCAGCTTCAAGTAAAGATCTCTGCTTGCTGTCAGTGACACGCGAGTGAAAACAATGGGGGGAGAAGCAATCAGCTTTGAGAGAAGATCCTGCTCAACCTGTAACTAACTTGGGCTGGTAGTGCAGTGGTCTAGTTTTGATTTTACAATGAAGGGGTTTGGAGTTCTAGTCCCTCACAGAGTTATTTTTTTCCACCCTAAATTCTAAACATATGTAGAGAGACCTAAAATATATATGTCAATCTCTATAATGATATATATATACATACATAGCTCCCCTATATCATGTCTCATCCCCCAGAGTATATGCATTGTATCACATATGTTGGAAGTGCTTGGTGTGACTGCGAGGATGGGACACTATATAGGGGAGCTTTGTGTGTGTATATAAATACAATTATAGAAGTCTACACATATATTTTCATATCTTTACATATGTGTACAATTTATAAAAGAAATAAAAAAACTACTGATGGGGCATGAAATCCTAACCTCTCTCTTGCGGAGCGGAACAGCTAAGCACTGGACTACACAAACAGCTTGTACAAAGGCTGTGTTGAATCCTTATGTTATACACTACAGATGATGATGTCATAAGGAGACGGGGCTTGCATTAGATCTGAGGAACAGAACGCCCTCTTTTCAAAGTAGCAGCTTAAGGACTGGGCCTGTGAGGAGGTGAATCAACCTCTTGGCAAAAGCCCTTTAAACAGGCAGTAATTGCCCAGATCATCACCCTAGAGCTGGGAGATGTATATAGAGACAGCAGCCCTTGGTTTCACTATCGATTTTAACAGCTCAGAGGGGAGTAAACACAGAGTGTGCAGGCAGCCAATCACAGCGCAGGGGGTGTGGCCGGGGTGTTTCCTGTCTAGGGGCGTATCCCAACAGGCTAAATGAAATGTCAGCCAGCCAATCACAGTGCAGGGGGCGTGTCTAGGGGCGGGAACCATCCAGGGGGCGTGTCCGACCAGCAACAGCAGAAATAGAACACAGATTTACAGAAAAGCTCATATCTGCTAAACCAAGTGACTGAGGTAATGCAACCCAATTACAAAAGTGCTTATTTTTACTGTCCCCATAATCTGAGACATGATCTTTGTAACGATAAAACCCCTTTAAAATGTATATGCAGCTGCACTGGACGCACACTGGACTTCAGATCCAATACCCCACAAAATCAAAATTAGAACGTAAGGGAAGCAGTCTCTAAGAAAAGCTGTGACACCCCCCAAAATCGCTGTATAAAAGTTCTTTCTTTTAACTCATATATCCCTTCATATAACACAGTTTTATGTCCTGTGTTCCCTCCATATAATACAGTCACACAGTCTCCTGCCTGATAACAGAGGTTGGGGGGCAGTGTGCATTCCTTACATGTGTTTCATCATTTCAGGCTGTGTGTTTAACTGGTTATGGCACAGCAAGGAGCTTGTGGAGCCTGGAGATGAAGGCTCTGCAGACAACCTTCCCCTTCCCCTGCTTCACACAGAATGATGATGTCCGGGCTCTTCAGTGAGGAGAGACAGCCTGCTGAGAGAAGAGACACGCCTCCTGGCAAGAGAGACACGCCTGCTGAGAGAAGAGACTCGCCCCTGGATTTCAAATTCAATCTCATAGAATTAGCTGAATAGCACGAACACTTCAAATGATAAAACCCCTTTAAGCTACAGAGCCAGACTTTTTCCTCAAATGCTTTGTTTTTTCTGTTGGACAACCTACACATTGTAAACTCATTACATATTTTGGGATCCCCCACACCCTAAAGTGAGGACATCATATTCACAGTGTGAGTCACAGTGGGATAAGACTATTTGATTTGTCTTCTTTTGTTCAGCATCTGCTTATAGCCATCATTAATTATTTCATGAACACATATATTACTACTATGAGCAGTACTCCCTGTATTATCATCTGGAGCATGCTCGTCAGCCGCTCATCTCAGCCTTTAAACCATTTTGCCGGGTTTAGGAATGACAAGGTTTCACCCCACTATAAGTCTTCTTTTACCTGGCATTTTCTGAACCAATCATCTCTCATTTTTGCAATTTTATTTAGACCAGTATTTATTTGAAAGTTTCCTTCTCTGTCAATGTAGTCATAGCAGGAAGGGCTGGTTATCTGGCATGAAGATAATTCAGAACTATTATTTGTTGACTCATTATTAGGATTACCTGACCTAGTTGTGTCCTGGTGCAATTCTGTTTGCCAATAACATCTCAGATCATGTCATGGAGATAATGTTTGGCCTTATCCCAAGTCTGTATTACCACTGGGCACAGTATACTGCTGCCAATTTTACTACCTGTATCCATAGAGATTAGATGAGATTTTCCATTTCTCCTTGACCCGTTATCTATTATCTGTGATAGCCTGACTACGGTGCACATTCCTTCAGCACCAAGGGTAATACATTTGTATACCGAGTGTCCACAGAAATAATACATGTAACCGATCCACCAATACCATGTACAAGGGTGACGGTTCCATTATACACATACCTTGTGTTTCTTTGTATTTCACTGTCACCAGGTCCCCCCACCATGTTCCAATATCAACAAGAGAAGTCGTCACCAATATAGTGGGGAGGCTGGTTGCCTTAAGTCTCATCACTTTTTCCAGTATGAAAGCACTTCACATTTTGGATCATGGTTGTCTCCTACCAGGCAAGTAGGTCCTGTGCCATAGTTTGCTCGGATATTATCACAGATGGAGGCCTTATGAATTGACACTTTCAGTTCATGGGCCCATGTTTACCCAATTCTTACTACAGGGACTGGTACTCTTTTTCATTTCCCACCGTCCTCTGTCTGCACGCTCTGAGAGTTAGCTGTGTCTGTCGTGAGATTAATTTGGAAAAAGAGGGAGTATGTTCAACTAGCTATTCCATCATTGGTTCTGCTCTGGGTTTACCTTATCCATCTGGATAAGGGGTAGCAAAGCATGATGGACAGTTCCTTCCAGGTTACTGGAACTACTAGGAATGACATCAATTCTGGCACTCACTGGAGTGTGGATACATATTCAACAGTCACCGTAGCCTGTGTCGGTATTTTCAAGAAGTGAGTCATTTAATAGTGTATGATGCTAGAGGAACTTATTGTCCCAAGGATCATATGGACCATCAGGAAGAGGAAGACAGCATTCTTAATCTTCCTTTATTCACTGGGGGAATGACCCTTTTGCAGTAGCTGGCATGGATCTAGTTGTTCTTTTCTTCTAGCTTTAATGAGGTTTCTGTTGTCAACAAGACTTGGTAGAGGCCATCTTAATGGGGCTCGAGACTCCTTCTCACGTGTCTCTTAAGGACCACATAGCCATATGGCTTGAAGTTATGACTGTTCAAGTCGCTGCCCAGATCTGGAATGTAATCAAAGACTAGTTTATGTACTACTCTGAGGTGTTTGCTTAGAGCCTGTACATATCCTGTCATACAGTTGTGTTTCATTTGTAAAGCTTGTGGGAAATAGAGCCTTGTCTTGGCAGGGGTGCCAAACAGGATCTCGTAGGGAAACAGTCCTGTCTTTTTATGAGGTGTGCAGCAGACTAAGAAGAGGGCTAATAGTAGGCACTCTGTCCAAGGCTTTCCTATTTCTTCCATAGATTTCAGTATTTTTAGCTTCAAAGTTCCAATTAATCGCTGTACTTTTCCACTGCTATGAGAGTGGTGGGATACGTGAAATGTCTATTCTATACCCAGTTCACCTGCCACTTCCCTCATGTCATCCCCTGTTAAATGTGTCCCTCCTTTGCTTTCTGTTGTTTCTGGCAGATTCCCAGTGGTCTCCACACACAGTCAAATATTCTAAACAGTATGCGGCCTGTGAGTGTCAGTATGACATAGGCGCTGTGAGGTCATACTAACGCAGGTCACAGAAGATGTCACAACACCAGCACCAGATGCAGTTTTAAAGAGATGTTCTGTGGGGGAATGGGGCAAGATGAGTATTATTATTATTCTGATGGGGGTTTTTTTAGTTACCAAGGATGCATCTGTATATATACCTCTTGGGGGGTCACCTATATTCCTAACTACTGAAGGGGCACCCATATACCTACCTACTGGGAGGGCACCTATATCCTTACCTATTGAGAGGGCACCTATATCCCTAACTACTGTGGGCACCTATATTCCTACCTACTGAGGTGGGCACTTATATAGCTACCTACTGGTGGCACTTACATCTCAACCTGAAGGGCCACCTACAAACCTATTTACTGAGGTACCCCTAGAACTCTATCTACTGAAGGGACACATATACCTATCTACATGATGCTGTTTCGCAATTTTCTAAGCAATTTTCTACATGATGCTGTTTAGCAATTTTCTATTGATTAGCTGCATGTTACTGTTCCTCTTTTCTCGGGAAATCTTCTTCATGGCTACTCCTCATTTCGAACCAGTGACCTTTTGCTTGGGAATCAATCAAAAAAAAAGAGCTATTTAGGAAATGTAGAAAGGTTTTAATTTGAGTATACAAGGAGAAAAAAGATTTTTTCCCCCCCTGGACAAAAACAGTAGCAATGCAGATACATGACAAGAATCTGAATAACTATAAGTGTCTTTTTATATATGTAAATGTCTGGTTTCAACTGTATATCTGTACCTACTGGGACACCTATATCCTAACCTACTAAGGGGGCACCTATATGCCTACCTACTGAGGGGGAACCTATATCCCTACCTACTGGTGGCATCTATATCATTACCTAGTGAGAACACCTTAGCCCAATATGAAAGTAAGTGGGGCCCTGTATTGCTCCTAGGGTTGCTCCTCTTTTAAACCCATTGTGTTTAGCCTAGTGCAAAACACATAAAATACAGCCTCCACCTATCACCACATACCCCCACCTACATCTACCACCGTATGGGGAGTTTGCACAGGGGTATGAGGATTCTAAGTGCTGCCAATTTCTTCACTGATGTCTGGGCTGGAATTAGTCATCATGGTGGTCTAGGACAAAAGGGAAAATTATGGGAAGTGAACGACTCATCAGTGCAGATGTCATCTATGATTCACTGGCTGAAACTGACGAAAATCACTTATATGTCTGCGGACCTCCTGTGTACAGCTGGTAGTCATTATGTGGTGGTCTTGTGGTCATGGTGTAGCAGTGTTATTTGGTCTTTAGGTATTGTTAGGATATTGTCTTAAACATGCGGCATTCTTTTTTAGTTACAGTATGACGGTAATATGTATGGTATATTTGCTCCATGTATAGATGTATTATTTGTTGACTATATTATTCAGAGGTATTACAGTTTCATATATAGATTATCTCTTTTGAACATTTTTTTGGCCAATTTTCTCTTTTAACAGTGTATGCTCGGTGAAACATATTATGAAAAAAAAAAATGTGCAAAATTTGGACAGGAATTTCATTTTTAACCCGAAAAAAAAAACATCCAAAAATCATGCAAAGAAGACAGTGCTCCAGATCTTTTAGGACTCTAGCAATGCCCCTGGGCAAACCGGTAAAGAGGTCTATGCAAATTAGGCGAATTCCTATATCCATAACTTGGGAAGTTGTATATAGTTTATAATTTTTGGAATGGTTATAGCGGTAAAGGGATGTGTTTCTAGGGGACCTTTACTACTTTTCCTGTATTGTGTTTTGTATGTTTCATACAGGCTCAGGAGTACCTGGCTGTGGCAGTACTAAAGTTGGGTTTAACCCAATATTTGTCTATAAGGTAACACATGGTGGTCTTGGACTAGTGGACCAGTTCATGGGCTGCTTGGGCCATCACTGGGAAGGGAACCCATGGGGACAGAATTATTCCCCGAGAAAAACAGGCCACGTGCTAATTGGGGCTGCCATTTTTTTCCCTCCCCTTTTCACCCTTTGAGTTTTGGTTTTGAAGGGCCAAAAGGGACTATGGGTGACGGGGTCTATCAGGTACACAGCCTGTATGTTCACGGTATCTCTAACTTTTCCACAACCTGTTTAGCTGTTTTGCTGTGTCGATCTTTGTTCATTAATGTTTCCCTTTGATTTTTCAGGGGTTTCAGATTTTGTGCCTGTTCTGACTATTATTATTCCAAGCCCTGTGGACAATAACAGGACTTTCATCAGTTCTCTGACACTTTTTGCATTTTTGATGGGTTTTCCATTTGATGTTAGCAATGGTCGGGCTCTCCATATGGGCTAATCCAAATGCTTATCATGAGTCTGTGTGTCATGTTTGCAGGCTAACCGTTGGCTGCTTTAAAGCCTCTTTTTAGTGCCTTAAAAGGGGTTTTTTCTCGAAGTCAAAAATTTCGTGGGAATCTTGAATGAAAAACAAAAATTTTTTTACCATTTTATTATTATTTAAAAAAACTGCCACCGTTTTTTTTTAGTGTCCCTTTTTGATCCTTTTTTTTAAAAAACTCATCTCCAGGGATCGACCCGGGCTGAGAGCTTCCAGTCCCTAGCCCACATCCTCGATATCAAATTTCCTCTCAGGCAGCTACTGGTGTTCAAACCCAGGTGATGTCACCTTAAACCCCTCCTTTTTACTCCTTTTAATTTGTCAAACATTGCAAATAAATAAATAAAAAAGAAAAACCCCAATGAGGTCTGTGCATGAGAAAAGGGAAAAAAAAAAAACAACACAGGTTGGTTCCTTGGGGGGTTTGAACCTAGAACCCTTTTGGGCTGTGGGGCAAAAACATTACCTCTCAGCTACTAACAATGCTTTTATATAAACAATAGAGAGAGAAAAGGCCGGGGATGTCATCCGCTGGTCAAGATATGCAATTTTAAAAAATCACACCGCCCCCCTTCGGCCACAGAGCTGAAGGCTTATGACCCATGAAAAGCATAGTGAGAAAAAAAACCCCCCGTTTTTTTTATCAGAGATCAGGGAGGGGGTTACAGTTTGATGGGGGAAACACGAATTTCAACACATAAGTTTAGTAAAAAAAAAGAAGTTAGCTGTGGATATTTCATGGTAGCTAAATAAACAGGGAGATTGCTTCCAGGAACTTTCATATGTTTCTGTATTCAAGGGACCTAAGGGAACCCATCAGCTGTTTCATGATACCTGAACCACAGTGGCATGAAATAGCTATAGACTGCTTAAAGGGGTTTACTCACTACAAAAATTAGCTCTCAACATAAAGAGACAGTTAAATGAAGACTTTTTCCAAGTACACTTAGATTTTACGTTAGTCATGAGATAAGAGTATAAGGTTTCTATGTTTATCTGCATACCAGACAGATGTATGTTTTCTGATTAGTTTAGAGTAGGGGGCAGGGAATACCCCACTGACTGACTAAGGGATTTCAGGTGTGTGAGAGTGTGGAAGGTGGATTAAAGGGGGGCCGAGAGTGTAGGAGGGGGATTAGAGTGGTGGGTTGAAAGTATGGGAGGGGGATTAGAGTGGAGGGTTGAGATTGTGGGAGGGGGAATCACAGTGATGGGGAGATTGTGGGATAGGAGTTAGAGGGGGTGAGATGCGGATTAGAGTGGGGTGAGAGTGTGGGAGTGGAATTGGGGGGGTGAGAGTGTGGGAAGGGGAATTGAGAGGAGGTGAGAGTGTAGGAGGGGTATTAGAGTGGGTGAGGGTGTGGGTGGGGATTAGAGGGGGGAGAGTGTGGGATGGGTGTTAGAGTGAGGGGGAGAGAGTGGGTTAAGGTTAGGTTAGATTGTTGTGAGTTAGGGGGTTGACTGGGTTAGGGGGGTTAGAGTTGTGTGAAGAAGGGGTAATTTAGAGACGGGAGGGAGAGGTTAAAGTGTTGTGGAGTATTTTTTTTTTTAGAGTAGAGGGTGAGGAAGGGAGGTTTAGAGTGGGGGTGAGAAAGTGGGGAGTGGGGGTAGAGGTAGTGATGGCGTAATGCGCACATAGTTTTCCTATCTTAGAAAAGTTGGGTGATTCCCATCCCCCATAGGTGACATTCATATTTTCTAAGATAGAAAAACTGTATGCCACCTGTAGGAGATAGGACATCACCCATTTTTCTGGATGCTGGAGCACCAAGAAAAGCTGGATGATTCCGAATCCCCCAAAAGTGGCATCCAGTTTTTCCTAGAACAGGAAAACTGAATTGCACGAGTGCTATATTATGGAAGCACCCAGCTTTCCTTCATGTGGGATAGACTATCTAGTGGTCTGGGGAGCTGAGTGATAAACATCCTCCACACAGCATTCCTGGATGTAGGATAAGCTATCCAGACATTGTATGTGTGTACTGTTTACATACAGGTTCCAATTTGGACTACTTCGGATTAGATGGACTATGTTGGATCAACCTTGGCTCTATTTATTTAATAAAATGGTTAAAGAGGGCTGTTGTCCGGGAGTGTTTATTTAAATAAAAGTTTTTTTGTGTGTGTTTTGTGTCCATTTTTTTCCTCATTTATTACAGTTATAGTAATGGAGGTGTCTGACAGATGCCTCTTCATTACTATCGCTTGGGCTTGGTGTCAGTCAGTGGTGTTTTTTGTCACTCCAAGGCTTACACAAACGCCCAATCACTATTAGCTAAGTACCCAATGTACCAGTGGTATTGGGAAGATCTGGGTAACCATCAGAAGCGGACACTCAATTCTGATAGTATCAGGCTGCAGCTGTCGGTTTTACCTTGGCTGGTTATGTAAAATAGGATGGAACCCCACATTGTTTATATGTTTACCTGTGTGTTGAGGCAAATTGATATAGTAAGACTCACTGTTACTGACATGTGATGGGAAAATCATTCTTTTTGATTGGAGCACCTTATTATTATTATTATTATTATTATTATTATTATTATATAGACCTACACAACTTTCTGAATTACCAAAATCTGGAGCTGTGTGATTCTAGAGTGAGATCAATCATTGAGCTGAACTGTGCATTTCATGTATTTAATTACCAAATAACGAACCCTTAACATAATGAATTTACCAGGATTGTGCAATGGACTGAACGCTCTTGCCAGAACTTGATGCAACCAGCTCTTCTGTAATACAAGCGTTAATCCATTTATTGAACGGTAAAAACTGGATTGTAATTGCTGTTTAATAGACATTACAAAAACTATCCTCTCCTCTATGCTAATTTCCTCCATGATTCATTTTTGTACATATCATTGTGCTACTACGGGGCCTGTTTGACACTTCTGGTCTTTGCACTCTGTCGTCATAGGAAGTGCTTATCATTTTGTATGGTAAATGGTTTCTATAGTCTTACACATGTGTAAAGGTACCATTTGTTAAAATCATCCTGGTCGATATGCATAAATAGTAGAGCAGCTGGGATATTGTTTCTGGGTCACTTATTGCTCATTATTTAACAGTGTTGTTTTGTATGAAAAAAACAATAATTCTGGTTTCTAAAAATACCATACGCCGTTCTTGGAAACATTACATGTTAACAATAGGCGACAGGGTGAAGAGGCGGAATCAAAAGGTTACATTACAAACTGGTACAAGGACGCCATCTGCTGATAGAAGCATCACAGACACTGTGGAATATTTATTCTAGTATATGGATGTAGCAAAATTTATTTATCAGCGATCTTACGACATCATGTTATCTGATCCTAGATCACTTCAATAGCCATTAACCCCTTAAGGACCCGGGGTTTTTTTTTTGGTAACACGTTCGTTTTTCCCTCCTCGCCTTCTGAAAGCCATAACTTTTTTATTTTTCCACCTACATAGACATATTAGGGCTTTTATGTTGTGGAACAAGATGTACTTTCTTACGGTGTTATTCACTGTACTATACAATATACTGGGAAACCGCAAAAAAATTCCAAGTGGGACAAATTGTGAAAAAAAACGTATTTTCACCATGTTTCTGGGTATTTTGCTTTTACGGCGTTCAATCTTCGGTAAATACAATGTGTTATCTGTATTCTACAGGTTGTTACGCATGCGGCAATACCAAACATGTAGGGTTTCGGTTATGTTTTGGTACCGTAAAAAAATTCCAAACATTTTCTATTTCTGAAATTTGCGCCGCAGCGCCATTTTGTGCGACCAATAACTTTTTTTTACTAACACCTACGGACGTCCGTGAGGGGGAATTTTTTGCAGGCTGAAGTGTACTTTTTATCGCTAGCAGTTTGGAATGCATGCGACTTTTTTGATCACTTTTATTTCATTTTTTGAGTGATGTAAAATGACCAAAAAACGCAATTTTGGCGATTGGAATTTTTTTTCTTTTATGGTGTTCAGCGTACAGGATAAATGATGTTATATTTTTATAGATCGGACTTTTTCGGACGCGGCGATACCAAATATGTGTAACTTTTTTATTATTTTAATGATTTTATTTGTAAAAGTGGAAAAGGGGGGTGATTTGAACTTTTTTTTTTTTAAACAATAATTTTTATTCCGTTTTCCAACATAGAAAAACAAAATAACATGCATTGGGTAAACACCCCACATCAATTTTACAATAAACAGTTGTGTCATGAGCTATCAATACAAAGTCTGTTAGGGATATTACACTGTATACATAATGATAAGAATAAAGCAATAATGTAAACTTCACATACATACATATATATGTATCACAGTTAACAAAATTGATATTGCTTCAGATATTGTTTGAGCCAATAGAGGTATGAACCGTACTGTAGTGTGAATTCAAACATTATATTATATGACTACAGGTGTGTGGAACATCTCAACAGTAGTGCAGTTGCCGATGTGTAGATTAAATCATGGTGAGACGTAACATCAGTTGCTGAAATTAAACAGACATTATCATAGCAAAATTGTCTGGAGCATTTAAGCTAGGCAGAAGCTCCAATTTTTAATAAGAAACGATTATGAGGGGATAGGAAGGGACGGTTAGGAATGGCGGGGGGGGGGGGGGGATCTGGCCACACCAGTATATCCCTAGGTTCAAGGTGATCTTAGGTTGATTTATTTTGTAGGAAGTGGTTATCATCCATCCATGGTTGCCAAAGTGAAAAGAATTTAAAAGTCCTGCCCTCTCTGAAAGCCAACATTTTTTCGTACATACAGTTTGTAGAAACTATTTCTACGACTTCTAGCTCCGAGGGAGGGTCAGGCTTCTTCCACCGCCTAGTAATAGCCAGTCTAGCTACATGGAGGATGTGACACACAACTGTCCTATTTAATAGCGGAATTTTGTGTATATCAATTAAAAATAAGGAAAATTCTGGTGTTTCCGGACATTGCACTTGGGCGAATTTTGAGGACATCAGTAGGATAGCTTTCCAAAATTGAATTAGTACAGGGCAATGCCAGAATATGTGTAATAGAGATCCCTGACCTCCACATCCTCGCCAGCAGAGAGGAGAAACTGCCGGGTAGATGAAGGACAGACGAAGAGGGGTATAATACCATCTGGTTAACATTTTTTGATATTGTTCTTTAAAGCTGGTAGATGCTGAGGATTTATGGGCCCATTGAAGTGCTACCATCCATTGATGGTTTGAGTATGATCTTCCCAACTCCCTTTCCCATTTAATAATATCTTCAGTTTTAACAAAGTCAAAGTTATTGGTCAATAAATTATATATCAGTCTAGAGCTCTTTTGGGTCTTAGGAAGTTTTTGATTTAGAAAAGACAGAATTGGAGTGAGGATCTTGAAAGTTGGGTTAGAGTTGTTTTTTTAGAAAATGAAAAATTTTATTGTATTGGAAGAAGTCTGTATCAGGTAGCCTATAGCGAGATTGAACAGAGGAAAAGGAGTGCAAGGAGTCATCCACGAACAAGTCCTGAATAAGAGTTATACCCTGTTTTTCCCAATTTGCAAATGATATATGGGGAAGGTTGAAGGATAGATTCTGGATCGGGACTGGGAGGGTCTTGGAAGCAATTGTTGAGAAGTTGTCTGGGTGTACTAGATCCCAATATTTTGTAGAGATTATGATCGGTAGGGAGTGGGAGGCCTGAAGTAGTTTAGAGGCAGATGAATTAAGTAGCCAGGCTTTCATAGAGGTAGTATTCAAAAGACCGGCTTCCATATAGGACCATATTTTGTTGTCGGATGGGGACCACCAATATTGTAGCTGGTCAATAGTGACCGCAATATGGTAGGCTTTTAGTAACGGGAGTCCCAGACCTCCATACCGCTCACATTTGTGCATAATGGAAGATTTTACACGGGGGCGTTTTGAGCTCCAAATGAATTTATTCATTTGTGCTTGAAATAAGGAGAACAGCGTATTAGAAATAGGTATAGGTAATGCTCTCAAGAAGTAGAGGATTTTGGGAAGTATTACCATTTTGTAGAGGATGATTTTACCTAGCCATGAATTATCTATTTTAGAGATTCTGTTTAATTCCTTTTGTAGGTCGTTGTATAGGGGCATAAGATTAGTTTTTGCTAGACTAGAACATTTTTTGGTAAGTTGAATACGTCAATAAGATATCAATGCAGTTTGCCATTGAAAAGGAAAAGAGGATTTTAACGTTGTAGAGTCATGAGGACTAAGGTGAGAATCCAAAATTAAAGATTTAGATGAAAGAAGGAGAATGTGAGAAGAAAGAAGGAGAAGGTGAGAAGAAAGAAGGAGAATGTGAGAAGAAAGAAGGGAAGAAGAAGGTGAGAAGAAGAAAGAAAAAGAAAAGAATAGAAAGGAACAAGAAGAGAAGAATCAAGGACAAGATGCATTGAATCCGGGTGTTAACCTGTTGAGACAATTTCAAACTCGAATAAGCCCAAAGGAAAGGAAAAGTTGGGAGGAATTGGAAGCAGAAATACACCAAGATGGATTCTAGAGGAAAGACAATAGACTTTGTTTACCAAGGGCATTATATCCAGCTGTAGTACAATGGGCTCATGGTACTATCCACAGAGGAACTAACCAGATGATTTCTTCAATCAACAAGATATACCTAGCACCCGGAATCTCCATTTTCCACGACAAATAGCCATGCTAGAAGTTGTGAGATATGCAATACTTGTAACCCAGGAGGACTGATGCCAACACCAAGTATGCATTTGGCTAAACACTATATCCTCTCCAGCAGATCCAGATTGAACACATTGAATTACCCAATAGTGGAAAATACAAGTATGTTCTAGTAGTGGTGGATATGTTCTCAGGATGGCCTGAAGCCTACCCAGTTATGAACATGACTGCCGGATCCAACGTGAAGAAACTATTGACTAAATTGATATTCAGATTCGGGATCCCTGAGGTTATTAAATCTGACCAAGGACCTGCCTTCACTGCAGAAGTAACCAGAGACATTTGGAAACTAGTAGGAGCTGACCTTGACCTGCACACCCCCTACCATCCCGAATTCAGCAGAAAAGTGGTAAGAATGAACGCCACTCTGAAGAACAAAATTCTGAAAGCTAGAAAATAAACATCCCTTCCCCGGCCGGAGATCCTGCCCATTGCCCTCTACTCTGTTAGAAACACCCCTAGGCAGCCCCACTGGTCTCACTCCTCAGGAGATAGTATTCTCAGGCCCGCCCAGATTGCGGAGGTTTCACACATAGCAGTTGAGTGCAGGGAATGATAGCCTTGTAAAATATGTTCTAAATCTGTGTAATGAATTGAAACTAATCCATGCTATAGTGTTCTCCTCCATTCCAGATCCAGACTCTGATAAAAGCTACAACCTGGTGACTTTTTGTGGGTGCAGAAACACATCAGAGATTCTCTGGAGCCCAGATTTGACCATACCAAGTACTTTAAACTTTCATAGCTGATAATTCTCATTGTTTAGCTTGGACACTGTCAGTCTGAGCTCTGAGCTGCTGGCCATTCTGCTGATCCTCTCCTTTGTATGTTAGACCCCCTTTCTTACTTGTATTCAGGAAATGAGGATCTTTCACCAGGATCTGCTGCTGTCTTGTCTGTTTTCTGGGCGCTTTGCTTTGTGTTCTGCGTCCTGGGCCCATAACCTGTTGCAGATTGCAGCTATCTGGAGTAGAAGCAAAGGCATACAGACCGTTGTGGAAGTAAATCCATTTGTGATGTTTACTGGAGATACACAGCCAACATTACATGCTTAACTTGAGTCTTGCCAACATGGAGGGTACAAGAGAGATGCGTAACAGGTACAGTAACAAGAACTAGCATAGCAATGCATAAGCTAAGAAACACTTAACACATAACTCAGCGCCACCTGCTGTCTGTATGACTTAAGTTCTTTAACATAAGCTGTAGCTGTTGTATATACTTCAACAGGGGTAAGTCCATGAATGAGTCTGGTTCTGGTGGTAGAGGGAACGTGGGTGTAGTTTGCAACGGAACTGAGGTTAAACTCCTGAGTATCCTGAAATACAATGTCCCCCACAATGAAGGTAAGAGTGGTGTTTGTGTCCCAAATTGAGGTAATGAACGTACAAACGTCAGGTGATTTGGATTCACTTTTAGGGTCCAGATATTCACCCTTAGGGTTACGAGTAGTTTGTCCAACGGTGACGTGTTGTCGTGGAGTTTGATGATAGGACCTGTGGGCAGTATCCCCAAGGAAGTCAGCGGGTGTTCTGAGTAATGTGTCCTCTCCTAGAGCAGCAGTCTGTGTGCTGTGAGCAATAGGAAAAATACTGGAGTCCTTTAATTTGGATTGCAGATGTGGGTCCTGGCATCCTGTAGCTAATGGCAACTTGTCCTCCTCCCCGTCTTCCTCTCCGTTAGCATTGAAAGTCAGAATAGCGGCTATAGAGGAGGAGGGTGTCCTAGAAGCAGTGAGCAAAGGGTAGAGTGGTTGCGGGGCTGGTGGTGGTGTTTGTTGTGATGTTGCAGGTGTGCTGGCAAAGACGTTATCACACGACAGTTGCATATCAATGTTTACATTAGTAGTAACAAGTGAATTGCACGGAGGAGAGGTGGGAGTAGGAATGTTATTAGGTGTAGCAAGATGGCCGCTGTTCAACTTCAACCCGGAACTTCCGGGTTCTTTGGATTGCTTAGGACTACAAATATGGCCACAGGAAGTGGAAGGGGCGGGGTTTGGTTTTGCCTTTCCGGATGCAGAGAGTGTTTGGACTTCATTAAAATGGCTACAGGAAATAAAGGGAGGTTCTGGCACGGGAGCTGAGGGAAGAATACCGAGAGGGGCAGGAGGTGAGGTAATGCAAGATGTAATTAGTGTTGTACGTTCCCTCCCACAATCTATGCAACTTTCAGCGTTAATGGAATTTGATGACGACAGCACAGCCAACATTAAAAGTCGCCATCTTCGAATGGCGGCAGCTCACTCTTTATACATATTCATTCTTCAAATCCTTCTTATTTTTTACATTCAGTTTCAATGAAACCTGCCGGTAACAGCAGAGAGTGGAGGCAGCTCCTATCTCTGCTATTTAACCCATTAGATGCTGCAGCTGCTGCACACCATTCCTCCCTCCGATTGACTAATGAAGGCTTCCATAGTCACCATGTAGTTTCTATTACTTCCTGAAATGCTGTTCACATTTTGACATCATGAGACCAAGACAACACCTTACAATTGATCAACAGTACCCCGCCATTGTGAGGCTTCATGCAGGATGTTTCCACTGAGCTCGAAGTGACATCAGCAGGTTGCAACACAGATACAGAGAGACTGGAAGAGTCACAGAAAGACAAAGAAGTGGACATCCTTTGGCTACATCACACACTGATGACCGCTTCATTGTAAGCAATGCCCTGTGGAACCAGATGATGAATGCCACACAACTTCATGCACGTTTAAGGGAGGTGAGCGGTAATCAAGTGTCATGTCAGAACATTCATAACCGTTTATATCAGCGTGGTCTGTATTGGAATTGGACCTCTGGATTGGTAAAGGGCTGCTATTTGTGTTGAATCACATTTTCAACAGATGGATGTTGATGTTTCAGGAAAGAAACATCAGAGAACAAACACCCCAAAACCACTGCTGGTAAAACACAAACTGGTGGTGACAGCATTATGATCTAGGGAATGTTTTTGCGGTATTCTAGGCTCACTCATCCATGTGGAAGGTATAGTTACATAGTTTGCAAGGCTGAAAAAAGACATCCAACCAGCTCAGCCTAAGGATAACAATATGTTTACACAGAAACACAAACACAAAGCCATACTTACAGCTCAATGGCTGGACAACAGACTAAGCCCTGTATCAGCCAATATAAGCCCCAATGCTACTTGGGATAGCTATAACGGGTGCAAATAACTAAGGAGAGGTCACACACCCATCCACCAGGAGGGCAACTAAATAATCTTTTTTTCTGTATATTTACACAGCTGATTTGGACGCTTCAAATACTTGTCTGAAAAATGCCTGATATGCAGTAGTTTTCCAAAAAGGATTTGATGAGGTTTTTGAGAAGCACGTTTTTTGACGAGGTTTATTTGATATATGCTCTGATCATATTAAAAATTATATAAAAAAATGCTCCGCAGGGACATAGTGCTCAGGGACATGGTACAGAGATGCTGGCTGCCAGAGGATATACCCAGCGCAGAGGAGATCCTGCACACCCTGGACATTCAGGAACAGCAGAGTACAGTCTATAGCTGATTGTGCGTTGTGGTCTGAACTCTCTCATACACATAAATGGGAGTTTTGAGTTTAGACGAGCACTGATTTTTGGTTGTAATCGGGACTCCTATTCATGTCTATGGGAGATTTTTGTGATCAGAGCATTCATTAAATAAAACCATGTAAAAAAAACTATAGTATAGACTATAGTAAATAAACTATATGGTATACATATTAGTATATATAGTAATGTGTATATATATATATATATATATATATATATATATATTATATATATATATATATATATATATATATATATATATATATATATATATATTTATGTATATAGATATTTTATTACCATAACTCCAAACCCTACCCTAACTTCAACCCTAACCCTAACGCAATTGCTCTTTCACTGTATGGCAATGAAGGGGTCCCATCATCAAAGAGTACATGACCAGCAGTACCCTCCACCAGCAGATCTACTGGAGAAGCACTGCTTCCTGCTTCCTGATCTATGCCCTGAACTTCACTGACAGACTGTGTTTCCTGCATGGCAGTGGAGAAGTGCACCTAGACCTGAAGCCCTCTGGTGTTGGTGACTTCACCTGCTCGCAGCTGCTTGCAGAAGGGAGAATATGGAGAGGATCTGTGCTGCTCCATCTGGGGGGTGTCTACACCCACCAAGCCCTGGAGCTGCTCCACAAGGACATAGTGCCAGGGACATGGTGCAGAGCTGCTGGCTGCCAAAGGACACACTCGGTGCCAAGGACAAGCTGCAAACGATGGACATTCAGGAACAGCAGAGTACAGTCCATAACAGATTGTGCGTTTGTGGTCTGAACGCTCTCATACACATAAATGGGAGTTCCTAGTTTAGCCGAGCACCGATTTTTGGTTGTAATCGGGACTCCTATTCATGTCTTTGGGAGAGGTGTAGAGATCCAATTTGTGCTGGAGTGGATTTTTGCTGTGCAAACGCATCAAAATATGCTCTAGAATTTGTGTGAGGTGTTTTCATGGCAAAAATCCAATCCCATTGATTGCTATATGAATTTTACTCATGTAAAACGCCTTAAGAATTGATGTCACTTCATTTTTAGCACCTGAAAGGTAGTACCAAAATTGCGCAGAAAAACTGATCATGTGAAATAAGATGCGGTTTTCTATTGAAATCAATTAGTCCAAATCATTTGTGTGAACATACCCTAAGAGGTAGATGCTGATTCTCCTCATTTTGTCATCAGCAAGTGGCCTGATGACATCATGCTGCCCACAGATACAACCTGTTTGCCTGTCGCTAAGTGGGAAAGACTTTGCTGCAGGGAACCCCATACATGCCAACTCTCCCGTTTTTGGCGGGGGGGTCCCGCTATTTGGGGTCCCCTCCCGCCCTCCCGGGGGAGTTGGCATTCCTCCCGCCGCCTGCAGGTGCTGGTGCGCTACTCTTGCGCCGCGGGACCGCTCCTACAGGCGGGTGAAGCGGCCGCAGTGTCCGCTCACCCGCCCGCGGTCTCACTGTGCGGGGAGGAGGCAGGAGGGATCGCTCCCTCCTCCCTCCTCCCCCTGTATGTACGGCGCCGGTGTGTGCGCGCAACATACAGTTCAGCGGCGCAGGGGGAAGTGACGCGCGGCTGCAGGGGAGTGACGCGCAGCTGCTCTCACTTCCCCCTGCGCCGCTGAGGAGATCGGGCAGGAGCTGGCCGCGCTGCAGGAGCCTGGTGAGGTGAGTGGATTTTATTATTTTATTTTTATTAGCTTTAGGGGGCTCTACCTGGCTAACAGAGAGGGCAACTACCTGGAAAACAATGGGGGAAATCACCTGGCAACAATGGGGGCACTACCTGGCAACAGATGGGGGCACTACCTGGCTAACAGATGGGGGCACTACCTGGCAAACAGAGGGGGCACTACCTGGCAACAGAGGGGGCACAACCTGGCAACAGAGGGGGCCCTACCTGGCAACAAAGGGGGCACTACCTGGCTAACAGATGGGGGCACTACCTGGCTAACAGATGGGGGCACTACCTGGCTAACAGAGGGGGCACTACCTGGCAACAGAGGGGGCACTACCTGGCAACAGAGGGGCACTACCTGGCTAACAGAGGGGGCACTACCTGGCAACAGATGGGGGCACTACCTGGCAACAATGGGGGCACTACCTGGCTAACAGATGGGGGCACTACCTGGCTAACAGAGGGGGCACTACCTGGCAACAGAGGGGGCACTACCTGGCTAACAGATGGGGGCACTACCTGGCAACAGAGGGGGCACTACCTGGCAACAATGGGGGCACTACCTGGCTAACAGATGGGGGCACTACCTGGCTAACAGATGGGGGCACTACCTGGCTAACAATGGGGGCACTACCTGGCTAACAGAGGGGGCACTACCTGGCAACAATGGGGGCACTACCTGGCAACCAATGGGGGCACTACCTGGCAACCAATGGGGGCACTACCTGGCTAACAGATGGGGCACTACCTGGCTAACGATGGGGGCACTACTTGGCTAACGAGGGGGGCACTACTTGGCTAACGATGGGGGCACTACTTGGCTAACGATGGGGGCACTACTTGGCTAACAGATGGGGCACTACCTGGCTAACAGATGGGGCACTACCTGGCTAACAGATGGGGGCACTACCTGGCTAACAGATGGGGGCACTACTGGCTAACAGATGGGGGCACTACCTGGCAAAACAGATGGGGGCACTACCTGGCAAACATGGGGGCACTACCTGGCAAACAATGGGGGCACTACCTGGCAACCAATGGGGGCACTACCTGGCAAAACAGATGGGGCACTACCTGGCTAACAATGGGGGCACTACTTGGCTAACAAAGGGGGGCACCTACCTGGCTAACAAAGGGGGGCATCGACCTGGCTACAAATTTGGCTCTACCGGGCTACAGAGGGGGCATCTACTTGGCTACAAGGGGGGCATCTACCAGCCTGTCAGGGGCACTACCTGGTTATGGGGGGCTACTACCTGGCTATAAGGGCATCTCCCTGGCTTTCTTCCAAAGCCGTTTATGCAGTTAGGTGGAGTGGGTGTGGTTTTTTGAAGGGGCGTGGCATCCCGACAAGATGGGCGTGTCCATGCAAATTTTTGCCGCGGCGCGCTACGCGCGCCACCCACTAGAGTCTCCTGCTTTTTCACTTTCAAAAGTTGGCAACTATGGGGAACCCCCAGGTCGCTACCCCCGATGTAGATATGAGCGGTGACAGCCGAAGGACAGAAGCCAGAACGTGGAGCAACGAGAGGAATGGAATGGCAGGCAGGTGTGGCACGAACGGCGGGTAGCAAGCGTAGGTAGGAAGGCTGGCCGAGACTAAGAACAGCAGATGGTGACGAAACAGGAGCACTAGGAACGGACAGTGAAATGTAAATAGAAATGGAAACCAGCAACTGGGAGCAGAGAGCAAGAAATGGAATCCTAAAAAGCCCCCACTAGAAATGCATTGGAGGAAAATAATAACCTGTTGCACACTGTCCCTTTAAATCCCAGGAACTGATGTGCGTGCCCCTAGTGGCCGGTAGGGAGTACGCATCTCACGGGAGGGAGACACAGAGGAGCACCAATGAGGAAGCGGAACGGGACCAGGTGAGTACGAAGCAGGCAGGAGCCGGGAGCAGGTGCGAGCAACAGCCCTAAATGAAGCGCAAGGACCACCAGCAGCCGGGTAATGGATGTGCCCATGGTCTGGGAGTCGGACGGCGGCATGAGCCATTACAGTTTCTTTTAATGCATTCAATAAAAAATATAAAAAAAAATTATGTGGGTTCTCCCTCATTTTTAATAACCAGCCAAGATAAAACCAGCAACTGCTGATACAATCAGGATAGGAAGGTTCATGGATATTGGTCCCTTTCCATTCTTAAATAAACAGCCTGCAGCTGCCCAGAAACAGACCATCACATTGGATTGTCGACTTTTGATGGCACATCGGGTACTGGGATAGTAGTGAGAGGGGATTAGCCTTTGAGTCACAAAAACACAGCTGACCAAGCCCCAGCAATAGTACTGAAGAGGCCTCACACCCCTCTATCACAGCAGAATGACTCCATATCTCTGAACTTGTAAGTCATCGCCTCTATTACCCTTCCATTTATCACATAAAATGAGGAATCTGCACTACAAATCTGCAATAAATCCATTGCATCTAAATGTAACCAAAAAACTACCCACCCCCTTTATTTTACTTATTACCCATAAACAAATATCTTAATGTAACAGTTCTTAAATGTTCTTCTCTTCTGTCAGTCTTTCTTTGGCAATCAGGGTACCACACTGACTCTTGCTACAGTCACAATTAACAAAATATGATGCAGTAGATAGTAGTGCCACCTAGGGTTCATACAATGTAATGCAAGGTTTCTTGTGTGCAAGATTGGCTTGTTCTCTGTATTTACATTTAGCCTAGATTCAGATTTTTCTTTTCTTTAGGGGTTTTAGGGCACAAAATTTATGCTATAGCTGCACCAAAATACCAATAAAAATGCAACTACAATTTTCCATTATTTTCAATGAAATACAATTCCAGTGGGCATGTATTTTTCCAGACATGGATTCCAAATTCAAGTTGTAAAAAAAGGAAGCTGTCTGTCAATTCTTGACAAAATTTTCACATGTAATCAGTGCAGAAAATGCGAAGGGAGCCCAAATATTGCATGAGGCTAACCCAAATCCGTAAGCACCATGAAATACACTTAAAGAAAAAAGTGAAATACACAGGAGAAATCCAGGTGCGTATTCAAATTTTCCCCATTGTCTTACATGTGTGAACCTAGCCTTAAAGTCTATACAGATATATTTTAAGACAAACCAGTCTTCACATGGAATAAGGCAAAGCGTGATGAACCACAGATCTACGTGAACCGACGCAAGGAAAAAAAATGAAGGTATGTTCACACTTGCTGTGCATGTTTAGGATAAACACTGGGAAATGCTATCATTGTATATTGAATGTTTGTCAAAGAAGTGCTCTTTTGGCATATACTGTATCTCAGTAATATAAAGCACCATATATTTTTTCTAAGCTGTGAAAGCCAGATATGTTTATTTAACAGAAGTCTATGTGCTAAGGTATGAAGTATGTTTAAAGAAGGAGTTACTATATAGCTCCCCTCAATCTGGCTCAGGATCGAGGATACAATTCCACTAGATAGATAGGTGCAGGTCCCACGAGTAAAAGATAGATATTTTTGTTGTAAAGACAACACGTTTCGTATCCAGGTGGATACTTCGTCAGTTACTATTATAATTCGCTAACATAAAGCCCTACAGTGACTACTGTAATACACCATGAAGCTCCTACTTTACCACATATATTACTGACACAGTTCTCTTGCAAACAGGATGGCACCACTGCACCCGCTAAATAGCTGCACGTGCCTCTGCTTATGATACAGTTCGTAGAACCTCTGAGGATGGACCGTCATCGCTGTTTGGAACAGAAGGCAAGGTAAACAGAAGACTGGGGAGAGCCAGTGCTGGAACAGAGGAAGGTGGATATAGTGTTTTCTTTATTATGTTTGGCATTAGCAGCTTATTATGTCATTTTGATTTATACTGGACAGCTCCTTTAAAGGGAATGTGTCATAAAAAAAATCACTTATTGTTTAACTCACATTTTAATGTTAAACACACTTTGTAAGAAATTTTTGGTTATGTTTTTTTTTTAATTTTCCAGATCACTTTCAATATTTTTTTTAATAATTCTTAAGTCCTGCAGTTTTCACTTTGGCCACTAGGCCTAATAATCATCTGACACTTCTTGCTCTGTTTAGAGAGCTTTTCAGCAGTGTGCTCATTATCAGTAAAAGCAGGGTCACACTGAAAGGAGACACCAGTGTGTACAGATAACACAGGATCCACCAGTCACAAGAGGAGATGTCACAGCTCCCCCTCTCCCATTCCTTCACAGTGAAAACTCCCCTATAGACGTCTATGGGACAGAAACTGTCTTAAGAATCCTATGTGCATGAAGCCGCTGTAAAGTATCTCTCTGACTGCTGTTAAAGCAGTGCAAGCAAGACTGTCTTCCCCACAGTCATATATAGACGGCCGAATAGAGAAATCTACAATCAGGAAATAAAAACGACTGAGAGGAAAAGAATATGGATCAGGGGCTTGAAGTAAAAAAAAAAAATTGGTGACATATTCCCTTTAAGCCAAATGGATTTCATGGCCCGTAGTGCCAGATGGTGCAAACATAATTTCATACTGCATCATGTACAACATTGTGAACATACAGTACATACTGTCATAAAACAATGCCAGTGTCTGTCATTTAGAGACTGCTTGCAAAAGCATCCACAAAAGACTCCTGCTCCAGCATCAGTGTATAAGACTTGCAGCTTTATTGGATAAACATAAAACTTCACTTAAGATAACAAGAGATGCATGCACAAGGCTACGTGTTTCCAATCTGTAGCGATTTGTCGTCACAGCCCCTACCTACACACATCTAATTCATTAAAAACAATATCTGAACGAATCGTAACAAAGCATCAGAAATGCTATCACTTGTGTCAAAATACATCATAGCAGCATAGCAAAGCTGCAAGTCTTATACACTGACGTTGGAGAAGGAGTCTTTTGCGGATGTTATTGCAAGTTGTTTATGAAAAGCTGGATGCAGACAGTGGCTCCAGGAGCAGGTGTGGCAGCGGCGAGGTGATCGGCGGGTTGTGGTTTGTTTTAGTCAAGCCGGAAAGCCTGCACAGGAGGATCCTGGTGAATGAGAGCAGCTACATCGTGACTGATTGAGCGGAGGTGCCGGGAGTCGGCACAAGAAGAGGTTTCAAACACTCCCGCATAAGGCAACTGCATTAGCACACTGAGGTGGTGAGTGGATCTATTCATTGTATCTTAGTTGTTATCATTTAGAGACTGCATGTTGCGTAGTATCTAGAGTGGCAAACAGTGACAACATAGCTACGAACTATACCTGGAAAGCGGCTTATTGTGTTATGGTATACTTCTGAGGACTTAATAGAGAACAGGAGCATCATAGAACCAGCAAACCTCATATCTTCATTCCTAGTTATTCTGGTAATAGATCATTTGCATTATTAAACTCAGTATACTACACATTTCCCAGTCCCAAAGCTCATCAGAGTCATCTGAACCTTTAAAGGTGAGGTAACTGAAAATACCATCATCAGTATTGGACTGAATTGCCTACAGCCAACCAGTGGAGTTGATGTTTGAGTCCCTCCAGTGGAGTTCATTCTTGGGACCCATCTTACAGCTACTGGATTATTTTCCAAAACCTTCTCCCCGGCGGAGAATTATACTATTGGTGACCGTGAATTACTGGCCATTAACTTGTCTCTGTAAGAATGGCGACATTTTCTGGAGAGGGCCTGTCATCCAATTAATATCTACACTGATAACAAAAATCTGATGTATTTACAGTCTGCTCAGCGCCTGAACCGTCGACAAGCCAAATGATCCCTCTTTTTTGCTTGTTTAAATTTTCTACTTCATTTCAGGCCTGCGGATAAAGACATAAAGGCAGATGCCTCTGTGCTTCGGATACTGTAGGGCTCGATCCTGTGCTACAACACATTTTGCCTCCTGACTGTCTAATTTCTGTAGCTACCATTGACCTCCAATGCGTTCCACCAGGGAAAACCTACGTACCTCCAGCCCTACACCAGAGTATCCTGAAATAGGGGCACTCTTCTCGGCTGGCCAACCATCCTGGGATCCAGAAATCATTTTCTCTCATTTCTCACTACTATTGGTGGCCAAATCTGTTTTGAGACATTAAAAATTTTGTACTCGCCTGTACCACTTGTGCCTGCAATAAGACCCCATGTCATAGACTGGCTGGTCTTCTTCAACCTCTGCCCATTCCTGAAAAACCCTGGACCCATGTTGCCATGGATTTTATCACGGATTTGCCAGCTTCTTCTAACAACACGGTCATCTGGGTAGTGACGGACCGTTTCTCCAAGATGTCCCACTTTATGCCTCTGCCCGGTCTGCCTTTTGCCCCTCAACTTGCTCATCACTTCTTCCTTCATATTTTCTGGTTACATGGACTTCCGTTGCACATTGTCTCTGACCGAGGTGTTCAGTTTGTGTCAAGATTCTGGTGTACTCTGTGTAACCATCTCCAAATTCAACTGGATTTTTCATCTGCCTATCACCCCCAGGCAAATGGGCAAGTTGAGAGGGTAAATTAGGTGTTGGGGAACTACCTACGCCATTTTGTCTGTGCCCATCATGAGGCTGCTCTTCTTCCTGGGGCAGAATTCTTATATAATTCACTGGAATCTGAATTCGTCGGGGCCTCCCCCTTCTATATTGTTTACGGGCTACATGCCCGCCAAACCCCTCCTTCTCCTCACCTCGTCTGATGTGCTCACAATTGATACCCAAATTCAGGATATCAACTCTGTATGGCAGGACACTCGTCGGGCCCTTCTCCTGGCTTCTTCCCATACCAAGCTCCAGGCGGACAGGAGACGTAGACCTCCTCCCACCTTCAGTCCTGGAGATGGATATCGGCCAGATATGTCCGGCTAAAGGTTCCCAGTGTCAAGTTGGTACAAAATTTATAAGTCATGCACACCATAAATGGGGTATATATAGAATAGGGTGCTCTGGTGTAAAGGTCAAAGACCAATGTAACTATAGTAAAGATATACACCGGCACACCAAACTTATGCAGAAAAATTGGTAGATTTATTTACAAAGGGAAAGTATTATGCCAAAAGAATGCTACAAAAGATAATTAAAATTGATTACTGCAAAAAATTCAGAATAGTACTAATGGCAATAGGATGCAGATGTCCATGTGATGTTTCGGCCGGCATCTCTTCAGCCCTACTGCCCTTCCTCGCGCCGCTGATTGCAGATATACCCCATTCTCCGGATTTATTTTACATCTGTACACTGCAACTACCCTGCATTCTCCTTTCCACCAATTTCAGATGTTGTTTGATAAAGGCCTGCCGGCTGAAACGTCACATGGACATCTGCATCCTATTGCCATTAGTACTATTCTGAATTTTTTGCAGTAATTTTTTTGCAGTAATCAATTTCAATTATCTTTTGGAGCTTTCTTTTGGCACAATACTTTCCCTTTGTAAATAAATCTACCAATTTTTCTGCATAAGTTTGGTGTGCCGGTGTATATCTTTACCCCAGTGTCAAGTTGGGCCCAAGATTTCTGGTATCGTTTGAAGTCATCAAGCATTTAAATCCAGTGTCCTATAAGCTGTGCCTGCCTCCTACTCTACGCTTCCTGAACTCCTTCCATGTCTCCCTTCTCAAGCCTCTTGTTCTCAATCGCTTCTCCCGAAAGTCGGTGTCACCAGCTCCTATGGCCAATTCACATGATGTCTTGGAGCTCAATGAGGTCCTGGCAGAAAAGTGGGTGAGGGGGAAGCAATTCTTTCTTATTGACTGAAAAGGGTTCGGGCCCGAAGACCGTTCCTGGGAACCTGAGTCCAATCTCTCCCCTGACCTTCTTCGAAAGTTCCGTTGGAAGATGGGGAGACGTAAGGGGGGTACAATTATGGAGGTCCAGGCCGTGGCCGCCCCCACTCCACCATATGCTGTCCAGTCACATACTTACCCAGTCGCGCTCCTGCCTCCTGTCTCCGCTTTGCTGAGAGCTGACACATGCGCACCCATTTTCTAGGGCGCGCACGACAACTCTTCTGAATTTAAAGGGCCAGCACACTGGTAATTGGCTACTTGCTAGGCACTGGCCCTACATCTTCTTGACCTCCTACACTCTCTGCCAGAGTATTGGTGTTCCGTAGTGCATTTCAGAGAGTGTTGGAGTGAGTTGTTGTCTACCTGTGTACCAGTGGTTCCTGCTATCGTTTCCCCACCACATTGCCTGTCGCCTGCCCTGACCTTATCGCCTATCCCTGACTATGTCTTTGTGTTACGATTCTGTACCATGCTGCACCCCAGCTGCCATCGCAGGCAAGTCACGTCAGGGGTAGTTCCCCCGCCACAGCAAGTCCAACCCGGTTTGGGGCGGGCTCTGGAAAATATCAGTGGCTACTTAGACTCCGCTTCCTGGTGTGGCTTATAGTATCGCTTGCGGTGGTCCAGTAAATCCACTGTAATCCGTGACAGTAATCTAACTTTGGCTGTAATATTTCCATCCACATATTAAGAAGGCCTATTTTATGCTGACCGGTATTTGTACTGTTTTTTCCGGCCGTGCACACGGCCGCAGCGGACACTGGCTTTTCTCTGGGATTAGCGATTAGCAGAGAAAAGCCCTCTCCCCTTCTCATAGACGGGCGAAAGAATTAACACGTTCAATGCTTTTCAGACCGCAGGTGGTCTGAAAAACCGCCGGGCGAAAAAATTCATGCAGTGGGGGCCGCTGCGTGGGTTTTCCGTAGAGGTCCATTTAAAAGTTTGTCAGCAGGTTTTCAAAACTGAAAACCATCTGAAAAACCGGCTGCAAATCCGTGGCGTGGGGACAAGGTCTAAAAGCAAAGTTAGGCAGGATGAAACCAGACGAGACAGACAGAAGCTTTGCCAAAATTTATCACAGGGACACAGATATTATGATACATTTGGTGCATCTTGCGAGACATGTTATTGCATCACCTCCAACAATGTGAACTGGGCCCAACTACTACATCGTTTGTCGGTCTGTATAAACACTATATAACACATAGAGCCTCATGTATGAAAACTGTCTAGGTCTATGACTTTCTTTGTTGCCCATAGCAACAAATCACAGCTCCCCTTTCAATTCATATAGTGCTCTGAAAAAAATTAAAGCTGAGCTCTGATTGGTTGCTATGGGCAACAAAGAAAGTCATAGACCTAGACAGTTTTCATATATCTCCCCCATAGTGTATGGAAATCTTTGTTTAAAGCTCATAATAAAAGCCTTTCAACTTATACTCCTCTTCCTCTGGTCCCCAGTTCCAGTGCCGCATCTCTCCAGTCTTCTGTTGATGCGCTGTTACTTCCAAAAGGGATGTCACTTATGCAGCCGCTGATTGGCTGCAGCAGTCACATGGCTCCATGTACATCCTCGTTCGGAGCTGTTTACTTGTTATCTCTGCTCAGAAGTGACGGCGTGTCAACAGATGAGTTGCAGCTGGAATCAGGGACCAGAAGGGCAGTTTTTTTTATTTTACTCGGTGTGCAGGATCTATTGAAAAGCTTTTTTAGGAGGTGGATGGCCTTTTTAAGGGTTCTCCAGGACTATCTTTTTATTTGTTATAGAGCTCAAAACTGTATTATATTACACTTTGCTATTCATACTTATTAAAAATTATTTTCTTGTCCTGCTGTGCAGAACCAGGCACAGAGTCCTGTCCTCCTCTCCCCCTTATCCCTTGCAAACCATGTGATGTTCATTGTTCACATACACATTCCAAAATCAGTAGCACACTATCAACTAAAGAAGCTATCAAGGGGAACACATGACCCCAGGGCAACGCTGAGTCTGCGCGTCCTGCCCTCCCAATCTTCATTCCAATTTTTCCTTGATCCCCACCTCCCTGCTGAAGCCCCCCAGTGATGACACGACACCTGCTTGGATTAAATTGGCCACAGCAGCCGTTTTATTAACAAACATACACATAAATATAACACAAACCAGTATAAATAACATATAAATCTGTAAACCGGTATATAAATATATATATGTAAATAAATATACCTCCACGTATAAAATAATCCACCTCTGCCCGTGCCTCTCCATGTACATATATATATATCTATATACAACCACATAAATAACCCGAATAACACTTTATAACCACAGTACCAAACATGGAGCCGAGGTCCTTGGAGCCCCAAAACCGACCCGGCGACCAAAATCCCCGAAGGGACAAAACCACCATTTTGCCCCCAGCCGTACTCCACTGGCTCGGAGGCCCAAAAGCCATACTCTATGGCTCCTCTATTTTGCTCCCCAGGGATAACACCCCGAAAGAGCCCACCTTCGCCGGGCCGTCCAAGTTACCCAAACTCTGGGGGAATCCTCCCCCAAAGGGGACCCCCTCCCCAATTTTTCTCCACCACTCCAAGAACCCTCGCCGCCACCCCGAGCATCCCATGCCCCCTCATGCACGGAGCCCCCCACCAAACCCGAGAGCCTCTCAATACCCTCCTGAAGACCGGGGCCCCTAAGTCCAATCCAACCCCCGTCAATGAACCCCGTCCGCTCTCCAAAAATTCCCCACTCCCGCCCCAATTCGAGGTGGCGCACAAAACCCCCCCATTCGGCTCCCAATCTTGCGACCTGTTTGGCCCTTTTCCCCGAGGTTGTTCAGGCTATCCACCCCCCCTGGCCCCCCCAACGATGCCGACCCCTGTCCGCCCCACCAATACGCCCGGGGAAAAGGGACCAAAAACCGTAACAGTCTACTTAATTTTTCTTAACCAGCCCCGAAAAGTAGGGACCCCAAATCATTAAACCCCCGGGCATGCAACACCAGAACATCCGGGGGTCTACCCCAATCCGCTACCGCAAAAATTCCGGCCCCACCCCCAGACCTCATACCACGCCGTCCATCAACCAAATCATGCCATATCGCGCGAAAACCCCGAGCGCCCCCCCTCCGGCCGGACGTCCGCTTCTCCGGCCCCAGTGGACTGGGAATGTCCCAGGATCCCCCGGGCAAGGAAACCCGAGTAAAAAAGAAACAGAAACACATAACGTGAGGCAAAATCGGCCCACAAGCCGGCCCAAACAACCCCGCCCCCTATGACCTTCCCCCGACAACTAATGGGGCGCACATATTTTCCTGAACCGGGCCCGATTTCCCATCGTCCGACCTCCGGACCAACTCAGGGCAAAGCCCCCCAACCCCCCGTTTCTGTTGCTGCTCCTACCAAAAAGAGTCGGGGCGAACTCCCCGGGCTCCAGACCCAAATGCCCCCAAACAGCGCCTAACACCGCCGCGAATTGATAGGGGACAGAAAGGAACCACCTGTGCACCAATAGGGGCCCACACACCGCTCTGAAAAACCCCCGGGAATGCCTCAAGCGACCCAAGGGCACTGAGAGTCCGTGAACCCCCCTAAACCCGCCCCTGTTGGCCCCCCCCTCCTGACCGTCTTTGAATCGGACCCAAAAAACACCCCCCGACCATCCTGCCCCACCGTCCGCGGCCTGCAGGCCCCCCCTCCCCCACGATCGGGGAAACCAACTCTCCCACTCTAAACCCCCAAAAAAAGGCAAACGAAAGCCAGACGAAAAAAAAGCCACTGTCCCCGGGGGGGGGGGGGGGGGGGGGCCGCCATGATGACCCCCCCCCTAAACGTTCAAAAACGCAAACCCCACGGGGACGCAATCCCTGGCCCCCCCCCCCACCCCCATACCGCACAAGGCCCGGGAAATAAAAAAATCCTTTGTCAAAACCCCCCTCCTTCCCCACTTAAAACCCAAAATGTAGCCCCCCAAAAATCTTTTCCTTACCCACTGACCACCAAGCCCCCCCCAAAGTGAACCATCAGGCAAACAGTGCCCCTACCTCTCCTCCCCCGCCGACACCGGACCAAAAACCCGCAAGCCTTCTGCCCAAAATTCCCAGGCCCTCCCCATAGGCCAACCGGGTCCACCTGACAGGGAACCCCGGTCAAATGGCTGCGCTCGGAGCCGCGCCCCAAAGGGTGACGGGGCATTTCTCTCCTCCTCCGCCCCCGTGGCCCCGCTTCCCCTGAACCGCTCCCACGAACGAAAAAGAGAATAGCCACCACATTCTGCACCCCCGGAACAGCTCCCCCACCACCCCCGAATTTAATTCTAAGCCCCGCAAAACCAACAACCGGACAACCGAACCCCGGGAGGCAAAATGCAGACAAATTGTTGTGGCCTGCACCATCCCAAGTTGTCAAAAGGAACCGCACCTTTGTCCCAACCCCGATCCCCATGTCAATCCCACCACTAGGGGAAAAGAGTTCGAGGAACGCCAAATTGCGTCCCCAAAGGAGAACCGACCACTCCCCCGGGCCACGGGCCCACACCAGCTGTCCCCCAAAGGGCCCCGAACCCCGTGTGCTGCCCCCAAGAAAAAGTTTCCCCCCCCGATTGGGGTCCCCCCCCGCCCGTTAGGGACTTGCCGTTTACTTTTAAAAAAAAGACCCCCACACTGCCAGGTCCCCCCCGTTTTCCCGGGGTTAAACCGCACAAAGGGTGTGGCTTCTCCAATCCCCCCCGTGCCCCCCCAACCCCCTAAAAAAAAAAAAACCCTTCCCCTGGGCAGAATTGCAAGAAAAAATTCAGTTTGCCAAAAAGGGGACTGCAACCCCCGCAACGGTATTTTCCTAAACCCGGCCCACCCTCCCTTTCCCCTTTTTTAACCCCCCAAAATTTATCCCCCCGGCAACCAAAAATCCATACCCACGGAATCAATAAAAATACCAAAAATAAAACAAGACACTGGGCCTTTTTTTCCCCTTCAGCCGGGGAACCCCAAACCGCTTCCCACCCAATACAATGCCTGTAGCAGTGACCCAAAAAATTGGGGAACCCGGGGGGCCCCACACAAAAAAATACCCAAATAATGAATGTTGGTCCAAACCCGCAACACCCCTAACTGCCCATTCCAAAAAAAAATAAACGCTCAAAATAGGCGCAAGACAAGGAACAACCTTTGGGGAGGCCCCTATCCACTAAAATGCCCCTCCAAAAAACCCCCCAAAACAAACGCACGTTCCGCATGCCCCGGAAAAAACCCGGAAACCCGTTCGATTCGGCCTTCGCCATCAAGGAACCCCCCCAACGCTGCACCGGGCCACCCCCTCGCCCAAATGATGTATACCCCATGAACAAATCCAGTGCTATCCATCATTGACCGAGTTTCCCCTTGGGGAAAGAAAGTGGGGATGACCCGAAATTTATTGGGCCCCTTCTTCGGACCACCCCAGGGTGAAAACAAATCCGGAAAAGGTGGCCCCCCAAAAGGACCGACATCCGACCCAGTGCCACTTTTTCCCCCAAATTTTCTCTGTCACTATGGCCCGGGGTGCTCATGGCCCCATGGGTTTTTTAACCGAAAAAGGCCCTGAGCCCCCGGGGGGGATCTTAAAACCTTTCCCGCAACAATTCTGCCGTCGCCCCGATCACTAAACCGGGCCAGGACGGCTCCACTCTGGAGTTTCCCCTTTGGGGCCCCCCCTTGGCTACCCCCGGCCCCCCGCCCCCCCCCCGCCCCTTTTAAAAACACGGGTAACGGGTGCGAGGTCCCCCCCACAAAACGAGCAGATGTGTTTGTTTTTTCATCCTGCCCCATTTTACAGGGCCCGCTATTGAATGCAGCAAGCTCCTTTCTGTCCCCTTTGGCCCCCCCCCCTGCTCCCCCGCCATTCCCCCTTGGCCGGCCGCCCCGGCCCCCCCCCCTTTAAAGGGCAAACCCCAAACTTCGTGGGCGCCATGACTTTAAAAAACCCAAAGGCCTATACCTTTATGGTCCCCCCGAATGGGGGGCGGACCCCCTTACGTTGGGAAACTGCCTATGCGCAACCACCCCAAACCCCCCATAAGCCCGATGCGCCTCCCGATGCTCCATGAAACAAAACAGCGCCAAAAATTTTCCGGCGCCTTCCCCCAATACATTTCCCAATTGGAAAATCCCTGCACCAATTAGTAAAGTTTTAGGTCGAGCCCCGCCGTTTTTTCCTTCCTCCTTCTTCTCTCCCCTTTTCCCCCTTGTCTAGTTTAAAATTTTTTTCCAGGGCAGAAAGGAAAAAGATTAAAGTATTCATTTTTCCATTTTCCCGCACCTCCTTTCAAAGGGCCCCCGAGGGGCCCTTAAAGCAGACTAACCCCCCTTTTGCCTTGTCATCTAAACGAGGTTTTTCCTGCTGCCCTTCTCGGTCTGCACAGACCCGTGACCCCCCCCTCTCGCCCCTGCTCCGGGCTCGCACTGCCGGAACTCCCCCCAAAGGCCCCCCTTCCCCTTGTTGTTGGGAAACCCAGCACTAATCGGGGGCCCGGGAAACCCCACCCCCCCTCCCCCACTCCCAGCCCCGGGAATAACCCCGGACCGCATCTGCCAAACCCCCCCCCTCCCCCGGGGTTCCCCCCTGCCTCGCCCCCCGCGGCAATCCCGACCCCGGTGAACCTGCGCTCCTACACTACCAACCCCCCGGGAAATGCAAAATTGGGGGAAACAACACGCAAAAAAATGACTCCCCGGCTGCGTGGGGGCTGTGGGCCCCCCAGCCGTTCCCCCGGGTTGCAAGAGACGTCGCTCCGACAATCCGTCCACCGCTGGTGTCCGGCAGCCCCGGGGCAAGGCCCTCAAAACCCCAAAGGGGGAGGCCCACCGCGGGCCGCGGGTCTTGAGGCGCAACCCCCAGGGCCCCCGCCGATGTTGGATGCTCCCCACGCCACCCCCGGGGCCCAAACCTGCCGCCCCCTGGGCCTTCCGCCCACCGATCCCTCGTCTCCTACCCCGAAATCCCGACCGTCCTCCCAGCCGGGTGACCCCCTGACCCGGGGCATCGCCCTAGGGGCCACCCCTACCACGGCCGGACGCCGAGAAGGGGCGACAGTGGACCCGCACCGGTGGTGAACCAGCCCCCCTTCCCCCGAAGCCGCCGGCCCCTCGGATGCCCCCCGGGCCGAGAAACCCCCCCAAGACAAGGGCGATCCCCCCGACCCCAGGGTCCTGGAAAAGGGCTCCCCGGGGCGACGGGCCCTCGGGTGAAATCAGGGCTCAGGGGCTTTCGGAGGCCTGGCCCTTCGTCTGGGCTGCTCCTGTGGCGGCCGGCGGGGTTTCCCTAGCTGGGCCCCTTGCCCCTAACCACCGCCTGCACCGCGTCCTGCAGCCATGCGCACCCCCGGTCGGGTGCTGCCCCGCTCCCCAAACTGGCGGTCCCCCTCCGCCATTGTCTATCCTGTGTCGTTCCGCTGGGGTTAACGCAGCGCGCAGCACGGGCTCCCAATGCCTCACATGTGCTGCGCTGATGCTTTTCCGGGCAGAGAGGCGGCCTTTAAATACCGCCCCCCCTGCGCCGGAACCTCCCCCCGGGGCCCCCGGGCAATGACGCGCTCCGGCCCCGTCACCGGGGCCGTCCGGCCGGCCCGCATGCCGGGGATGCCGCGCCTCCCCCCTTTGGGGGCGTGGCCCCCGGGCCGGCGCGCTGCCCGGGAAACTAGAAAAAGCATTTGAGGGTTAAACCGGGAATGAAGGTACCAGTTACAAGTTTTCACGCATGATTAAAAAAACCCGTGAAGGTGGGTGGAGTTTTAAAAAAAAAAATGGAGGGAGCCCCTCCCCCCACACACAGACAGAAAAATATATGGTTTGACATCAAAAAAAAACTGTTTTGAAAAAATGACTAGTGCACATGGTGGGCGGGAAAAATAATACACATTTCAAATGCAGTGCACACTATCAACTAAAGAGGCTTTTTTAAACAGTGCGTTAACTTGTAAGTGGTTTTCCTTCATTCCCTGGATTATGGAGGTCTGTAGGACCCCAAAGAGAGGTAAAATGTGTGGACACCTGCCTGAGGGGCCCGTTGAAGTTCGAGGTGGCTTAAGCAGTTTTGATAAAAAGTGTGAACTGAGAACTTAAATTTTTTCATGTATTCAAAAGCAGAAATGCTTTTTTAAAAATTCCCGTGTCCCCCCTTTATAGCTTTTTTGTTGAAGTGTGTAATGATTTTGGAAGTGTATGTATTTGCAGCCCACCAGTGTGCACTATGTCTTTTTTTCAAAACTGTTTTTTTGATGTGGAGAACATATATTTTTTTAGTTCATTGTTCACAGGCCTCATTGGCATTACATCACACTCGTGGATGGCTTTGAAGCCGGTCGCTCAGGAAAAATCCCCTGTGTGGGTGTGACCTGAGCAAAAACGTTCTGGCGCTTCACTTTTTCCCGCCTGTAGTTTGAAGTGAATAGAAGTAATTACATTAGAGTAATTACAGGGGAGGGGAAACTGTTTTTCTTATCTTTGAGTACTGCTGGCAGTTCGAGGTCATGTAGCCATAAAAAAAATGAATGTAGTCTGTATAATTTAAATGGACTCTGGCCCAGCGATCATCATTATGATGACACCAAGTACAGATCAGAAGAGGATTACACACTAGTGTCAGTACAATGTATAGCAGTGATAAATGTGGAGGGAAGTCCTTTTATTACAATCATTGGGAGTTGAGGAAAGAGTGCTGGGGGAACTACTGACAATCCCCCAAGCAGGGGTTTCACGCAAAAGTGGATCTTATGATAGATGAATAAGGAGGCAAAAGAAAGAAAAGAAACAAGTGAAGGAAGTGGAATATCTTTGCTTTTCAATTAAAAGGGGTTTTGCCACGATCTAATGTTGACGTGGGATCCTCAAAAATGGGTATTTTTAATCCCTTTTTTAAATATTGTGATTAAAAAAGTGAAGCCTCTGAGAGCTACACTTTCTTTTTATGCCTTAGTTTCTAAGTTTTTCTTAGACTAGGGCCTGAAAGGAGCGGAGGTGGCCCCCGCTTGCGTTGTCTCCCTTCTTATTGTTTACAGGGAAAAAAGGGGCTTTCAAGGGACTGGGGGAAAAAAAGCAGTGAATGGCTTGTGTATTTGTTAGAAATCCCCTGGGTTTTAACGTAATTTTTTTGAGTGAAAATTAGAGTTCCCCCGCTCCCCCGCTCTCTCTCAGCCCCTTCCCTCCCCTGTGACTCAGTGCTAAGTTAATTACTTCCTTTAACAAAAGAGGTAAGGAATCACTTCTTTTGGGAAAACCCTTTTAAAAGTGTTTATGTGTTCTTGAAAAATTTTTTTTCTTTAAACTGGTGTAATATATTTGGGGTCAGTATGAAAACTCTAGGGGTTTTTTTTGTTGTCCCTGCAACCAATCAAGTCCCCTTTAATTTTTTCAGAGCACTATATGAAATAAAAGGGTGCTTTAATTGGTTGATGTGAAAAAAATAGTCTAAGCCCTATACAGTTTTCAAACATGAGGCCCATCATAGCTACAACAATGGGTGTCCTTGATTATTGAATCTAAAACTTGATACAAGGAACACGTAAAAAAAAGTGATGTATTTTAAGAATAGTTTTAACTTATTTTGGGCTGTTAAATATCAAAAGTTTTTTGTGCCCCCCAATCCACATTGGTACCACATTCTACCATTGTCAATACAAATGCAAAAATCTAAGTGTTACACATGCAATAGATAATCAGACCCATGCCACAATCTTAGAACCATATACCTTATAACAAAGTGTCAGACAGGTACTGCCATTTTTTCAATACAGTCTATAGCTGAAATTTTTATGCTACCCCAGGTCCCGACATGCTTCTAATATAGCTACACAATGTTTTGTACAAGGGTTTTTGTTGTGGGGCATACGTACTGTATTATTTGACTTTATAATGTACGGTATAATGTACGATTTGCAACAGTTCTGCAATATTACTGAAATAAAGTGCTGTGACCTGTAATTAAACATTTATTCAAGCCATGACCACACGTTTGTATGGTGAGTACATATAAATGATTTTGGTAGAGAGAAACGTATGACATTAACCGTTCCCCCCGGTGTCATAATAAAAATTGGGGTCTTTGTTTATTACCTTATTACCTTCCAAAAGTCCTAACTTTTTTTTACACCTACATTATATATGAAGGTCTGTTTTTTGCGGGAAAAGATGTACTTTTTAATGGTGCCATTGACCGCACCATATAATATACTGGGAAACAGAAAAATTCTAATTGGGTTGAAATGTCAAATAAAACGTGTGCCATGTTTTCGGGGGTTTCGTTTTTATGGTGTTCACTCTTTGGAATAAATGATTTGTTTTCTATATTTTACAGGTTGATATGATTCTGGTGATACCAAATATGTAGGATTTTCATTATGTTTCAGTACTTAAAAAACATAAAAACATTCTATATTTTTTTAAATTTGTACTACAGCCCCATTTTCTGCACCATTCTTTTGTTTTTTCTCCTAGGGACCTGAATGAGAGTGCTTTTTTTGCAGGCTGAAGTGTCCTTTTCCTTAGTATTATTTTGATACATGTGACTTTTTGATTACTTTTTATTCCAATTTTTAGGGTACATGAAATGAGAAAAAATACAATTTTGGCTTTTGAAATTTTTTAAAGTTCCCACCCGGCGCCCGCCTCCCTAAGTAGGCAGTGAAGCGCGGCGCCGCCTTGTTTAGACGCGACACCGCGGCACTACTCAGTGGTGCTGTGTGTGCGGCAGACGGCAGCAACGCTCTCTGCTGCGGCTGCCGCCAGCTTACTGGGAGCACTACGCGGAGGGGCGGGAGGAAAGAACAGCAGCAATACCCCAGGCTCTCCGTACCGCTGTTTACTCTTGCAGCCGACCGCATCTGTGCAGAAGACAGTACGCGGCGCTGTAGAGTGACATCATCACGCTCCGGCGCGATGACGTCAGCACATCATGTCGCCCCGCACAGGATGGAAGCTGAAAAACCCAGGTGCATGGGGACAGCCCGGGACAGGTAAGTGATTTTTTCTTACTTAACTTCCCTTTAAAAAGTAAGTTTGGGGGGATACTTACCTTTTGGGGAGGGGAAGGTGTATACACAAGGATTGTGTATGTATGTGTGTGTATAAAATATATATAAATTTATATATATATATAATAATAGATATATGGGACTGCATACCTGGTTACCTAATTTGGGTTGTGGGGGGCTATATACCTTATAGGGCGCTATATATCTTGGAGGGGCTGTATACCTACCTAACAGCAGCAGCCTATATACTTAATAGGGGCTATACACCTACCTAACAGCAGCAGCCTATATACTTAATAGGGGCTATATACCTACCTAACAGCAGCCTATATATACTTAATATGGGCTATATACCTACCTAACAGCAGCCTATATACTTAATAGGGGGATATATACCTACCTAAGATCAGCCTATATACTTAATAGGGGGCTATATACCAACCTAACAGCAGCCCATATACTTAATGGGGCTAATACCTACCTAAAAGCAGCCTATATACTTAATAGGGGGCTATATACCTACCTAACAGCAGCCTATATACTAATCAGGGGGCTATATACCTACCTAACAGCAGCCTATATACTTAATAGGGGGCTATATACCTACCTAACAGCAGCCTATATACTTAATAAGGGGTTATATACCTACCTAACAGTAGCCTATATACCTAATATGGGGCTATATACCAAATAGGGGGCTGTATAATTACCTAACATGAATCAATATACATGCTTACCTATTGGGGGCCTATATATCTACCTAACAGGGGGCCTATACATGTATCTACCTAGTCAAATGCCTATATGGTAACCTTCCTAACAGAGGGCCTATATATCTAGCTACATACCTAATGGGGGACCTACATATTTACCTACCAAATGGGTGGCTGATATACCTACCTTATGGGGGGCTTATATACTTACCTACCTAACATGGTCCTATTTACCTGCCTAACCAATAAGGGGCCTATAGATTTACTTACCTTTTGGAGGGCCTATGTATTTACAGACCTAATGGGGAGCCTATATACTGACCTACCTTAATGGGTGCCCATATGCCTACGTAATGAGGGTCCTATGTACCTACTTTACTGTGGGGCCATATACCTACCTGATGGGTGCCTATTTATCTATCCATTGTGGGGGAGGCAACCTATCTAATGAGGGGGCCTGCCTAATTGGGGTCTACCTATTTGCCTACATAATTTGTGGTGCATCTACCTACCATATTGGGTGTTTACCTACTATATAGGGATACAAAAGAAGAATACATCTGGGTGCACAAACAGGAGCCCTTTATAGCAGTCGAGGGGCACTTTTACTGCCTAGGGATACTATTTGAGACATTTGGGGTTCATTATTACTATTTAGGGTTCTATGGATGGGAATTTTGTATAGAATGGCACACGGGTAGGTATGTGCTGGAAAAATGACAAGTTTAAGATGTTTATGTCATAAATTCTGAAGAGATTAGTCATGTCGGGAGAAGATCTGGGATGGATGGAGACGAAAAGGGAAAGAGAATGACTTTGATATGAAATAGCATCACCTGTGAGTCGCTAAATGTAACCTCAATGTAATTACATGACTGTAGAACCTATGTACACTGGTATTCACTATGTGGCGGTCATGGTATGGCAGTTATATCTGATCCTCATGTAGTGGTATTATAGGTACTATTGGTCTTGGTACAATGGTCTGTATAGTAACAGTATGATAGTAGTATGTATTCTGAGATATTTGCTCCATGTATAGGTGTATTATTTGGTAACTGCATGACTATTCTTCAGCAGTTATTATACTAGAATACATAGATAAGGCTTTTAAAATAGGCAAATTATTCAGCGTTTTCATTTTACAGTGTAGACAGTGTATATTTCTTTATCTATAAATATAGGTGCCGCAGTTAACTATGTGCCATAAAAAAAATGCTGCGTGAAACTACCTTATTAAGAAAAAATATAACAGAGGGGCCCGTGCCCCGGATCTTTTAGGACCCTAGCAACGCCCCTGTTCAGATAGATTTCCTTCCCTGATGAATGATATGCAAGGTGTCACTAGATGGCGATGTTTAACAGAGTTGATATAAGAAAAGAGCAAGATATGAAAATTCTAATGCTAGGTCGACACAGCATATGACAAAATACTGTTGGAAATCTGAAGGCATTTTGTCATTGTTGGACCACGGCAGCACCGCAGTCTGTTTTCGGATTTGCCGTTGGCCCTGTACATTCATTGTAATGGGGCCGACAGCAAATCCAAGTAGAATCCGGTGGAATGTACATGTTGCATGTTCCGCTGGATTTTTAAAGTGACGGTAAAAAGTCCATGCAGTACAGACTACAGCACATATTTTTCACTGCTGTCTATGCAGCACAGGATATCGTCGGTTTTTCAGTGGACTCAAAATACTGAATCTGTTTAAAAAACTACCAAGAGCCTGTGCTGTGTAGACATAGCCTAAAGGTTTGTTTGCATGGAGTAATTTCTCAAGCAACGAGTGGCTTAAAAAACAAACTTTGATAATCATCATTAGAAAAATCATTGAGGAAGAGTGTCCTCCCTGGAGCCTTACACTAAGCTGATATATGAACGTGTAACAAATGTGAATGTTACTATGAGGTGGCTCAATGAACAGTAGCGTTTATCATTTTCATCATTTACATAGAGCAATTATTGTAACAATAGTTCAGGAACAAATGTAAAAATGAATTCTATTGACCAGTGCCCGGATGATCCAGGTCTTAACTTTATATTGAATAGAAGTTGAGGTATTAGTTGGTACCGGGGCCCCAAATACGTAAGCTCGCAAGCCTCTTCATTTCTCCTCATGTCTTGCCAGTCCCTACACTGATCATTTACAAACACACAAAAAATAGGACATTACTTACTTAAAAAAAACACCACCCTTTGGCATCTTCACAGCTCAATGGCTGAACTAAACTGGACCCAGAAGCAGACATCTCGAGCCTTATATGCTCCTGGGAAAAAAAAGCTAACAGGTGCAGCTGATTGCTGAATAACAACTCAAAGATCCCACAGCTAAGGTAACACTTTAATGATACAGACTGCAGAATGATACAGAAGTCCTGATTTTCACTACTATGTCCTGGGGATCCAGCTTTTCTGTTTAAACTCCCCATAGGGTGGGATTTTTATTCTGTGTTTGCACTAGGTAAGGGAGGAGGAATAGGAGAGGGGGTACAGGCCACGGTTTACAGGCACAATCTCCTGGTGTCGGGAAACAAAGCACTAACCCCATGGAGACTGTGCAGGGTCTTCAGGATCATCAGGGCTTAGTACTAGGATGGAGTTTAGTGCTGTCACATTTTTTGCAGTGTTTCTGCTTTCTACAGGTTTTCCCTTTGGACTTTGTTGGACTCATTGGAATACATTGGATTGGTGTTGGTTCCATTATTTTAATAAATTGATCAATGTTGGATGTTTTTTGGAGTGTTTATTTCAATAAAATGTTTTTTTGTCATTTTATTCTAATATTTGTAGGTATCTCACAGATCCCTCTCCATTTCTAAGACTAGGGCTTGCTGTCAGCAAGTGGTGTTTTTTGTCACCCTAACACTGACACTAACCCCCTCTAACTACTACCCTAGTGACCAAGTGGTACACGTCTTTGCCACTAGGTGTGTACAGCAGGACACTTGCAAAGTACGTGCCACAAAGCTGCCTGGCGTCGTTTTGTGCCAATAACCTGCAGCTATTAAAGGCTGGCTGTTCTGGAATGCCTGTAGTATTGGTTGGGAGGCTATTCACACGCTCCAAGATAGGTTTTAGCAGGTCTCTGGAGACCTATTAAAGCCTCTTGCTTCAGACATCAGGGGTATGTGGTTTGATGGAAGCCAGAACCAGTGGTGGCTGATGTAAGTACTTGTTTTGTGTTGTTGACGGGTAGGCCAAGACCACTGTTTGAGAGGGTTTCTTTGTTTAGGTAGTGACCAGATGACTGAGGATTTTTGTTATATTTTGTTCCTGTACATTGACCTGTGCCTCATTAAGGCTGGCTGAGGCCAGCTTGAAAATAAAGCCCTGTGGTCCAAGTGACATATTTCTGCCATTCCTGCTTACGAAAGCAGCAATACCAGAGCCCAGTGACTGTCTAAGATGGCAGCTGGATGCAAGTGAGTGCCTACAAGATATATGCCATAAATGTCTGAGATGGGAAAATCCCATTAATTTTACCAATTTTAACAACTTGGGTAAGATTTGCACTCGTTCCAGAACTTCACGTTCTGCAGGCTTTAAATATAATGGCTGTACGCTGAAGAAATAAATTCGATAGATTTCCTTCCTGATGAAGCATAAGCAAGGTGTCACTAGATGGCGATGTTTAACAGAGTTGATATAAGAAAAGAGCAAGAAATGAAAATTCTAATGCTAGGTCGACACAGCATATGACAAAATACCGTCAGAAATCTGACGGCATTTTGTCATTGTTGGACCATGGCAGCACCGCAGTCTGTTTTCGGATTTGCCGTTGGCCCTGTACATTCATTGTAATGGGGCCCACAGCAAATCCGAGCAGAATCCGGTGGAATGTACATGTTGCATGTTCCGCTGGATTTTTAAAGTGACGCTAAAAAGTCCATGCAGTACAGACTACAGCACATATTTTTCACTGTTGTCTATGCAGCACAGGATATGGTCTGTTTTTCAGTGGATTTAAAATACTGAACCTGTTTAAAAAACTACCAAGCAGCACAGCAGCCTCCGGACGCCACGCATTTCCCCTGTACTCTCAGCTTTTACTAGCTCATTACTTGGCTATCCCCAGCGTGCCATCGGAGCCCATGACTTTGTCTCTATTCTGGTCTCAGTATATACTTTTATCTTTAGCCGACCTCTATACACCATATTCTCCATACTCCTATAGTGGATGTCTCTTGAAAAAGGTACTTGCCGAAACGTCGACTAATATATGACATCCATATTCTCTGTAAAACACCTGGTTGACTATGTATTTTGAACTCTGTGCATCCCCTTCTTTAAGCTTGAACAATGCTATGCCTGTATATATGTAAATAAAACCCCTACCTTTTGCATCACAACTACCTGTCTGGTGTGCAGTGGATATAGATTTAAAAAACTACCAAGAGCCTGTGCTGTGTAGACATAGCCTAAAGGTTTGTTTGCATGGAGTAATATCTCAAGCAACGAGTGGCTTAAAAAACAAACTTTGATAATCATCATTAGAACAATCATTGAGGAAGAGTGTCCTCCCTAGAGCCTTACACTAAGCTGATATATGAACGTGTAATAAATGTGAATGTTCTTAACTTTATATTGAATAGAAGTTGAGGTATTAGTTGGTACCGGAGCCCCAAATACGCAAGCTCGCAAGCGTCTTCATTTCTCCTCATGTCTTGCCAGTCCCTACACTGATAATTTACAAAAACAAAAAATAGGACATTACTTACTTAAAAAACACCACCATTTTGGGCCTTGTTCACAGCTCAATGGCTGGACAAAACTGGGCCCAGGAGTAGGCATCTCTAGCCTTATATGCTCCTGGGAAAAAAGCTAACAGGTGCAGCTGATTGCTGAATAACAACTCAAAGATCTCACAGCTAAGGCTATGTTCACACGGCTTATTTCGGGGCGTATTTACAGACGTATTTACGTCGAAAATACGCCCGAAATACGTTTCAAATACGGGGACACTAAGTGTGGCACATATTCAGTTGTAAATACTTTCCCCAAATTCTTTACTTGGGGGATTTTACATTGCAAAATACCCTAAATAAGTACAGAGATTTAAATTTTACGATCTATTTACGACGATTTACGCCCGTAAATACTCCGAAAATACCCTCGGGAATGATGAGGCGATTTACATTGGAATCAATGCTATCAATTGTTCATATTTGAAACGTATTTCGGGACGTTTTTGGGCGGCGAAATACGTCCGAAATACGTCCCGAAATAAGCCTGGAACAAGCCAAAGGGGAACACTTTAATGATACAGGGGCAAAATTAACTTGGTACCTTTCAACCTTTACAAAAAAAACACGTAAAATGCAGGGAAGACGCAAAAAAAAAAATCCCATTAAAAAACCCACTCACACATCCTCAGGCAGAGGGGGTGGCTGCCGGATTCAATTGCATATAGATAAAACAATACAAAGGTGAAAACTGGGGTGCACCATGCTGGCTTACACCCTTAGTGACCCCATACTAACAGATTAGGCCCCGGCTCCCACACTTCGGTATCCAACACAAAACAAGTCACCCCTTAGCTCCCCAGCACTTTTGGGCAAAAAAAAAAAATGTCAACTGGAAATTGAATAAAGTTCCAGGACAGGAGTACTATAAAACAAATAGGTCAACCCTTGGCATTTTTTTTGCGCAAGACCCCATAAGCGGGATCCAAAAGGCGGGGTTGGGGCTTAGGTCCCCACCCTAAGATCTGTATTTTCAGATGGGTTAAGGGCCTTCTTTGGTGGATTGGAGGCTTTCTCAAGGATCGGCTAAAACCTCTTGCATTTGTTATTGAAAAGGTTGGCATGTATGGCGAATAGTTGGCAGAATGAGATTACAGACAATCGTTCAGGGGACTGGAGTGGGAAACCACGCAAATTAGCCCAGGCAATCAATAAACCGATAACTTTGGGTGTGGTACAATCCTAATGATATCCTTTTGACTTTCAGAGAGGAGAAGGGACAGCCGCTCACAGTGGTTTTGGCTTTTTAGCTGCCCTTGTTGCTCTCTTAACAATTACAGAGTGCACCATAAGTGCTCTTTACCCGCCCCACTTTGCAAAGTACCAGCTACTCCCTTGCTCTCCCATACAAAGTGCCACTCATCACACTGAGTGCTAGCTGTATGCCCATCTCTGTTTTTAAGGGTGAGCAGGGCAGGTACACACACTTTAAGAGATGGAAGATGGCATAGAGAGGGTCCCTACCAGGTCTGTGGCACGCTGCAGGGGCCGCAATGGTCGCATCAGCGACCGGACCCCTTTTGGGCGGGGGGCCACAGCCCCCCTCACCACACGGCTCACCCCGGGGTCCCGACCCACCCCACAGCCATCACGGCCGCCACCTGCACCGCCCGGGCGGGCCCGGGGCAGGCTGAACAGCTTTGGTTCTACTATCCCCTTTCTGTTTTTCGCTCCCGGGGCGGCCCCCCCCCGCGGGGGCGCCGCCCCCCCCCCGATGTAATGAACGTCATCGCGCGCCCGCCCCCCCGGTCCTGTACCAGGAAGCAGGGGCCGCGCAGACGGGTAAAGAGGGGGGGCAGGGGGTGAGTATTTTTTTTTTAAATTTTTTTTTAAAACTACTTACTGCCCTGCGCCTATAATACCCGCCCTTTTTTAATGACCCTGCCCGGGCTCCTATACCCTCCCTTGGGCCCTATTTTTAAACCCGCCGCTACCTATCCCCGTCCTGGCTAACTATACCCTGCCCGGGCTATTTTGGGAAAACCCTGCCCTGGCTACCTAACCCTGCCTGGTAATGTTTCCCTGCCCGGGCAACCTATCCCTGGGCCCCTTTGGGCTATATATGCCTTTTGCCCCCCTGGCTACCTATACCCGCCTGCATATGATCCCGCCCTGGCTACCTATGCCCTGCCCGGGCACCTTACCCGCCCTGGCTATTGATGCCCTTTCCTGGCATTATCCCCGCCCTGGCATCTATGCCCTGCCCTGGCGCCTATCCCCTGCCCTGGCTTTAAATCCCTGCCCGGGCTCCCTTTAACCTGCCCTGGTTCCTATACCCTCCCCTGGCCCCTATAAACCCGGGCTACCTATACCCTCCCCCTGGCTCCCTATAATACCCCTACCGAACACTCCCGGCGCCCAAATAGCCCGCCTCCCTAACACTCCCCTGGCTGCCTAACACTGCCCTGCCTACCTATAACGCCCGGGCTCCTATACCCCCTGCCTACCTAATACGGGCCCGCCTCCTAATACGTTCCTGCCCATATACCCCCCTGCCTCCTAAAGGGCCCTTTTCGCCTTTACTGTCCTGCCTCCTAATACTGCCCTTTCTGCCTAAATGGCCCTGCCCCTACAACGGCCCTGCCTGCCTAATGGGGGCTCCCTATTTAATGCCACATCTCACTTTTTTTAATTTTCAATTTTAGGTCTAAATAACTCGGGGGGGGAAATTTGATGGGAAAGTGCTGGAAAAGATGTCTAAGATAATTTTGGGAAATTAAAACAGGGACGGTAGTACCCTAGAAGAGGACACCTTTGTGTACCGGACAGAAAGAAATGGAAGCGAACAACAAGGGAAGGCTCATGGGGGTTTGGGCAAAAGGGAGAAGAAAAGAAAGACAACTCCCATCAGGGGATACGTCCTGTAGTCCTGCTGTCAGGGTCATTTTCCTTCTGTGTTGATCATGCGTGTTCAGGAGGGGACCTGACTACGGGGGATGTTTTTGGGGGTTGGGGGTTATTTTTGGTGTTAAGTATTGCCCCAGTGTGGGTTTGCCCCTGATTGAAAGCAATTGCACCCCGACTCTGTGATGAGGGTTTCCTGCACCCCTTTCTTTTTTTGTTTTAGGGATGGACTCTCACACAAGCATTTTGGGGGGCTTTTTTTTATGCGTTTTTTGTGCAAAATGTACAGCTCAACTGCTCCCCTTTTCGCACAAAACCCACCAAAAACTCATGTGAAAGCACCCTTTAAGTGTATTTATTTAGAAATGGCAGGTGCAGAACAAGGGAAAATTTTTTAACGGGTATTTTTGTGGGGTCTGGGGGGTTTGTGCCAGGGCTGATTTTTATTTCCAGTCCGGCCCTGGTCCCTACTGATGCTGACTGTCCATTGACTTTATAAGTCAGCCAGTTGGCATCTAACTCAAAGTTTGCAGCTGCACACTAAGGGTATGTTCACACAGCGTATTGTGGCTTGCACAGTATCACCCAATCGCCTTTTTAAAACGCGGGAAATAATGCTTCAAGTGTGTACTTTCTATGTGCAATGCCCGCGGCAGCTTTCTGCATCCTATACATTCCTGTTTTTTGGTGCATAAGAGCCTGAAAGACGTGACAGATTATTTCTTTACACAGGCGTACATTTTCGCCCAAGAAAACATCGTAACGACAACAAAATTTTTTGCTTAAGGGGAAGTTCACCCCGGGTTTTTTCCGGGGTAACGCTGGACGGATTTCGCCCGCAATTACGCCGGGTGCCCTGCAGCGGGGGGGGCCGAGGGGGGGGCCTCCGCCGGGGCCCCTAGACACCCTTATCTATTGGCCTGTATCCCGCCGGGGTAATGTGCTGTCACTTTCTCCCCGTTCGCAATATGGAGACGGGGAAACCATAGTTCTTTTTGAGAACGGGATTTCCGTAATGACAGGACGGATTTCACCCTATTGGAGCGCAATACGGGGTGAAAACGCCCCAAATCACCGTGTGAACGAGCCAAAAAACCCCAAAAAACAGGACACAAAAGGGTGCTGACCCAGTAGACTCCCCCAAAAATGTGTATTTCCCAAGTGATTTGGGCATTTCGTTTTTGGGATTGGAGGGGTTTTCCCGGGGTGGCAAAATTTGGGCTTGTAATGATTTTTTCCGAATTTTCAAGGCTTAGTTCAGTGCAAATACACAGTGAAGTAAGCTCCGCACATACACCGTGTGAACATACCCTAACTGTGCAGCTGCAGGAGGGGAGAACTGGCTGGTGGTGGCAGCCAGGCTCTCCAGGACTGACGACAGGGATGGAGATCATTGTATATACAGTGCCCATATGACCACCAGGGTCAGTGAGCGCAGAAGCTGCTGGGTCTTTTCAGACCAAGATTGACTCTACAGTCAGTGATGTGGTCTGCATTCTCTCTTTAACTGGGGCTGATGTATGAGCCCCAGTTACAAGCGACAGAAAAAAAAAGTTATATAAAAATGCTACTGAACTGTATTTTCTAACCTTATGGGGGTAGAACTTAAAATATAAAAAATGAAAACACAATTTTTTTTTAAAAAAATTGAAAAAGCCTGACAGCCAAAACTGCAACTTTTAGGCCAATCCCTGACAACCCTAAAACTTTACATCACCTAGATATGAATATCATTGAAGAAAGAGTAACACACTTTCAAAACCTATTCGACCCCACTTTTGGCACTAAAGTAAAAAATTAAAAAATGTTTAACCCCTTAAAGAACCTTTTTTTTTGTTCGCGTTGTTTTTCCCCCCTCCCCCTTTCCCCAAACCATAACTTTTTATTTTTTTCACCTACATAGACACAAGGGCTTTATTTTGCGGGGCAAGATTAATTCTAATGGTTTATTCACTATACATAAAATATATGGGAAAAACCCAAAAAAATTCCAATGGGGACAAACTGTAAAAAAAAAAAAATTTTCCCATGTTTGCGGGGGGTTTTTCTTTTACCCCGTTTAACTTCGGTCAATGCAAATTTTATCTGTATTCTCGTTGATACGATCCGCAAAACCAAAAATTTAGGGTTCCGTTATGTTTTTTGGGACCCCCCCCTAAAAAAATTCAAAAAATTTTTCTATTTTTTAAAAATTGCCCGCGGGGCCCCGTTTTTTGCGTCCAATAACTTTTTTTACTAACACCACGGACATCAGGAGGGGCATTTTTTTTCGGCTAAGTGTACTTTTTTTTCGCTAGCATTTTTGGGAAAGCACATTTTTTTTTCACTTTTATTCCATTTTGTAGGACATAAAATGACCCAAAAAACGCAATTTTGGCGTTTGGGTTTTTTTTTCTTCAAAGGGGGTTCAGCGCATAAATGATATTATATTTTTTTAAAAGGACTTTTTCGGAGGGGGTTTTATACAAAATATTTTAAAATTTTTTTTTTTTTATTGTTTTTTATCGTAAAAAAGGGGAAATGGGGGGATTTTAAAATTTTTTTTAATACTTTTTTTTTTTTACTGTAAAACTTTTTTTTTTTTTTTTACTTTTAACATTGAGGCCACCTATGGTTTTTGACCACTAAGGCGATTGTCAATACAGTCTAATCATTGCATAGGGAATGCATTAGACTGTACCAAGATGGCGTTTTCCCACTTGTGTATTTCAAGGTTCAAACCCCCTTTTATTTTCCGTACACATTTTAAATTATTTTTTTTTCACTTTTTTTGGGACCCATTTTTTTTCAAAGACCACCTTTACTTACAAAGGGAAAAGAACTTTTCTAGTCACTGCAGGGTATTTCCCAAGTGCAAAAACCACCTTTTTTTTACCCCTACACAATTTAATTAGGGTTTTTTTCACTTTGGCGCAGGGCCCTTTTTGTTCAAAGACCCACCTGTACTTTCATTAGGATACAGACATTTGCAGTATTTTGTTTTTTCTGGTGTTATTTTTCCCCAAAATTTTTTGGTTTTTTTTGGGGCCCAAAAACCCATTTCCCATATTTAAAAAACCTTTTTTGTTTTAGTAAAACCCAATTTTTTTAAATTCCGGTTTTTTTTACTTTGGCGAGGCCAATTTGTTTAAAACCCACAACCTTTATAGGAACAAAATTTGCAGTAATTTTCTGTTGTATTTCATAGGTAAAAAAAAACCTTTTTTTATCCTACACAATTTAATTAGGTTTTTTCACTTTTTGCAGCCCAGTTTGTTCAAAAAACCCACCTTGTACTTATAATACGAACAGAAATTTGCTAGTAAATTTCTGTTGTATTTTTTTTTACTTTTAAAATTTAGGCCCCCTATGGTGTTTGACCACTAGGGGGCGCGATTGTCAATACAGTCTAATGCATTGCAAAGGCAATGCATTAGATTTTACCAAGATGGCGGTTTTCCCACTTCCTGTCGCGGACGGAAGGGGGCAAACCAACAGGATGGACAGGAGCCTTCCCAAGGCCTCCACTGCCAGCCCGTGGGGAAAACGTTTCAGCTATGCTGCAACGGTGCCGAAACCCCCAAGACGGTGCGGGCACCCATCTTAATTCTTCAGACCCGCGGCCATCTTTGTCTGCGGTTAAAAGCGCGGGGGGCGAGCTGACCGTTCGCGCTGAAAAGGGGCCCGGGGGTTAGGGCTTTGCAGGGAGGGGGGGGGTCCGGAGGTCCCCCTGCAAAGCCCCTTAGGACCCCGGGACGTACTCTACTCCAGGGTCCTTAAGGGTTAAAACATAGTTGCCAACTTTTTTAAAAAGAAAAACAGAGATTTCAGTGGGGCGCCGTAGCAAAAATTTCATGGGCACGCCCTCTTGCGGGGATGCCCCGCCCCTTCAAAAAGCCCCCACCCAAACCCCCCAAAATGGATAAAGGTTTGGAAGAAATCCAGGGAGAAGCCCTTATCGCCAGGGAGTAACCCCCCATAAGCAGGTAGTGCCCCTTACAGGCAGGTTGATGCCCCCTTGTAGCCAAGTAGATGCACCCTCTGTAGCCAGGGAGGTGCCCCCCATTGTTCGCCAGGTAGGTGCCCCCCGTTGTTCGCTAGGTAGGTCCCCCCCATTTGCCAGGTAGGTGCCCCATTGGTTGCCAGGTAGATGCCCCCCTCTGTTGCCAGGTAGATGCCCCCATTGTTGCCAGGTAGATGCCCCCATTGTTTGCCAGGTAGATGTCCCCATTGTTGCCAGGTAGTGCCCCTCTGTTGCCAGTAGATGTCCCCTCTGTTGCCAGTAGATGTCCCCTCTGTTGCCAGGTAGTGCCCCCATTGTTGCCAGGTAGAGCCCCCCATATAGCTAATAAAAATAAAATAATAAAATCCACTTACCTCACCAGGCTCCTGCAGCACGGCCGCTCCGGACGATCTCCTCAGCGGCGCAGGGGGAAGTGAGAGCAGCCGCGCGTCACTCCCCTGCAGCCGCGCGTCACTTCCCCTGCGCCGCTGACCTGTATGTGCGGCGCACACACCGGCGCCGGACATACATGGGGCGGAGGGAGGAGAGGAACGATCCCTCCTGCCTCCTCCCTGCACAGCGAGACTCCGGGCGGGTGAAGCGGGCGCAGCGGCCGCTTCACCCGCCTGTAGGAGCGGCCCGGCGGCGCAAGAGTAGCGCACTAGCGCTACTCTGTCGCCGCGGCCATTTAAAGAGCCAACTCCCCCGGGAGGGCAGGAGGGGACGCCAAAAACGGGAGAGTTGGCATGACTTTTTAATTTTTTTCTACCATTTTCTTTGATATTATAAAAAAAAAATCTTGCATATCATGAACAAGGAAAAAACTATTAGTAGAATAAAGAAGTGCGGAAAAGGGGCATAGCGTTCAAACCTGCGTGTACTACAGAAAAGGAAAATGTGCCTGCTCAGGTAGGAGGGTAAAGGAGTGCCCGGTTAAGAGCTGGTTAATTCAGATTCAATGCTATGCGGCATGCTGCAACGTGTCAGTGTGGAAGGGGAAAATTTGTGTGATGTTGCCTAGAAACAGCCCTGTGTATATCACATCACACAAGTTACCGACCACTATCCTCCAGGTACACACGTCCTCACATGCCCCCACACAAAGTGATCAGCAGTGCTGCTGAGTTTTACCACCTGTTGTTTGTATCCTTAAGCCAATTTCACATCTCCTTATTTGCTAATAATGTATATCCTCTGGAAGAAGGTGTAATGCATGGGATCTGGGCCCCCACTGCATAAAGGGCTTCATTATATCCATATGGTATTGTAAGCCCAAGGTGATGAACACAAATCCTTATAATTGCTAGCTATGTTCCAGCCATAAGCACAAACAAAAGCCGGATTTTCCCATATAAAGCATCTCTTCTGGCAGAGGCAGACGTACCATTGGTGCAACCTGTGCAGCTGCACTGGGCGCAATTATCTTCACAGCAGCTATTTCTTAAGGTAAATGCACAAGCCAATGATTTTCATGGCATACAATTACTGGTGAATTGTTAAAGAAACACAAGAGGGAGGATCTACGATGAGATATTGAAGAACAAGGGCCCATGTACTGTTCTTATACGGGGTCTTCAGCTTCCTGTGTCCAGCCCTCCCCTCGGGACTCCACAATCTTTCCACTGGTCACTTTTTGAGCAGGAGGCAGCATCACTAATTGATGCCGCAACCTGCAGGCAGCACTAGTTATATCTTGGGGGGATGCTACTTAATCCTAGAAATCCTTTGTATAATTTGTTTCATTTCATTGAACTTTCATGTGAGTGGAACTAATGGTATTTACAACGTATGATTGAACAAAGAATTTGTGCAGCTGTGCAACATTGAAGACAAGTTTTGTATTTTTTAGTCATCTTCAGGCACACCTACAAAACAGTGACAAAATACCATTTGGATTTTGATTTCTCTTTTGAACAGTTTTGGGGGACGGTTCTGTCCATGGATTGCGGATTCTGCCGTCCCCCTTGTCATTCAACAGGGGGACGGCAGACAGGGGGAACAATGATTGTGTCTGAGTTTTTCGGAATGCCGAAGGTTTGAAAATCCATCCAATAGAAAAACCGTGCAGTGTAGACTACTTGGCAGATTTTGCATTAAAGTCTATGGAATTGGTTGCTTGCCAGCTCTCAGAGGGTTTCTATATCCAAAAACCACATGCAAATCCAACGAAAAACCCATGCCGAGTGTGGACATACCCTTCCTCTTTTATACCTATACTGTTTTCTATATTATATTGCACTTGAAATTAATCTAAAGCAGCAAAAATCACACATAAGAGAGAAGAGTTGATTTCTAAATGAAAATCTGCAGCACAACCACTGGGGTATTTCTGCCCCTGCGAACTGGTAGGGCAGATGGAACTTTGAATCAAGACAAAGGGCGACATGTATGAGCGGGAGGCGGGGTGCACTAGAACTGTAATGAAGCTACATAGTTATAGCTTCGCTACGGCATTTCTAGGCGCATTACAGCTGGAACAGGTAGAGCACTTTCAAAGTGGTATACCTGAGCCAGAAATGTCACCTTAGCGCTAGAATGAGCCTGATTTATAACCCGCTGTAGAGTTGGTTCATAAATCAGGCGCATTCTATGCCATTATTATGCACATGAAATTTGGCGTTCACACGCTCAATTTCATGCATGTCGCCCAAAATGTTTATCTAATAACTAATGAACTAGGTGCTGCTCTTTTAAATAGCTAGATAACCAGCATGCCATGTGTTTTTGATAAAGGAAGACCAAGGAGGGACACTTGTGCTGCTGTTGGGACTAAGGGAAAAGAGATTTTTGTTAGAAAAGCAACACTTTCCTTACATCCCAGCAGCAGGGCAACCACTGGGGAATTATCAAGCGGAAACCGCTTGGGAGAGTCCTTATGCCTGATGGTAGGGAAAGAAGGTTTAGTTATTCAAAGGGTATAACATGCAATAGCACATAATAGTGACTGTAGCAGCTTCATAGGCTAAGATCTAGGGGTTTAAGCTACACACTAGTGCACCATCTGTCTTCGCACTGCATAGGAAAGAAAAAACACACTACGTGCTAGTCTTCCAGCTATTTGTATGAGCAGCACCTAGTTCATTTTGGGCGACATGCATGAAATTTGGCATGTTGACGCCAAATTTCATGTGCATAATAATGGCATAGAATGCGCCTGATTTATGAACACGCTCTACAGCAGGTCATAAATCAGGTGCATTCTAGCGCTCGGGCGACAGTTCTGGCTCAGGTAAATCACTTTAAAAGTGGTATACCTGTTCCCACTGTATTGCGCCTAGAAATGCCGTAGCGAAGCTATAAAAATTTATCTTTGCTACGGTATTAGTGCGCCCCGCCAACCACAGGAGCACAGATCAGGCGCATTACAGAACCCCGCAGGCACTATGTTATGTGCCCGATAATGGCGTGCGGGAGATTTAAACATGTATGTACAGAGCTGCGCCTGATATCAGGCTGAAAAGACATCAGATATCTGGCACAGCACCACCCTTTGTGTCTTGATTAAAAGTTCCATCTGTCCTACCAGTTTGCTATGGCAGAAATACCCCAGTGGTTGTGCTGCCATTGGTACATTAGCAAAGCTGTTTGTTTGTTTGTTTTTTTGCTCGTACTGAAAAGCAGAACCATAGCTAAGTGGTATTACAATAAAATATGGTATAACCAAGATAACTAAGATATCCTCTTGTCACATCAAGTGAAATTATATTACAATCTTCCGTTATCATAGAAAATCTTCTATTTCCGTTTCAAGAGAAAAAAGTCTTAAGTCTTTTTCCCTCTCAAACGATTGTCTGTAGTTGACTGGTAAGCTTGTAAAAGCCAGGAACATAGGCTCATAATAACAACAAGAAGTGATGGTTCTGCAGGTGGAGCCTGGTTTCTTCCACTCTCTGAGTTACGATCTTAGCTTTCACAAGTTAATTCTCTATGTCTCCACTTTACAGCTTTTCAGTCTTTTTTTTCAGCATTTTTCATTTTCTAAAACGACTGAACAGCTCCCATAGACTTTAATAATAAAAATGCTCTGTAGTCTCCACAGAACTTTTTTTTTGCTCATTTTTGCTGCTGGTCGTTTTTTTTGCAGAAAACAACAGAGCAGGGCAGAAAATTTACTACTTGAAGGGGTTTTGCCACGATCTCATCTCATACCTCCTGCATCCAGCTCTTCAGCTCTGTGTGCTCAGAAGGGGGCGTGTGTGATTTGTTTGAATTGTATATCATGTGACCCAGCAGGATGACATCACCAGGCCTTTCCTCTCTCTAGTCAAAGAAAGGTCTGTTTATTTACAGAGGTACAAGTAGCTACACTGTAGCTCAGAGGTAATGCTTTTTACCTCCCAACACAAGGGTCCTAGGTTCAAATCCCTGCAGGAACCAAACCTGTGGATTTTTTTTTCTTCATCAATACACATACCTCATTGAGGTTTATTTTTTTAATTTATTTGCACGGTTTGACTAATTAATAAGGAGTATAGAGGACAGGAGCAGAATGACAGCACCTGGGGTTTGAACACTCAGTAGCTGTCTGAGAGAAGAGGTTATGTCTGGGCATGTGCGACCAGGACTGAGGAGCTCTCAGCCCAGGTCGCATCCCCTGGAGACGAGCAGTAAACAATGGCTCACTAAAAGGGCAGCTAAAACAAAAACGGACTAGAATTTTAAATAACAATGAATGGTGAAAATGTTTATTATTTAATTTGCAAGCTTCCCACGTCAATTTTACTTCGTGGCAAAACCCCTTTAAGTCTATGTAAACCGCTGGAATGTTTTTGGGGGGGTTATGGCGCGATTTTTGGATGGTTCTGCTGAAAAACTGCCCAGGTCCTTTACAAGGTATATGGATTTTGCATACATTAAAAACTTCCCCAAAACTGCCCAAAAACATGCCAAAAAAACGCAAAAAACTGTCGTCTTTTGAGCTGTTTTTGACAGGCACTGGACAAAAAACTCAGTTTTAATAACGGTTTTAGGATTTGGCTTTCAGTGAGTTTTTTGTCCAATGCAGTGTAGACCTAGCCTAAGACCTGGCCCTTCTAGTCATCCACTGATGAGGAACAGGGCTAGATGGGCATCTCTCTTCCTCAACTTTGATCCTCCTGTGACTATTCTTCTGTGGGAACATCTGACCTACAAGTGAATTAGATTGCTAGGCAATCCCACTGAATTTGCCCACTCAAGGGTTTAACAGCTGATAGACACTGTAGGGGCTAATCCAAATTCTGTTTCCTGTTGTGCTTTCAAAGCTGAATATACACTCAGACCACTTTATTAAGGCTGTTACACCATGAGTAACGGTTTTTTACCCCCTTTTGCATTCAGAACTGCCATCTACATTTCTCGTTCATAGATTCACAAGGTGTGTTGCAATGCTCAATTGGTTACCAAGGGGCCAAATGAGATTGCCAAGAAAATATCCCACACCATGACCACACACTCACAGCCTGAAACCGTTGATAACAAAGCAGGATGTTCCATGCTTTCATGTTTTTACGCCAAATTCGACCCTACCATCGAATGTGCAGCAGAAATCGAGATCATCAGACCACAAGTTTTCCCAATTTTACTGCCCAATTTCGATGACTTGGGAAAAATTTGGGCCTCGTTTCCTTTTCTTAGCTGAAAAGAGGGACCCGGTGTGGTCTTCTGCGCGTACCCCATCTCCCTCAAAGTTGCCGTATTTGGGGTTTCGGAATCCTTTCCTACCTTGGTTGAAAGGGGGCGGTTTTGAGTCACTGTTGCCTTTTATCAGCTCAAACCAGTCTGCCCATTCTCCTTTTGACCTTGGCATAAAAAGGTTTTCCCCGCCCACAGGGCGCTCAAGGGATGTTTTTTCTTTTTGGACCATTCCTGTAAACCCTAGAGAGGGTTTTGTGCGTGAAAATCCCAGGAGTCAGCAGTTTCTGAAATACTCAGACCACCCCCTTTGGGCACCAAAAACCCTTTGCCAGTTCAAAGGCCCCCTAAAAATCATTTTTCTTCCCCATATGTGTCGGTTTGAATACAGGAGATTGTTTGACCATGTTACATCCCTAAATCACTGATTGCCGCATGTGATTGGCTGTTTTAGAAATTAAGTGAAAAACGAGCATTGGACAGGTGTACTAAAAAGGGGGCCGGTGGGGTATAGAAGAAGGTGTAAAAAATTTGACAGGGCTATTTTATTTCACGCAATACAGATTTGAAATCCACTTCTGTAAAAATACACCCCACAGTTCAATAAGCATAATCAGACAGTGAAAGGATATTTCTTGATGCGCATTTCGGTGCATAAAACACACATTTTATGATGATACATATTATAGTATAAGTGTAATGCATAAAAATACTTCTGCAGGTTTAGATTATATCAAGACATTTCCAGAAGCCATTAATGATACTATTGTTCCTGAGGTTCAAAAACCAAAAAAAATCATCAATTTATTCCTAATAATTCTCCACATACATGTCCAGAAGGAATCACAGAGAAATTGCACAATCCAAAGTTCTAAGAATAGATTCCAGCATTGCTATTCTGGGGAACACAAGAATTTACTAAAACTTTTCAGACACACACAGGAATTTATGGCAGGCTGTGTTTTCTGCTTAACTGGATGTTCCCACCATAAACTTTGATAGCATATTGGTAGGAGATATACTTAAAGTCTAATAGATGCAGATCCCACCCTGGGAATGAGCCCATGAAAGTTTCAGCTCAGAATGGAGAGTCAGTGGTGCTTGTATACAACTCTACATTATTTCCTATGTGACTTCTGAGTAGAGGTGAACTCCCATAGAAGAGAATTGAGAATAATGCATCACTGACTTTCCATTCTGAGCTGAAACTTTCAGTGGTCCGTTCCTGACATAGATGCAAATTCTAGAGGTGGGACCCTATCTATCACACTTTGATGGCACATCCTGTTGATATGCCATCAACAGGGGCATAGCTATAGGGGGTGCAGCAGTAGCAGTTGCTACTAGGCCCTGCAGCATGAGGGGGCCCAAAAGCCCTTCAACCACATAAGAAGACACCAGTATTGTAATTGGCACATGGGAGGTGGGGGCCCCCATTTCACTTTTTGTACTAGAGCCCAAGAGCTTGAAGTTACACCTCTGGCCATCAAAGGCTATGGTGGTAACGCTCCTTTAAAGCAAATCTGTCACAATGTTTTTGTTCCTGATCTTGTCAGGACAATTCTGGTAACTTGTCACGTCAAGGGAGGTACAGTGAGCTCTGACTGGAACACAGCCCACTTTTCCCTGCCTACTTGACGTGCTGCCCTAGGCGGCAGACGGCAACTGGGCGACAGTCCCTGCGCTGCTAAAGTGCTGGGGCTGTCAGGAGGAAGAAGTGTCAGACAGTCCGAGCCAATACCAAAGCGGGAACGCCAAAGCCACAAAACAGAACCAGAGGGATAAACGTAAACAAGCCGAGGTCAGGTACACAAGTAAACCGCACAATATAAATCACAGGAAAGCAAGGCAGCCAGGAAATATCGCAGGCGCAGCACTCAGCTAGCAGGGAGTTTAAATGTGACCCCCAGATACCGCCCCTGTAGCTGATTGGAGCGGCCTCCGGGACCTCCCATTGGCTGGTGCGACACGCCCCCTGTCAGGAGTGGCTAGGCCTCTGTCACTCACACAGCTCCCAGCAGACTGTCTATCAGGGGGGGTCGCTGATCAGTTGCTGCAGATTCTTCCTCCCTGCAAACCGAGCGCTGCCCAGCTCTGACAGTACCCCCCCTTTTAGGAGGGGCCACCGGACCCTTCCCTGGTCTTGGTTTGTCCGGGTAAGACTCATGGAATTCCCTCACCAGGGGATCAGCATGGATGGATTTTGCCGGAACCCATGATCTCTCCTCAGGACTATACCCCTTCCAATGGACCAGGTACTGCAGTGACCTTTGGACCTTACGAGAATCCAAAATACGGGCGACTTCATATTCAAACTCCCCCTCTATGCAAACTGGAGGGTCGAGGTCTAGAGGGCGGAGTCACAGGCTGAATATACCTCTTAAGAAGTGCACGATGGAATACGTTATGTATACGGAGAGACGAGGGTAATTTCAGGCGATATGCCTCTGTGTTAACCACCTCCTGAATCACATATGGACCTACGAATCGCGGCGCGTGTTTACCAGAGGGAACTTTCAATCGCAGATTTCGGGTGGATAACCATACTTTATCCCCAACCACAAACCCTTTAGAACACAGACGCTGTCTATCAGAATTTTTCGTCTGGATGTTCTGGGTATGAACCAAGTTCTTCTGAACTTGGGCCAGACTGTGCACAGATCTTTAATGATAACTAGTGTTGAGCGATTACATTGACTATCGTCATCGGGTCGATGGTGGCAATAACCAATAAGATATTCGATGGTCGATGATAGATTATCACCGATGACCATTAAAGTCTATGGGAGAGCAACAACACCTTCATTCTTACACCCAAACAGGGCTGGAGAAGCTGGAATTAAAATCCACAACAGTCAAATGGATACGTGCTACATCTTAGGCAACACAGTTAGGTTATAAAGCCACAGAAAAAAAGTCACACACCATTCACTATTCCTGTCTTGTACTACAGCCTGACCCTTAAACCTGCATGACCCACAAATTTAAATAGTGCAGACAGGCAGTAATGATTTGAACCATCATTTTAAAATTGAACGGACCATTGAATATCCCTGACTGGAATGCAGCATGAGCCCCAAACCTGCATGACAGCAGATTAAAAAGTGCCGGAAAAAGGAGTCTTTCAACCACCATTTTTATTGAACTGGACATTGACTATATCTGTCCTGTACCGAAGCAATGAGCCATAAAAACCTGTCTGACCCACAGATTAAAAATGCGCGGAAATAGGATCTTTTGAACCACGATTTTTGTTGAACTGGACATTGACTATACCTGTCCTGGGCCACAGCATGAGCCCCAAACCTGCATGACCCACAGATTAAAAAGTGCCAGAAAAGGAGTCTTTAAACCACCATTTTAGTTTTATGGACATAGGCTATCCTGTTTGGGCCTCATCTTGAGCCCCAAAACCTGCTGAAGTACAAGATTAAAAAGTGCTGGAAAAATGGAGTCTTTGAACCCCCATTTTAGTTTCACTGGACTTTGACTATCCCTGTCCGGGGCCCACAGCATGTGACCTCAACTTGCATGACCCACAGATTAAAAATTGCCGGAAAAGGAGTCTTTGAACCTCATTTTGTTAAAACTGGACATTGACTATACCTGTTCTGTACCACAGTATGACCATTTAACCTGTCTGACCCAAATTAAAAAGTGCCGGGAAAAGGAGTCTTTCAACCACCATTTTAGTTGAACTGGACATTGATATATCTGTCTGTACGCAGAATGACCATTAAACCTGTCTGACCCACAGTTTAAAAAAGTGCTGGAAATAGGAGTCTTTGAACCACCATTTAGTTTCACTGGACATATACTGTCCCTGTCCTGGGTAGCGCTTGCCCCTCGTATGAGTGCGGACCAATTGAGCTTCACTTGGAATTACTGGTGGTTAACGCTCCTGTTTTCCACCCAGGTGCCCTTTTTCTTGCCCTTTTTTTCTCATTTTTTCTCAACGTGGGTGGAGGAAATTGTCTCTGTACTTTGTTCTCTGTCCGTGCTCCATACTCCATGTCCTCTGAATAACCTAATCTGGTCAAGTTTTTTTGTACCTCCCTTTATACTTAAATTGCTGTATTTAATTTAACTACAAAAGTAGCTCTATGAACAAAGCTTGACTGACCAAAAGGAAATAACACCTGTCTGAAATGGTTATACGGGTTAATAAAAGGTATTTTTTGGCACCTATCAATTCACCCGTGGTGACTACTAAATTGCTGTATTCAAAGTTAACTACAAAGTAGCTTTTATGAAACAAAACTTGACTGACCCAAAAAGTGAAAAAACACCTGTCTGAAATGTATACAGTATTTAAAGGTATTTTTGGCACCTTTCAATTCACCTGTGGTGGGCTACAAAAATTGCTGTATTCAATTTAAGTGCAAGGTGCCTCAATGAACAAAGCTGTTGTGCGCCAAAGTGAAAAAAACACGTATCTGAAATGTATTCGGATAATAAAGGTATTTTTGGCACCTTTCAATTCACCTGTGGTGACTACATAATTGCTGTATTCAATTTTAAATGCAAGGTGCCTCAATGAACAAAGCTGTAGTGCGCCCAAAGTGAAAAAACAGTATCTGAAATGTATTCGGATAATACAAGGTATTTTTGGCACCTATCAACCTGTGCTGACTACAAAAATTGTGGATTCTAATTTAACTGCAAGGTGGCTATATCAACAAAGTGGAATGGACAAAATTGAAAAAGAAAAACCTATCTGAAATGTATACTGATAATAAAAGTGGAGTTTTGCACCTAACAAAGAGACCTGCAGTTACTAGAAAAGTTGTGTATCCTAATTAAGTTCAGGCTGCCCAATATCCAGGAAATATTTCAATAGAAAACTGTTAATTATAAAAGCTATTGCAGTGCAATGTCTACACTAAGTTTTGGTGAACTATATCCAGTATTCTTTATAGAGCTTGTCTGTGTTAGCCCGCGGGCCCCCCCCCCCCCTCTACTCTCCCCCGTGACTTTACAGTGGTAGATGCTCCTTTAAAATTCTCTCCCTAACTACTAAAATTTTTCATATCTCTGATCTAACTAAGTTTTAAGGATCACAGCTAACAGTAGAGCTTTCTCTGTGAAAAAAATAGAATAATTTCGCTGAGCTTTTTGGGGACACGGCAGAGCGCAATCCTACTGTTTATGAGACGCTGACAGACACTGATCATGAACGGGGAAGGGCTGTTCTTGTAAAACGAGGTATGTGATTTTTCCAGCCAATCGCAACCATACACATCCCAGTCATGACGTTGCACACACGTTCACCCTGCTCTATTCTGTAACTGATTTGTGGCCGGCAAAATGACAGGAAGCGCCAGAAAATGGCGCGATCTTAATAGATGATGCACAGATTTTTAACCTAAATTATCGCATGATCTAAAATTTCGATCAACATAAAAACTGTGCCGATTTCAACTTTGTCGTTTAAAAACGTCTCAACACTAATGATAAACTACCTGCTGTGATCAGAGTAGCACTGGAAAATGACGCATGCCTTGGGTAAAAACCATAATTACAGTAAAATGGTGAGGTACCAGACCAGCTACTATCCTGATTGTTAATGGCAAATTCAACCAATGGTAAGTATTTTACCCAGTCTACCTGCTGATCAGATACATAACAACGGAGTTTTTGTGTTACCATTTGATTTACCCTCTCAGTCTGCCCATTAGTCTCTGGTTGGAAGGCAGAGGAGACGGACAGGGTGATACCCAGAGCCTTGCAAAGGGCTCTCCAACATCGAGAAACGAACTGAACCCCTCTGTCCGAAACAATATTTTCCGGTAAACCATGCAGTTTGACAATGTGTTTGATAAAGAGTTCAGACAGTTTTTTGGATGACGGCATTTCCCTTAACGGAACAAGATGGCACATTTTACTGAACCGGTCCACTACCACCCAAATAACCGTTTTGCACTCTGAAGGAGGAAGGTCCGTCATAAAATCCATGGAAATATGGGTCCATGGATGTCCAGGTATAGGTAGAGGGCATAGTTCACCAGGAGGACGAGTACTGGGAACCTTTGCCCGAGCGCAGACTTCACAAGATGCCACATAGGCCTCAACATCACGAGACAATGACGGCCACCAGTAATTACGAGAAATAAACTTTTTTTAGTGCCAAACACTCCAGGATGCCCAGATAACACAGAATCATGAAATTCTTTTAAAATTAGTAGCCGAAACTGAGTGGAGACAAAGACCTTCGAAATAGGACAGTTAGCAGGTCTCATATCCTGGTGGGACTTAACCTCAGTGGCTAAATAAGGGGAAATAGCTGAGACAACAGTCTCCTTGGGCAATATAGGTGCTGGATCCTCCTGAGATGCGTGGCTGGCACAGAAGCTTCTAGATAGAGCATCAGCCTTCACATTTTTCGAACCAGGTCTGTAAGTAACAACAAAGTTGAAGCGCATAAAAAATAATGCCCAACGCGCCTGACGTGGATTTAACCTTTTAGCACTCTCTAAAGGGGTGAGATTCTTATGATCAGTAAGGACCGTGACCTGATTCTGGGCACCCTCGAGGAAGTGGCGCCATTCCTCGAAGGCCCACTTTCAGCTGAGGAAAATTTACGTGAAAAGAAGGCAAAAGGGCGAAGGTTAGTCATATTAGCAGACCCCTGAGACAAGACCGCCCCTGCGCCATACTCGGAAGCATCAACCTCAACGACAAAGGGTTTGCTGTGATCTGCTTGAATCAACACAGGAGCTGATACAAAACACTGCTTAAGCTTCTCAAATGCATCTATGGCCTCAGGTTGCCAATTACTGAACTTCACCCCCTTTTTAGTCATGTCAGTCAATGGCCGAACTAAGACAGAAAAATTACGAATAAATTTAAGATAGTAGTTAGCAAACCCTAGGAACCACTGCAGGGCCTTCAGAGATGAAGGGCGGACCCAATCGAGAATGGCCTGAATTTGTACCCAATGTACCCTATGTACCCAAGAAAAGGTACCTCCTGCACCCTGAAAACACATTTCTCAAGCTTGACAAACAAACTATTTTCCTTCAGGATTTGCAATACCCGTCATACTTGTTTAACGTGGGACAACCAATCTTCCGAGTAGATTAAAATGTCATCCAGGTAAATGGTAAACGACCATACAACAACCAATGAGTTCACGGAAAACATCATTAACCAGGTTCTGGAACACCGCGGGAGCATTACACAACCTGAACGGCATCACCAGATACTCAAAATGACCTTCAGGAGTGTTAAACACAGTTTTCCACTCATCCCCTTCTCGGATACGGATGAGGTTATAGGCCCCTCTAAGGTCCAACTTGGAAAACCACTTTGCTCCCTGGATTTGGTTGAATAGATCAGGGATCAAGGGTAAAGGGTATTGGTTTTTTACCATTATTTTATTCAGTTCATGGTAATCTATGCATGGACTGAGGCCTCCATCCTTTTTTCCTACAAAGAAAAACCCTGAACCCATGGAAGACACCGAAGGTCGGATATGCCCCTTCCCTAAGCTTCCTGCAATATATTGTTTCATTGCTAGTCTCTCTGGACCAGACACATAATATATCGTCCCCTTGGGAAACCTCACTCCAGGCAATAGGTCAATGGCACAGTCGTAAGATCTATGAAGGGGTAGTATCTCCAACTGTTTCTGAGAAAATACTGCAACAAAGTCACAGATAAAAACAGGAATCTGCTCCACCTCAGTATTGCCCAGTATGGTAGGGAGACATCTGTCAACACACCGTTGTCCTCGCTTGACTAATTCACCTGAATTCCAGTCAAACACTGGGTTATGTTTCTGAAGCCAGAGCAGCTCCAAAACCACATCAGCTGGCAGCCCCTCCATGATAAATAGAATACACTTTTCAGTATGTATGGATCCGACCACCATCTCCAGCTCAGGAGTACAATGTTGGATTGTGCCCTGAGCTAGTGGAGCGGAGTCAATAGCCACAACCAGCAGAGAATCAGATAGCGGTCTCCTAGGTAGGCCTAGATGTTTGAAGAAAGACACATCAACAAAATTAGAAGGTGATCCAGAATCCATAAATGCACTCCGAGAACCAGACAGCAACAAGTATGAAATCTTAACTTGTAGCAGCAACTTTTTGGATATAATAGGAAATACCAGCTCGCCTAGGTGATCTTCCTGCTGACCACCTAAGTGCTGGAGTTTTTTTGGCCTGGTCTTCCGTTTGGAGCACTCCCGAATGCCATGTCCATCTTCGCCATGGTAGAAGCACAACCCCTAAGTGTGACGGGTAGTCCTACAGTCACTAGCAGCAGTCGCAGAAGAAGCCCCCACTTGCATGGGCTCCTCTGGGTTTTTAATCGGAAACAACGGGTTTAGAGGTGACCATGGTGTGGACCACCGGAGAGGAAACCTTTTCCCGACACCTCTCCCTAAAACATCTGTCCAGACGAACGGCTAGTGCCATGGCCTCATCTAAAGTACCAGGGGTAGGATAAGCCACCAACACATCCTTCACATGGTCAGCTAACCCTAATCTAACCTGGCATCTGAGAGCTGGGTCGTTCCACCCAGACGGAAAGCACCAGCGACGAAATTCAGAGCAAAACTCCTCCACCGTCTTTTTACCCTGCCTCAAGGTGGTCAGCTGAGCCTCGGCCGGGTCATCAAAAAGTACCCCTAAGGCGGCAAAGAACCTGTCCACAGAAGACAGTTCTGGCGAATTAGGCGGTAACGAGAATGTCCACTCCTGGGGGGGACCCTGAAGTAATGACATAACAATTCCCACCCTTTGCTCCTCATTCCCCAAGGTACATGGGCGGAGCCTAAAATACAGGCAACAACCCTCTCTAAATGCCACAAAGGCCTTCCTGTACCCTGAGAACCTGTCAGGCAACTGGATAGGGGGCTCCACAGGAGGGGAAGGTAGTGCAGGGACACTCTGCCTTGGGGTAGATTCCTGCTGTTCTACCCTCAGCGCCAGATCCTGGACTAGCTGGGTTAGCCCCTGCATCTGCTCTACCAGAGCTGTCATGGGGTTAATAGTGAGGGTAGAGCAGTAACGGTTTCGGCCTGTGATAATGTCACGTCAAGGGAGGTACAGTGAACCCTGACTGGAACCCAGCCCACTGTCCCTGCCTGCTTGACATGCTGCCCTTGGCGGCAGAGGGCAACTGGGCGACAGTCCCTGCGCTGCTAAAGTGCTGGGGCCATCAGGAGGAAGATTAATCAGACAGTTCGGGTCAATACCAAAACGGGAACGCCAAGCCACAAATCAGAACCAGAGGGATAAACGTAAACAAGCTGGGGTCAAAAGCCAAACGGGAGCGAGGTACAAAATCAGGAGACAAGCCGGAGTCAGGAGAACAAGCCGAGGTCAGGTACACAGGAAAGCAGACAACAAACAATAGCACAGGAATACGCAGCCAGGAAAATATCGCAGGCACAGCACTCAGCCTTCAGGGAGTTTAAATGTGATCCCCAGATACCGCCCCTGTAGCTGATTGGAGTGGCCTCCGGGTCCTCCCATTGGCTGGTACGACACGCCCCCTGTCCGGAGTGGCTGGACCTCTGTCACTCACACAGCTCCCAGCAGACTGTCTATCAGGGTGGGGTCGCTGATCAGCTGCTACAGACTCTTCCTCCATGCAAGCCGAGCGCTGTCCAGCCCTGACATAACTGGTCTGTAAAAGTGGCAGAGTTTGTGTAACCCCACCATAAGGGTATGTTCACATGGCGTCTTTTCAGTTCATATGTGGTGACATAATTGAGCTTCGTAGTATGGACTATAACTACCGTGATCATAGCTCTTGTTGAAAGCTATGATTACCCTCCATTTTCCCCGCCGTGTACTGCGTAGGAGGAGAAAGAAATGACATGTTACTTCTTCCTGGCGCTTACGCACTGGGGATAGTGAAAGTGAATGGGTACACACTAGCATGGATGTTTTGGGCGATCCCAGGTGTTTTCAGGAGTAGGGCTTAAATGTTTCGATTTTGTTTTTCAAACTGTTTTGTACTAAGGGGTATCAACACTGGTAGAGGAGAGATAGGTGGTATATTTGGCAGAGGGGACTATAGTTATTTTTCATTTTTAATGTCAGGAAACTAATGATGGGAGAAATGATTGGCGCATGCATGATCACATAGAAGCCTAAATTAATACATGTTTGTAGTCTCTCCACTGATATGTTCCATGTCCAATAAGTGATGCAATTCTGGTGAATCTTTAAAAAATTTGGCTACATGGTTAATTTATGGCATAAAATAACAACAGACCTCTACTTGGAGATGTTGGCAGAGGGCAGCATCCATACACATCAGATATTCCTGCCAGCACAAACACCTGTTATACGCCACGGCCATGCTCTCATCTGAATGACATTATTCCGTTTTTGTTATGACACCTATAAGCCGCAGCACATAGACATAGATCTGACTGCCATATTCACTAAACTCCCATAGCTTGATAAATGATTTTCCCATCCAGAGGAATTCAACTTTTGCTGCCAAATCTGCCTAAGAGACATAAAACAGGTAATAACTCACAGAATATTCTGTGCACTGCATACAAACCCCCCACCAAATCGTAGCAACGGGTTCTGCTCAAATATAGACTTTCTATTTTTATCACAATTTGCAGATCCTCTGTCTCCATGGAAACGCACACTCCTCCAACCAGCGACTCGCTGACTCCACAAAGCATGGAAGTGGCTCATTACAAGGCAAGGACAACTCATACAACCAGTCAGCCAGGTCCGTCCGAGTCCTAAAAATAGATTCTATAGCAATCATAAAATATAATATTAGCACTTGCAGGAAACCTATCGGTAGGACTAAAGATTTCATTTTCAATCTTGTAGGGTGTTGATGATAGCACAAATATTCTTGCAATAATGATGCAGTAACCAAGACTATAAATAACATTTACACATGTAATGAAAGGATGTGAGCATCTATGCAAATGTTCTGTTTTCTGACTCGTCATAGATGTAATCTATCTATCTATCTATCTATCTATCTATCTGTCTGTCTGTCTATCTATCTGTATATCTCATATCTATCTATCTATCTATCTATCTACCTATCTATTGTCCCCTCTGCCAAATATAGCACCTAGAATTTCTCTACCAATGTGCATCTGGATGCAGGGCCGGGATGACGGGTAGGCGATGGTAGGCAACCACCTAGACCTCCACTTCATCCCAGACAGGAAGGGGGATCAAATAGGTAGGGAGTGGGCTTTATTTTACATTGGGAGGGGTGGGGTGTTACATGCCTTATTTGCCTGGGGTATTAGAATGCCTTGTCTGGATGTATTGGTACCATTCCTCAGTCTGGTCGGGCCCCCTCGCGGCTTACAGGTATACAGAAGGTTAGGTATGCACACCTCAATAGAGGGTATATAAGCTGTTCAGTGTGTATGGACTACCAAATGGGAGTCCCATATAATAGGAATTGGGAATCCACGGCTCACTTAAAACAAGATTACTAGTTAAATGCAAAAAAAGAGCTTTATTTATGGTGTAGATTCAAAATACATGTTGAAAAGATTTTTCTTATAAAAAAGAAGGGGGTTAGAAAATAGGGAAGCACAACTATGGAAAGTCTAGTCCACATGAGATTCACCAGAAGATAGTCGTGTGGTGTTTCAGTAAAAAACCGAAACATTGTGGATGAATTCTACCCTGTGTTATATCAGCTGCCATTGAGGACTTCGAGCAGGGAACAATCACAGATCCATTGAGACACCCACTGTATATGACACCATCACACCAAGGACCCATGCCTCACAAGGTCACCGCTATAACCTATGTTGATTCAAGGATCTTCATCAGAACTCTTTATTTCTTTTTCCACAACATGGATAAAGTGCTTATAGGAATCCAGATCTCGACTCCGGTATATGGATACAGCGGAACACACCTACACGCAACAAGGTAGGAGAACCATACAACCATTTTCTGATGAATCTCAGTTGGAACAAACTCTCCATTGTTGTCCTTCCCTACCTTCTATCCCTTCTTTTTTTATAAGAAAAATCTTTTCAAAATGTATTTTGAGCCAACACCACAAATGAGGCTCTTTTTTGCTTTTAACTACTAATCTTGTTTTAAGTCTGCTGTTGATTTCCAATTCATGATCGGTTTACATGGCAGCTGGAAGCCTGGTGAATGCTTCCATTGCCACCATGTTTTCTGTTTTACTACTTTCTGCCTTAGGCAGGAAGTAGTAAAACCGCCAAATTTGTACACCCTATTGTATTGTACTACAATACTATAGGCTGTATAAACGATCATGTCCTCTAGTGGTGATGCACCCTAAGGCCTTGTCCGCACGGCACCGGCTTGCGGACGGTTTTACAGACGGTTTGCGGTTTTGAAAACCGCCTGAAAAACTAGCCGCAAACTTTGAAATAGGGCTCTATGGAAAACCCCTGCAGTGGTCCCCACCGCACGGATTTTCCGCCCGGAATATGAACAAGGGAATGTGAAGGGGGAGGGCTTTTCTCTGCTAACTGTGGAGAAAAGCCATCCCCCCGCGGCCGTGTGCACGGCACAAAAACCAACCGGTGTTTGTCCTGTGCTGTGGGGACGCGCCCTAGGGGGACTAAAAGTTAAAGTAAAAAAAATATATATATATATATAATGTTTTAAAGTATAAAAATATTAAAAGTTCAAATCACCCCCCCCCTTTTACTATTTTACAAATAAAAAAATAAAATAATTACAAAGTTACACATAATTGGTATCGCCTCATCCCAAAAAGTCAGACCTATTGAAATATAGTATAATTTATCCCGTACACTGAACGCCATAAAAGAAAAAATTCCAAATAGCAACATTTAGGTTTTTTTGGTAATTTCACTTCACCTAAGAATTGAAATAAAAGTGATAAAAAAGTTGCATGTACTGTATTCCAAACTGGTACAAAATAAAAAGTACACTTCAGCCTGCAGAAAATGCACCCTCACTCAAGTCCATAGGTAGAAATACAAAAAGGTTATTGGTCGCAGAAAAGGGCGATGTGGCAAAAACTTGAAAAATAGAAAATGTTTGAATTTTTTTTACGGTATCAAAACAAAGAAAACCCTACATGTTTGGTATTGCTGGATTTATATCAACCTATAGATTACAGAAAACACATAATTTATACTGAAGATTGAACACTGTAAAAACAAGACTCCCGCAAACATGATGCATGTGTGTTTTTTGTTTTTCACATTTTACATTTAGAATTTTGTTTGTGGTTTCCCAGTATATTCTATGGTACGGTAAATGACACCATTAGAAAGTACTTCTTGTCCTATAAAACACAAGCCCTCGTATTTCTATGTAGATGAAAAAGTAAAAAAAGTTCTGGCTCTGGGAAGACGGCGAGGAAAAAACAAACATGAAAAAAAAGGCTTGCTCATTTAAGGGTTAATGTCCCTTAGTACAAAAAGTGCCCCTTTAGTGCTTCTGCCATAGGTGCCGTTTTTAATTTCTCTCTGTCACTGGTGCCCTCTGTAGATTCTCTGCAACTGTTAGGCAATGTTCACACGGTGTAATTACGTAATTACGCCGGGTGTTCGGGAGTCACGCTGATATGTGCGTACTCCCGTGGCGCGGTTGGGGGCGGCAGCCCGCCGGCCCCATAGACCCTTGATCTCTTAGCTGCTTCTCTAATTAGTGCTCTCCTTATCTGAGCTGTCAGTTAAGGTGGACAACCATGTCTTGGTAGGTTAGCAGTTGTGCCATACTCCTTCCATTTATGGAATGATGGATTGAACAATGCTCCATGAGATGTTCAGGGCTTGGACTATTTCTTTAAAACCTAACCCTGCAATACATTTTGACACAACTTTGCTATCTGAGCTATCGGTTGTGTTCTTTGGTTTTCATGATGCTGTTTGTTCACAAATGTTCTCTAAGTAACCTCTGAAGCCTTCACAAAATGGCTGTAGTTATACTGAGAATAAATTACATACAGATGTACTCCATTTACTAATGGCTAGTTCCCATTTGGCTTAAGAACTCCATGCACCTGCACAGGTTTTTTAATCAGATCAGGTTTATATCTGGAGCCTTCTAACCCTGAAGTGTGGAGGTCTGAACAGACATCAAGAGAGGTTACATGGAGCGTCGATTCCCACCTGAATTGGGGTCATCTTACCGCGGTAGGTGGGCATTTACAGTTTTGATCAGAAATGTACACTAAGAACCTCAAATGTTTTCATATATTCCATAGTAGCATAGATGCTGTTTCAAAAATTCTTATGTCTTTTTGACCATTTTTAGTGCCTTATAGAGTGCTACTGATATTGTATTGTGTTTGCATAGCTTTTGACTGCCACAACAGTGTGCAGCTATATGTTTATTTTTCAAAACGGATGTGATAATCAGATTTTGTTTTTTGACTATTTACTAATTAGGTGACTTATAAAGGCAATTGGTCACCCTGGATTTTATTTACGGGTACAGGGGGCTGGATACATAGGCACAGAATACTTTTCAGCTTTTTCATTGGCAAAAAGTTGGAAAATCACATATCGTTTTCTTTACACTTCACAAATACCTGCTACTTTGTATTGCTCTATTGCTCTGTCACATAAAATATCAATAAGATACATTTAAGTTTGTGGCTGTAACATTTAAAAAATAGGAACAGTTCAAGTGGTAGGATTACTTTTGCAACCCACTATCCTCTTTAGTGCCACATGTGCCCATTATATTGCTTCTATTGCAAATTCCCATTTGAGTTCCTCTTATACAGGTGAACACTTCAGCTCTTCCACTATATTTCCTTTTCCTCAGTTGCCCATTTCAATTTCTCTGCCATTAGTGCCCTCTGTAGATCTTCAGCCATAGGTATCCTCATTATTTTCACTATCACAAGTGCTCACTCCATTGCATCTACTGCAGATGCCCATTTTAGTGCTTGTACTACAAGTGTTCACTTTAGCCTTTATTTCACAGTTATCCATTATGGTTCTCCTGATACAGCTGCCCTCTTTAATACATCTTCTACTGGTGCCCTCTTTACAATATCTGCCAAAGGTTCCTGCTTTATTACCTTAGGGCTTGTCCCCACTGCACTGTTTTTCAGCCGGTTTGGCTGGTAAACTTTTACATGGACCTTAATGGAAAATCCGTGCAGCGGTCCCCATTGCATGGATTTTCAACTGGACGGTTTCTTAGACCGCCGGCAGTCCGAAAAACATTGAGCATGTTCATTCTTCCTCACGGTTTTCAGGCGGAATAGGAGCATTTCAATGTGAAGGGGGAGGGATTTTCTCCTTAAACAGCGGAAAAAAGCCGTCCCCCTGCTGACGTGTGCACGACCACAGGATTTCCAACCAGTATTTGCACTGTGCCCTGTGAACAGCCCCGAAGTGTAGATTTCCCCCTTTAGTGTCTCAGCCACATGTCTCCTTTGGTGCCTCCAGTACAGTTGCCCCTTGTAGTAACTCTGCAACAGATGCCCACTTTATTACCTTTACTGGAGAGTCCACCTTTAGTACCTCTTCCGTGTCTCTCCTTTAGTGCTTCCAGTATAGTTGCCCCTTTGCCTCCCCTGAGACAACATACCCACATGACCTAACAAAGATCTTTGTAGAATCTAAAAAAAATCATACCAGTTCTAGTGGAAGAGACTGACAAAGGTCAGTATTGTACCCCAGAATCTATTCACTTGGAGCTTTGTAGCCCTAGTGGGGAGACATCTATGGATTATTAGTACAGAGAAGATCACAGCTTTCTTGATAACACTGGTATCTTGTAGCTTGGAAATTTTCCATGTATCCACACTATGCTGTCTCTGTACATTAACTTTAATGGAGCTCTGACTCACATGTCTGTCCACATATCAGAATCATTATCATGCACAAAGGGATCTGTCGGAAATATAAGCAAATCAATATTGCACGGCATGAACGATGCCTTACAGCTGATAGCCTTCACTTTGGCATAAAATTCTCATTATCAAGCATTTATCTAGAGTGTTTTACTACCCATTATCCTCAAAAGCGTGACATATCCTGCTGACCAAACGTGTGTCCTAGAACACTGGCCAGAAATCACTGCACTGATGATAGAGAGAAGCTCATGTGGTGGGTACTGCAGTCCACATCAGGGTATCCATGTACACAATGTGTTCTCCAGCTGTGATAATCCATGCCTACAACACAGCCATGCTGAGAATTGTATTTCTATGAAGTGCTGAACTGCAGAGGTGTCCCCTATATGCCCACAGCAACGTGTTAATGAAACACTTGCAATTAATGCTGGTGGGTGCAGAAACTTTAAAAAGGTTTTTAAAACTTTTCTCACATAGCGATAGCGATTTTGTTATGATGGAAAATGGTGCTAGGAACTCAGAGACTATAGAGAATGAGATTAACACACACATTGGGGAGGGTTTACCAATACTGATTCACAGTGTAGACTTAAAGGGGTTCTCTCACCACACTGTTTCACTGAGACAAAAGCAGTTTTAGGTCATACCTCCTGTTTATTCCTGATCAGGCTGTGTGTGGTTCTATAGCAGTGAGTAGCATATCAGTTTGGCATTTACAGTTCTTCTAATTACACCTCAAAACATAAGAAGGTATGGAAGGCTAGTATTAACTATTTTATTGTAACAATTCTATCGTGCATACAGCTTGACACTTTCAAATAGATTCCGAATATATTCAAAAGTCAAAGGTATACTAAAAGGGGTTTTGCCAAGAAGTGATTTCCTCACCTAACAGGCTGAATCTCCCCTCTTGAGCCTTGAAAAAAGGGGTGTTGTGTTTCTGTGTTTAAAAAAATAAGTACCTCCTCTGTGATGTCATCGCTCCACCTCCCATGCATGTTCCTGAGGCTGATATTCAGTCTCTATAGTTGAGCAAACATTGTTTGGCTAATCCACAGGGGAGAACTGTATTGTGCACAAGCTATATGGGTTTTGTTTTCTCCCTCTTATCTGCTCAGGAGTAAAGATAAGCTCCGAGCAGGCAGCGTTCATTGACTACAGACGGGGGGAAGGGAGGGGAGGAGGGAGGAGGGCTGAGCAGGGAGGGTCTGCATGTTTACTCATATAATTACATTACAACCAGGTGATTCTCTATACAGCAGACATAGCCTCTGACACAGAAACAAAGCTAGTGCAGATGTCCAGTAACACAGTTTTTTTTCTCCCTCTCCCTTCAAAGCTCGTTCCTGTGTCCTGCCATCAGATAAGAAGTGCAAACAATGCAAGCGCAGCCAGAAGCTTGCCAGATCAGCTCCTGGTCATAGTTAATATAAACAGTCAGACTAAGGGCATCTAAGTCAGGCTGCAGCTCTCAGAGGCTTCACTTTTTTAATCACATATATTTAGAAAAGTGATGAAATACCCATTTTGGAGGATCCCACGTCAACATTAGATTGTGGCAAAACCCCTTTAAGTCTCTTGCTGCGGCATCAGTCAGCCACTTGTGTAGGTTCATGCATAATCCCAGACAACTGGATAGTGTGGAGACTCCAAACACCGGGCGGAAAGTAACGCACGCCTGTGCGACGTTTCGGGGGATGCGCCGCCCCCTTTCTCAAGCAACCTTAAGTCACGTTGCTTTGATTTATAGTGACTTCTAATTGCACCGACATGAGAGCAGGAAATCTTATCTATGAATACAGAGAGCTACAGAGCTTAAAGTAAACAAACAAGGAGACTAATTACTTATTTGAGATAACACATTGTTCTCAAGATGCTGGCAGACCAACCTGTGGTTATCTCATCGCCAGTATCAGATAAAGAAGACAGAGCAGAGAAAGAAGGGGAGAGCAGGTCAGTAACCTAGAGAAACCTGTGCGCTCTCAGAGCTGATAACATCTCTCTTATCTTCTCAACAAAGCTAAAAAAAAATAAAGCAATATATTTGGAAAAACTCTTCAATTACCGATCCCTACATGTTTAAAGCTAATCTTTGTAGTGAGACAACCCCTTTAAGACTAGACAATTATACATTTCACATAATGTTGATAAATATGGCTTGTACACAGCTTCATTCGGTTCTATGGGTGTTTCCAGCACAGGCGAGCACTGTGTTCGGCTGTACATGTTACTTCCATAAACATAATGGATAGTCATGCGCAAGAGCGACAGGCTCTCCATTCTGTACCATAACTTTTGGGGGCCTGGTCCCAAGATTGATGGCATATCCTAGCGATATGCCATCAAACTTTATGGTGACAAGACTGCTTTAACACCTTCTATCAGTTGACTTGTTTTGTGCCATTAATTGAACCAGTTTCGGAGCATTGTCTTGGCACACAGCCTTGCATGTTAAGCCATGCCCCAGTAATCAAGACCATGCCCTTTTTTCAGACAAAGCACTGTAGTATTCAGAAACTGTCTAAAACACAAGTGGTGTAAAGCATGTACGCCATTATTTTTGGCACAAATTGTTCCAGAATTCTGGTGCCCCCATGTATCAGTGCATTGTTGCATTTCTACCTGACAGTTTAGCTTTGAGCTGCAGTCTGCAAAAAGCACCTAAGAACTGGAGAGGGTTTAAAGGGAATATGTCATCAAAATATTACTTATCGTATAACTCACGTTTTTGTTAAACACATTTTTAACAAATTTTTTATTATTTTTTTTTTTTATTTTCCATATCACTTTCAATAATTTTTAATAATTCTTAAGTCCTGCAGTTATCACTTTGGCCACTAGGCCTAATAATAGTCTGACACCTGTTCTGTAGAGATTTTCAGTAATCTGCTCATTATCAGAAGAAGCAGGGTTAGACTGAAAGGTGACACCAATGTGTATAGATAACACAGGATCCACCAATCACAATAGGAGATAGTCACAGTTCACCCTCTCTCCATCCCTGCACACTGACTTCTTCCCAGCTCACACAGCATGCCTAGAAAACTCTCCAATAGAAGTCAATGGGACTGATCCAATCAACAGGCTCCTATGCCCATGACGCTGCTGTAAAGCATCTGTCTAAATGCTGCTAAAGCAATGCAGGTAAGAATGCTGTCCCTACAATCATATACAGACAACCGAATTGAAAAATCCACAATCAGAAAATAAAAATGGCTAAGAAGAAAAGAATATGGATCAGGGTCTTGTTTTAATAAGTAAAAAATATTAAAAAAACAAATATTGGGCTCGTTCAGCTTAGAAATACAACTGGTCCAACAACATATATTAATTGGTTCAAGAGTGTTCATTTTAGGTTGAAACCATACATTTATGGAAAAATGATAATTGATTCCAAAGCTCAAAAAATGTAACCAACATAAAGCAAAATGAAGATAAAAGAAAACAAAGCCAATACTGTAACTTGTACAGATGAAGAAGTCCTTCCATGCAACAGTCTGAAAGAGCTGCTGGAAGCTGGCAATCACCGGTTGCGGGATAGGAGCTACGTTTGATCATGAACTATATACACAATGGGCAACATTAATCAAAATTGTCAAATGGTAAGACTTTGTTGCCCATAGAAACCAAGCAGAGCTCAGCTTTCTTTTTTTCCAATGTAGTTTAAGAAATGATAGCTAAGCTCTGGTTGGTATAGGCAACAAAGACAGTCTTCATTGTGCCAGAAAAAATAAATTGGGGCTCTCAGCTAGTGCCCAAAGGAGGCGCTCATCCTGGCACATGTTAAGAGCAGTACAAGACATGTAGTACCGCACTGTACTGTAGAGAGGCGCTACTAGACTGCCAGTTACTGCATGCACTTCAATAATACAGGTGTTTTACAGGTAAAATCTTTATGCTAATAACTTGCCTCTTGACTGGCTGATCGACAGTGTCTGTGACATTGTATGGTGAGCATGGTGCCAAGATACAATGTCCCAGGAATGACCATTTTTTGGTGACAATATTTTGTTCTATATATGTACAAGAATATATTTTATATGTGGAGTAAGAGTCCCATCAACTTAATGAGAAAGGACTCTCTACAGTAAAAGTAGTCAAACATTAGAATGCCCTGCTCCAAGAGGCAAGAAGGACAAAGGAAATTACCGAACTTACAGAGGTGTAGGCATTTATTGTAATGACTAATGGTGGTGCAATTTATAATTAAAAACAGAAGCTTGATGGGTTCAGGGAGGAACTATTTTTTACTCTGTTCGAGGAAGTTAAACTTGTTGGACATGTAATTTTAGAGCTATGTAACATCATCTCGTGATCATAGCATATAAACACCCTTATGATCATCCACTAGACACACTTTTTTCTCTACTCCCAGTGACACCACCCAGAATATATTTCCATGTTTTATTTCTAATATACATGTCCCGCTACACATCCCCAAGACAGAAATATCCCTTTGACCTGCCTTAACCAACGCAACGTAATACCTTCCACACTTATCTTGTTAGTCATATTTATCCTGGAAAGTTGTGCATGTTCTGCTCTCTTGCTCTCTGTGCACACCTCACTATATGTACCTCCACTATAACTATGGCCATAGTATCCACAGCAGCTGCTACTGGGCCCAGAGGGTCAGCGGGCTCAATGAGGTACAAGAACATACTTTTTGTGAGAAATAAAAAACAGGTGTCTTTTCACTATCTAGCTCTACTATGTGGGATCTCTGACATATTGCACTATTTTTTCGTCACCATTTGCTGGGAGCTCCAATTGATTTTAGTTACACCCCTACACATACACATACAGATGCAGATACTTGACACATAATACAATATGATAATTTAAAGGGAAACTGTCATATTGAACATGCTATCTGATCTGTGTGCAGGAGGTTAAAAAACAGGAATAGCTGAGCACATTGACATTTAGTTTTCCAGGGAAAGATTCAGTAAAAATTGCATTTTATTCATTTAAATCCCAGCTTTTTCTGAGCCAGTGAGTCCAGTAGGCGGTGTTATCAGTGATTTACAGCCATTTCTGTATGCACAGTCATACAAGATGGCCTGTCAATTACTGATAACACTGCCTATTGGACTCCTTAACACGGAAAAAGCAGGGATTTAAACAGAGGCGTAACTTCAAACTCTTGGGCCCTGGTGCAAAAAGTGAAATGGGCCCCCCAGTTACCATGCGCCATTAAAAAACTAGTGTCTTCTTATGTGGCAGGAGGGCTTTTGGGCCTCCTTAGGCTGCTGGGCCTGGTAGCGACTGCTACCGCTGCACCCCCTGTAGCTACGCCCCTGGATTTAAATAATATTAAACCTTTTCGTACAGTACTAAACTGTATATCAATCTTCTCAGCTTTTCCTGCTTTATAACACCTATCTTGAGAACAGACCCCCAAAATGTCAGCTAGAATGGAGAGCTAGTCGCCCTCTCATAACTGTTCACTCAGCTGACACTTTTGGGATCCGTTCCCGAGATAGGTACAGTCCAGAGGTGGCTATGTACTATCGATATCCCATTAAAGTCTATGGTGGGAACAGCCCTATAACAATTGCTGCATTTCCATAGGAAGAAAACATATCAACTGATGTTGATAAAAAAGGCACATATTGTTGTATAAACCAGAGCTATGCAGAGAATTGGGATTTTTTTCAGCAATTCTTCCCAATTTTTGAAAAGTGGGTGGGGTTTATCTAAGCAGGCATGTTCCACATGACCTAACACATTTACTATAAATTATGCCAGAAAGTAAATTACAGCTGAAAGCTATACCAGCTCTCTGCTAGTATGTTTACATCAAGGATGTGGGCCAGCTATATCTGCAACTAATAGGCCCTGGTTGGTTCTTTTTTTGCTATTAGGTAGTGGGAACCTATGCACTATCCTCATAGAAAGATAGTAGGTTTGGGAATAAACACGAGGGGCGACATGTCAGAAAAGAGGTGCCACCACGCCAGTTTTAAGGCACATTAAATGAGTGTATAGTGCGCCTGAATGTATGAACCTGTCATAAATCTGGAGTGTGGTATACCTTGCATAGCGTATTTGTGGCGCCTAACTTAGGCGCATAGCATATCTTAGGTGCCTAGCTAGCATATTGTAGGTGCATAACTTAGGCGCATGCAAATGTGTCGTGCCTGACGCAAAGTGCGCCTAGTTTTGGAGTGCAACAGTTCATATATATTTAGAGAATAGGGCGTCAACAGTTTTTTGCATGAAATAAAAAATATACCGGCCTACCCAGGAATGGAGCACAAGGATGTTGTGAGACAACTTGAAATGTTCAGCATTTATCAACAGTTTTTTGGCGTAAAATACACCAAAAAATGGCGCAGACCAATTCTGACATACCGCCCTAGGCTCTTCTGTCCTGGGTGATGAAGAACAGTAGCATAATGGGTAACTAAGATTGATCTTTGTCATGAGAGACCTTTTTTCTGTTTAGGCCAGTGTATTCCTATGTCCTTCTCTATACTAGAATATCACAGCAGATACTCATATTGCTCCTCACACATGACATTGGTGATACCAGTGCTCTTTCGCCTACGTACATTAACCTATTTGCACATTTTGTCATCTTATAATTCTCTATGAAGACACATGAATATTCTGCAATCACCCCCACACACACTCACACATATTCTGTCTAACACATCCAAACAGATTACTTTAGCTAAGCATCATAAACCCATACATTTGTTCTTCTTACACGTGCTTGAAGCTGGCATAGATGAACACTGTGATCAACACAATAATTCCTGCCCACACATACCATATGCTTCTTGTCTTGCACAAACACATAGTTTATTCCCCCGATCATTCTGTGCCGTAGCATGCATCTTGTCCCTCACTGGCATTCTAACACATTTTCATCCATATATAGATGTTTATCACACAACTACTTTCAACCTCCAATATCTCATATACATATGAATTCTGTAGGCATATTTTGTCGCAAACTTAACTCTTTAAACACATTTTTTTTTCTCAATGCACCACTCACCAGCTATACACCTGACAAACACAGTCAAGTGACATTATTATGACCACCAGCCAATACCCAGAGTAACTGCTATGTGCAGCATGGAGAACAACTTGACAGACTTCTAGTGACTCGAAAAGTTCTTGGTAGGTTGTCACAGGCGTCTAGAGCCAACTGCCACCCTCAGCTACTGGAGGGTGTGTGGGGGAGGATCCAGAAAGCGAACAAGATCAAGTTGGTCGGAAAAATTCTCAAGTAAGTTCAAGTCTGGGGAATAAGGGGGCCAGGGTAGTACTTGGTCGGATTCTGGAGAATAAGTTGGGGAGTAAGGGGACTAGGGTAGTACTTGGTCGGAGTCTGGAGAATAAGTTGGGGAATAAGGGGGCCAGGGTAGTACTTGGTCGGAGTCTGGAGAATAAGTTGGGGAGTAAGGGGACCAGGGTAGTACTTGGACGGAGTCTGGAGAATTAGTTGGGGAGTAAGGGGACCAGGGTAGTACTTGGTCGGAGTCTGGAGAATAAGTTGGTGACTAAGGGGCCCAGGGTAGTACTTGGTCGGAGTCTGGAGAATAAGTTGGGGAATAAGGGGGCCAGTGTAGTACTTGGTCGGACAAATTCTCAATTAAGTTCAAGTCTGGGGAATAAGGGGGACAGGGTAGTACTTGGTCGGAGTCTGGAGAATAAAGTTTACACGGCAGAGGACAAATGCCGGTCAGTTTATCTGACCGGTATTTGTCCGGTTTGTGTGCTATCACACGGCCATGGGGGAGACGGCTTTTCTCCGCGATGAGTGAAGAAAAGCCCTCCCCCTTCCCAGTCACATGTTCATATTCCATCCGAAAACCGCACGGTTTTTCGGGAGGCCGGAGGTTTGACTGGGGACTGCTGCACGGGTTTTCCATAGAAGCCAACTGTGTTCATTTGCGGACGGTTTTTCAGACAGTCTGCAAAACCGTAAACCGCCTGAAAAACCGGCCGCAAACCCGTGCCGTGGGGACATGCCCTAAGTTTGGAGAATAAGGGGGCCAGGGTAGTACTTGGTTGGACAAATTCTCAATTAACTTCAAGTATGGTGAATAATTGGGCCAAGGTAGTAATTGGAAGTCTTGGTCTTGCTCTCCCAACCAATGTCTGACATTTCCAGTCATGTGACACGTCGCATTGTCTTACTGGAATATTCCATCCACCCCAGGGAAGACCGTCAGTATATATGGGTTAATATGATCTACAAGGTTGGATTCATACCCAGACCAGATGACAATGTATTCCACATGGATGAGTGTGCCATGAAAACATTCCCCAGGCCATAACGCTGCCACCATTAGCTTATGTTCTTCCACCAAAGGTTACAGGGTGTTTTTTCTCTGAGGTTTCTCCTCTGATACAACAATGTATATCTGTTTGATGAACAGAAAACCCATTGGTAAAAGACAAACTTTTGGCACTGAGTTGTGGTCCAATTCCCTCACTGCCATGAAAATTTAAGCATTTTCTGCTGATGCCACTTGGTTATCAGAGGTGTAGTGACGACTCGTCCAGTGTGGGACTGGGGTGTCTAGGGACCACAGGTGGAGTTGATTCTAGGGGCCCACTAGTTGAGCTGTTTCTGCACCCACCGGTGGAGTTTATACTGTATTAGAGGCCCACCCTGCAGCTACTGTAAATGACTGTACAGGCCTCCTATACTCTGCTTCTTGCTTTTTCTATGTTTTTTTGCCTCTTCTGAGGATGTATGTGCAGTTAAAAAACAACTCCACATCTATCATGCTCAGGGGCCCAGCGGGGGTTTCACCTGTTCCCCTGTTGGCCAGTCCGAGCCTGCACCCATCTGCTTCAGAGCCCCATGAGCAGTAGAGTTCACTGAACTGTTGTTTTAGACACATGTCTGGTAACCCCTGGTTCATTTTGGTGGTGAGCTGCTTCACTGTAGCCTGTCGATCCCCCCCTCTCACACCTTTGTAACACGTGGTGCTCCGCATTTTCCATGAAGCTTATTTGCAGTAGGGCCATTTTGTCCATTTGTGACATACTTTCACCACAGCAGCCCACTAACAGTTCACAAACTGTGCAGTTTCAGAAAAATTGCTATACTTGGGCCAAAAGCCAGTTATAATGCCTTTTTCATCTCTGATAAATCACCCCTTTTACCCATGACAGCAACAAGGAAGTGTGTGCAGACAGCCTATTGCACACCTTGTATACACACCAAGCCAGCTCACCACATTCATTCATGAGCTATGCGCTACTGATGTAAAAAGTGGTCATAATAATGTGCCACCACTGTGCTGACGTTTCTTTACTCTTTACACTGGATGAAACTTGTAATTTTATGCCACTTGGAAGAATCACAAATTGATTGGGAAACATTGCTTTACATTAAAGGGTTTGTCTCACTACATTGATTCATCTTACCTCAGTCTTGTTTTCTTGGTTTCATTTTGAATTCAGGGGCATGTTTACTGGCTTCCACTAGGCTGCAGTAGAAGCCAGGTCTGTAGCTATAGCAACCAGTGCTGACAGCCTATCATGAAAGATCAAACAGGTCTGTTGCTATAGCGACCTGAGGAGCTGAAGCAGCCCATACAAGAGGGGATATCTCAGAATAGGTAGGACACTGTTAATTGACACAGATTGCAAAGTGACTTGTTTTTGCAAGATCTTTAACATAAAAAGCAATAATTGTAGTGAGCCATCCCGTTTAAGCACCTGGGATCCCTGTAATTGATATACTTGTAGTTAGTGCAGTTGGGTATTGCACTTGTCAAATAGTATTTAATGTGATAAAGTTAAGGCTTTTAATTTCATTCCAACAGCAATATCCAATTCCAAGCATCTCACTTCTTCAAGTCCAAGCCTGAACCTCATAGCATGAAGTCACACAGTCTTCTAAAAGCTTTCTTTGTTTATCCAGCTATTAAAGTTTCTGATGAGTGCAGACACTGATAGCACAATCTGTATGGGGGCAGGTCTGAATGTTCTGTTCTCACTTCTTAAAATGACTTCCACATCTTTCACTCCCAAAGCATCTTAAATCAAATCAGGATTTCACTGAACAATTATTAACAAGCTGAGGAGAAAAATCATCTGAAAAACTTGGTTCTCTCAGTGGGTTGTAACTACCAGTGACCTGGATCTGTTCTGCAATTTCCTTTTTATTGCTACAAATTGAGAACTGCAAATCTGCAAGAAGCATGGTGGTTAAAATGGGAAATTGATTGGCAGGATGGAAGGAAGAAAGTCATTAAATCAATACTGGTCCTCTAAGGTGGTGAGGCTTGAGGGTGTACGTATCTAAAAGAAACACTACCATCAGATTTTCCTTCCCCATATCGACAAGCCATATGTGATAACCATACATATATAATGAGACATGATATTAAAAAAAATCAACTACCCAACTTAAAATATTCTATCTCGGTTTGTGTCTCTGACTTTCCCTCTGTGACCTCTGATAGCACAACAGAGACAGAATAGCTTAACTTTCCTTCTAACCTGCCGCCTACATCCTGAGAGGTGTAAATGTTGACAGCAGCAAGTCTCAAGGATCCTCCCCTACTTAAAAAGATTACTCAGGATCGTTTCATGCATTGCTCTTGTCATTGCCCAGTGGTCTAGTCTAAACTTATCTATCCCTGTCCAGAAATTAATAGAAAAATAATTTTGTCATTACCTACTATTTGTAACGAGACTACATGGAAATAAGCAGCAACTTAGTAGAGAGGGGTTAGTCAGCCCTGCCACTCAGAAGTTTAATCTCTTTACTAGAAAATGGCTATATTTTAAATGAAATTTGACAGGACTATCGAAATAAAACAAAAAGTACGGCCAAAAATTCTAAAAATTTTTTTTCCAGGAATATTGGTTTTAACAATAATACTCCTTTTTAATGGAAGTGTCCCTTTAAATGCAACTATAATAATTGCAGTCGAGGAGCTTAATGAAAGGGAGCATGGCCATTTTGATCCCATATTCTTTGCTATTTTGTAGTAAAAAAAATACTAAAGGGTAGATTATATTTAGAGATGAGCGAATTTCTCAAAAATTCGATTCGGTCACTTCGCCGAATTTTCAGACAAAATTTGTTTCGGTCCGAATTACTTCGGCACGAATCGCGTTTAAAAAACAGCTATTTCCAGGCTGCACAGAGCCTGCAGGGTGCTGTAGAACGTTGTGCCATGCTTAAATATGCAGAGGGAGCTTGGTTTGGTCTTCATACAATGTTGTGTTTAGTATGACACGCAGATGACTGCCGCCGCTCTTAGAATCGCTTCACTATAAAATTCCCTGGCACTTAAGAGGGCAAAACTGACCAAAAAACTGAAGCGGGAATGTAGCCTGATAAAGTCATGCCAGCAAAAGCTGGAAAAAAACAAGCTGAGAGCTCAGGTGCCAACATTAGTGACAGAGTGTGGAGGTGACGGCGGCAGCCACAGCAGCATGAGGTCACACAGTGGCACAATGACATTCTGGAGGTGGCAAAAACAGGAATAGGTCACAGAGAGGCACAATGACACAGTGTGGAGGTCACAGCAGCAGCATGAGGTCAGACAGTGGCACAATGACATTCTGGAGGTGGCAAAACAGGAGCAGGCCACAGAGTGGCACAATGACAGTGTGGAGGTGACGGCGGCAGCAGCATGAGGTCAGACAGTGGCACAATCACATTTTGGAGGTGGAAAAACTGGAGTAGGCCACAGAGTGGCACAATGACAGCGCGTGGAGGCCTTGGCCGCAGCAGCATGAGGTCAGACAGTGGCACAATGACACAGTGTGGAGGTCACGGCAGCAGCCACAGCAGCAGCATGAGGTCACACAGTGGCACAATGACATTCTGGAGGTGGCAAAACAGTAGCAGGCCACAGAGTGGCACAATAACAGTGTGGAGGTCACGGTAGCAGCAGCATGAGGTCAGGCAGTGGCACAATCACATTCTGGAGGTGGCAAAAACTGGAGTAGGCCACAGAGTGGCACAATGACAGAGAGTGGAGGGCACGGCAGCAGCAGCATGAGGTCAGACAGTGGGCCCCCCCCCCCCCCCCCCCCCCCCCCCAAATAAATTTCGGGAAAGGTGGAAAAAAAAGGATAGGCACAGGGGTGGCCCAATGACAAGTTTGGGTGATGGGGCCCAGCAGGACAACAGCTTTGGGGTCAGAGAGGGGGTAAAAGTGACACAGTGTGGATGTCACGGCACCAGAAACCACGGGCAGCAGAAAGGGGTTAGACAGGGCAAAATGACTTTCGGGAAAGGTGGAAAAAAAAGGGAAATTAGGCCCCCAGAGTGGCACAATAAACAGAAAATTTTGGGGGAAAAATGCAGCGGGAAGCAACAGCATGAGGTCCAGAGAGTGGTACAGTGACACAGTGGGGGATGTCACGGCCCAGAAACAGCAGCACCCCCCAGCTTGGGAGGCCCATAGGTGGCACAATGACAAGTGTTGAGGGGGGTTTGGGAAAATACCATCCCTGGAAAAGATGGTGGTAGGCAGAGGGGGGAAACTGTCACCCAAAATTGTGGCATCAGGGGGGGTTGGCGGCATAAAATAGGGCTGAGGCAGGTAGTTTAACCCAGACTAAACGCCAAAGGGCTTTGGGGGTGGAGGAAATCCTGGGCCGCCCACCCCTGATTCATTTTGCCCCAAAGGTCATTTCGTTCCATTTTTCCCCTTTGGACAAGGGGGTTCTTGGGGTGACGAGGGGCCCCCCCGGCACTGAAGACCCCTCTGAGCCACATACGGGCCCCGGGCAGGCAGTTTCCCCACTGCAAACTCGGCAAGTTGCGGCCACACACCCCATTTTGGGGCTTCCCAGAAGTCCAGGGATCTTCTAACTGGTTTTGGCAGATTGCGGGCCCAAAGTAGGCCCCCAACCTGTTGGTTTCAGGGCTACTCCAGGCCCTGCTCCCTTGCGGGGGGCCCTACCCCCTTTACTGGGGGTGGGGGGAAGCTGGCCCATCAGGGGAACCCCAGATTTGGGTTTGCTGCTGTTTGGAGCTTTTTTCCGGGGCCCCCTTTACCCCCCCCCCTTTCCCCCAGCAGCCCCGGCAATTTAGTACGTGAGCACTGAGGAACCCCCCGGTCAGACCTGTCGTGGGGGGGGTTTATGCCGCACATAGGCAGCGGCCAACTGATACGGGGGGTTTTCCCTAAGTATTTAAGTTTGTCCCCCTCTCAATAGCGGGGGAAAAAAGGCTCCCATTTTGGCCCGGTAGGGGAGGGTCCAATGGGGTGGAGAGCCGAAGTCTTTCCCCTTGCCGGATGCGACTATTCGGCTGTCACTACCCCGGGGCAAAACAGCATGCTGCGGGCCATCTGCACAAGGAATTCTGAGGGGTTTTCCCCCTGCCCCCATCTCCACTGTAAGTGCCACGGGTTTGCGGGTCATCTGCCTCGTCTTCCTAAATCTCCCATTTTAACCTGCCCCCATATCCTGCCTCCTCTCCCCTTGCTCCAATGTCCTCCTCCTTCCCCTCCTCCTTCTCCCGTCCTCAGCGGATTTCATGTGGCCGCGAGAGGGTTAGCCCGCCAAAAACCCCCCCCCTCAGCCCCCCTCCCAAGGTTTTTCAGCATCTTTTCCCAAGGACTTGAAGAAAGTGGAATGAATTTTCATCCGTAGCCTGGCGACTGAAAAAATAACAGGGCCCCCCTTCGAATGGCCTCAAAAAAACGGCAGGTGTAAAGCATGAGCTGCCATTTGGGCTGACATAAAATTTTTTCACAGGGGAGTACTCCTGTCCGCCGGGGAATCATAAAAAAAAAATTCTTTTAGGGCCCTTTTCTCTTTTTCATACGGGTCGGTCCAACTTGGCAGGTTTGGAAATTTTCCAAAACGGGGGAAACATCGCTTTAACCCGGGGGGAGGGGTGTTTGGGGGGGCCGTTCGGGCCGCTCCCAAACTCAAAAGAGGGTTTTTCCTGGCTTTGTACAAAATGGATAAAGTGAAAATTGGCCACATTTTCCGGGCCCCTTTTTCGGGAATCTTCTGAAGATCTGGGGAAGACTTCGGGAAAACCTTTTAAAAAAAACCAGATTGAAACAAGTGCTCATGCAGGGCCCCGGGGCCCACCCCTCCCCTCCTCGTGTGCAACCGGACACCATGTTCCCCCTTTTTGGGCCTTTACCAGGGTTTTCCCCGATTTGCAGTTGGTGCGGAGAAAGCCACACATCGATTTTTGCTCAGGGACGCGGAGCATTCCCCCCCTTTGGGTGACTTCGTTCGCCGAGGCAAAACCGGTGGGAGAACTCGTGACCAACCCCCTGTGCCCTACACATGTGGGATGATGGAGCAAATACTTGTGGAGGGTGAGATGGGGTGGTTTGGGGGAGGAGGAGGCAGGGGGACATTGGCGCAAAAGGAAAACCACAGGTTTTTTCAACGTTGGGGAGAAAGCGGGCGGGCTCCTGTCCAAGGTTTTTTGGTGTTGGGCCCGGGCAGGGGGAAACACATTCCCCCCGTGGGCCGTAAAGGGGAAAAGGGAAATGGCCCGACCGAAATTACGCTCCAAAACGTCCCCCGCTGCCGTGCACCTTTGGGAAAAAACCGAAAAAACTCAAAGGGCTGGGCCCCCTTTTTGTTCTAACCCTATTTATGAAGTGCTGGTACTGCCTTTTTTTGGGAAAAAAAAATTTCGGGTTTTGGGGAACTCTCCATCCGGCCGGGACAAAACCCTTTTGTTCTCTGAAGGGGCAGAAATTTCCCCCATTTTGGGGAAAAGGGGGGGGACTTTCCGGGGACCAACAACTTGGACAGGGACACGGTGAGCCCGTGCACCTTTTGGGAAGGTTTGGGCGCATACTGTTTCCTTTTTCAATCGCCTCCCCTGAACGACTCAAAGGGGCCATGAGTAGGGGAGGGGCAGGACATCTGGAACCCGGGGAAAATGATTTTCAAAAAGAAACAGTCCCCCCCTTTTCAGAGGGGGTTTGGGGCCTTGACTGGCTGCAATGGCATGCGTGCCACTGGCCCTGAGCTGGGGTTTCGGGGGGCAGGATGGACCACCACATTTTGGCCACGTTTCTCCCAGGGGCCAACCCGGGTGGGTGACGCTGCATGTGTTGAACGCAGGGCCGTGGGGGCCAAAGTTAGCTTTCCTGGCACGCTTCACTTTTTGGGCCCCCCAAATTTCTTACATATACCCATATTTTGGTCCTCTGGGGTCTTAAACAAAGAAAATGCCACAACCCCCGAGTAGCTGATTTTACCCCCAAAGCTCCGCCCGGAGTGACTACTACCCTGGGGTTCCCTCGCTGAGCCCCTTTTGCCGCTACTTTTTGGAACCCGCCCAAACGGGTTTCTACCCCTTTCCGCTTGGGTCCCACCCCCGGGACCCGCTTTCTATTTCCCGCTTTACTCACGGCCAAAACAAACCCCCTTGCTGGCTGCGCCCCTGCCCCGCGGGGCAACGCGCCCTCCCTTTTCCCGACGAATGAAAACCCCTTTCTTCACCCCCCCTCCCCAAATGCGGTCGGCCCACAAACATCATTTTATTTGTGTTTTTATCGTCCCCCTGCTGTCCTCATCACCGGTCTTGGTATGCCGAGGCTGGGCCCCTCACAAAATTTACCTCTCATGGCCCAAATCTTTTAAAATTAAATTTGCCCCCTATTGCAAAGAAGCAGGGGGGTATTGACCCCCTTTTTTTGCGCCAAAATAGCTGCTGACGGCCCCCCTCAAAAATTTTTAAACCTGCTAATAGTGGGCCCGACCCAGACCCCATAGTAAAATCTCTTGGGATGACGAACCGGATGGGCAGAGGCGGGGCTAAGGACAGGTGAGGGCCAAATGACCCGCCCCCCGGGCCATGCCAAAATTAAAGGGGTTTTGTCTTTACGTTCCCCCCCGAAAACTTGGCTGGGCTTGTCAGATGTCATCGGGGGGAAATTGGGTGACCTATTCAACCAATCAAGAACCCTTGGTTTTGCTGAAAACACAAACCGCTAGATGGCATTTTGGGAGTTCTGGCCTTACCCGAAATGAAACCCCGCGCGAGTCCCCCCTTGGGGGTGCCGACCTGGCCTTTTTCCAAGGAATAAATTTTTGCCACTGCCTCGGCCCGGGCAGAGCCTGCCACCCCTCTGTTTGGGCATTTCTGTTTGTTTTTTAAAATGTACAGACACTGTTTTTTAAAGAAATATCGTATATGATAAATATGCACCCGTATTTGACCCCCAAAAAAGAAAACCCCGTAACCCAAACTTGGGTAAAAATTGGCTATAAATTGCGCTCCCCCCCAAATGGGAAAGGGGAAAAAAAGACTTGTATTGTCCCTTTTTTTAAAACCCCTGTGATTTTTCTGAATGTAAAGGCTTTAAATTTTAAACCTTCCGGGTATGAATCATGCTTTCGAATTTTTTTCTGTGGGGGTGAAAAAAAGTTTTTTTTTACTTTAGTGCAAAAGCAGAAAAATACTTAGTTAACGCTTGGGTGTAAATTGCGCCATAGAATTGAGCCACCACAAACTACTAGCTTTGTAGCGTGTTACAATGCTGTGTTTTTTACGCTACACAACAAGAGATAAAATTGTAATTAACCTTTGCTTGTGAATTATGCTACAGGAAAAACGTATATATTTTGGCGGTGAAAATTACGGTTTCTTGGAGTCACCACAGCTGAAAATCAACGCATAATTAACCACTGGATGTAAATTGCGCCAATGAATTGAGCCACCACAAACTAGAAGCTTTGTAGCGTGTTACAATGCCATGTTTTTTACGCTACACAATAAGAGATAAAATTGTAATTAACCTTTGCTTGTGAATTAGGCTACAGGAAAAATGTATATATTTTGGCGGTGAAAAAGACGGTTTCTTGGAGTCACACAGCTAAAAAAACAACGTTTAATTAACCCCTGGATGTAAATTGCGCCAAAGAATTGAGCAGCCAAAATGAAATGGTATTTGTATTGTCAAAACGCTGTTTCTTTAAATGTTTACATCAGTAACTGGCTTAGATCCACTTGGATATTGAATGTATATGCAGCTGCAGTGGACGCACACTGGATTTCAGATCCAATACCCCAAAAAATCAGAAATAGAACGTTAAGAGAAGCAGTCTCTGAGACAAGCTGAGACACCCCACAAAATCGCAGTATAAAAAATCAGTTCTTCAGTAAGAGCTATCAGCCGCAGCAGCACCTTCCCTATCAGTACAGTGAGAGCGGTATGAGCTCCCAGCGTCACGCCCGGAATTATATAGTAGGGGGACGTCACAGAATCCCGCCAGTCTCTGATTGGCTTCATCTCTGCACATGTCATGCAGGCTATGCCCTTCTTCCTCCCAGAGTTCTTTGCCCCATGTAACGCCATGTGCTCGCAGCCATTTTATCAATGAAAAGCACACTTCGTTCACCCGAAGTACCCCAAGGTTCGACTTCGTTCAGACCCGAAGTTTTCCTGAAATTCTAAACGAATTCCACTTCGTTAGAATCAATTCGCCCATTTCTAATTATATTGTTAGCCAACTAGTGGGAAATTGGTGCAAGTGTGGAAAGTGGGTGAATGAGGAAGCAAACTCAAGAAACTTGTATCCTGAATGGTAAAACCCAGCACTATAATGAGGGAATCAGTTTAATAAATTCTATGGCACCCCCACCGGTCTGGTGCTTTCTGAAACCCTGTTCTTGAGCATATAGAGAGCTGATCAATGGCCATTGGTAATCCAGAGTCCATTGTAAGCCTAGAGACAGTGAATGTTCTGCTGATATTTAGATATTCTCTATAAAATGTCCCTGCTGTTTTGGTGGCAGGGATGTTATTAATAAAAATTATACTGAAACATTGCTATTTTAGCAATAATACAAATTCAAATATGCAGTCCCACCACTCGTCCACAGCTGTGATACAATCACCAATTAAATGTTAATGGCGGATGCCATTCATCTTACATATAAGAATGTTTTTTTTTATAAGTGAGAATAATAAGCATTACTAAATTCTCTTACCGAATAACTATTTAATTGACCTGCTGGGCTATAGTGTGGGGTTTTTTTTGTACACTACCTACACAATGCCAGTGTCTCCCTACTGCCTCTAAACATTAACAATACCCCCTTAGTGCCTTCTTCAAAGTAACAATTACCCCTTATCCTACCCCCCTCCTCTACTCCTGAAGAACTAGCTCCCCTTTAGTGCCTTCCTTAAACTAATAGTGCCCCTTTACTGCCCATACTCAGTGACCCTGGCAAGATGATTTCACTATAGTGATCTAACTGACTTCAAGGCTCGTATAAGAGTGCATAGCAGGACAGGAAACTGATAGCTTCCTACTACTTAGTGTACAAGTATATCTGTGTCCTGTAGATGAAATATACTTTAAAGGGATACATATGGGGCAGTTCTAACTGTGGAACGGTCTTCTTGCACACACCTCTGATGCAGAAAAATATATTAGCTTTATTTTATTATATATTATTAATAAAT